>WAAD01033076.1:0-10296 GCA_013389945.1 Fregata magnificens | reverse complement strand
TCCACCACATGGGTCGTGTGCACTGGACTTCATCTATATCTTTGGATACCTGCCCATTGTTCAGGTCATCATAAATCACCTCCAGCACAGCTAGTTCCCTCACGTACTGGACACCTCTCTCCATGATGGTCCACTTGCCTGGGTGACATATAACATCTTCCTTGAAGGGATACATTTCCGTCACAGCAGACAGGAGTCACCTCCAGAGGCTGAGGGCTTGTGCCCCTTTTCCAAACGCTTTGTCAATGTCCCCTTCCCTAGAAGGGGATCCCAGCTGCTTGACTCTCGTACCTTCTAATTCCAGGCTACTGGCCCTGTCAGTTATCCCAGCATCAGAGCAGCCAGGTGACAATGCGCTCGCCTGGACGAGGACTGAAATCTTTTCACGTATCTTGCAGCTCACTCAGGGATAGGGATTGGGTGGTTTCCATCTCATTTATAGGTTCTGCCTCTTTGTCCTCCTGTTCTCGTGATGGCCCCGATTCATCTTCATGCCTAACTAAAGGAGCTGATTTTCCTGTATATTTCTTTCTGTGTATAGGGATGACTGATACTGGCACAGGTTGGTTCTCTGGTTCAGCTGCAGTGCCTGTCAATGGGGTTGGAGTAGCTGCAGTGCCTGTCGTTTTGTCTTCAGATCCAGAGACCTTGTCTTCCCCTTGAGGGTTCTGAATAGTGTTGAACAGGGCTTAGTAAGCGTGGGCCAGGCCCCAGCACGTCGCAGTGATTTGTGTCTTTCTGGGGTTGCCAGGGAGACAGCATACTTTTTCCAAATACTCTACTAGTTTTTTCAGGATTCTGGACTTGTTCAGGGGTGAAGTTCCAAAACACTGGAGGTGCCTACCATCCTAGGCATTTGCCCATGCTACCCCACATACCCTGCCCCTCATAACTATCCAGCCTTGGGGCAGATCTCCAGATGGTGTTCTTAAATTGCTCATTAACCTTAGACAAAACCAAAACAATATTCCCAAGAAATACCAATAGAAGTATCTTAACTACCCAAGAATGTTCAAGGTACTGAAAAGTTACTGTAATGAAGGAGGAAACATCACAGGAGAAGGTAGTGAAGGTGCCATTCTGTGTTTCCTCCATAAAAAACCTCTCAGAGGAAGAGGTGTAATTGCTAATTGTCTCCATGAGGTGGTACCCAGAGTACAGTAATGGCTTCAGTAGAAAACCCAAATATCAGATTAAGCTCAAGGCCAGTGTTTTAATAACAAATCTCCCAGGCAAAACATCACTAATCACTGCAGAGCACAGCAAACTGCAAAAACCAACACCAATCTTTAACATGTACAGCAAAAACAAGAGTATGGTGCAGATCAGATAAACTAATATTGAGAACAGATTAATCAATGTTGTGACCAGCGACTGGTAACAGGTATAAATTCCTTAATATGCTCTAGTTAATCTGTTGTTATCTCAAACCCTTCGAGCCCCACGTTGGGCACCAAAAAGGACAGCAACTAAGCACCACACAGAGGCTTGCTCACTCCCTCCCGGTGGGATAGGGAAAGAATCGGAAGAGTGAGAAAACTTGTGGGCTGAGGTAAGAACAGTTTAATAATTGAAATAAAATAAAGTAAAATAGTAGTAGTAGTGATAATATAGAAAGCAAGTGATGCACAACACAATTGCTCACCACCAACTGACCGATGCCCAGCCCATCCCCCAACCACAATCACTACCCGTCGGCCAACTCCCCCCAGCATATATACTGAGCATGACATCATATGGTATGGAATATCCGTTTGACCAGTTGGGGTCAGCTGTCCCGGCTGTGCCCCCTCCCAGCTTGTTGTGCACCTGGCAGAGCACAGGAAGCTCAAAAGTCCTTGACTAGTGTAAGCACTACTTAGCAACAACTAAAACATCAGTGTGTTATCAACGTTATTCTCATCCTAAGTCCAAACCACAGCGCTATAGCAGCTACTAGGAAGAAAATTAACTTTATCCCAGCTGAAACCAGGATAGACCACCATTACATGCTTGTAGTCACAGGAAAGTTGTCTTGCATTCCTGATTTTGACTGTCTCTGAATAATTAGGTTATTAGAAGAAGAGCTAGCAATTTGAATGTATTTCCCTGTGGTGTAGGGAATCACTGCAGAGATTTAAACAGTGGTATCAGCTCTCAGTGACATGCGAAGATGCTGATTTTAACAGGTGTTTTGCCTTATTTTGAAAAGGTCTAATGAATGATGGCAAAAAGATATGAGCTTGCAAGGGTATCATAGTCTGCTGTGTGAATGTAGGAAAGATTGGCAGTTTGGAGAGGAAGGGAAGGGAAATGTAGAACTGAGCTGTTTGAGTCTGGTTGCGTTAATTCTCTTGAAAGAGAGAAAGTGAACATTGAAAGTCCCTAGACTCTAAGAAGAAAAGTTAGTAGATTCAGTAAAGAAAGTAATTGCTAGAAATAGAAAAGGAGTTAAGAAGAATCTAAGTGTCAAGACAGAGTGGAAAGACCATGAAAAAGGAACTGTTCTGTGCACAGGAATACAAAAGAGTTCAGAATTAGAGTAGTTACTTTTCTGAAAACATGGGCCTTCAGGCACAGTGGGACTGAAGGTGCACTAGGTAATGTTTATCAGGGACTTTTATTTTCAAGTGGAAAGAAACTATCATCTCCAAAGTCAAGTCAGACCTTCAATACTATGGTGAGGTAGGCCCATTTGGAAGAAAAGATGACTCTTTGTTTAGTGACATTCTGCAAGTGGTATTTTTTTTACAAGGTTACCTTAAAGTGATGACAGTGATTAAACAGTACAACTGCACCATGCTTGTCATGAGAGGTCCAGCATAACTCCTTAACTCTAAGATGACTCTTCAGTTGCCAGTCCTGAAACTGGATGCGATAGAAGATGGGAATAGACAGTTGGATAGTGGTGATTGATGACTCATTTCAGTATCTCAGACAAGTATTTCACTAAACAGACTAGATTTATCAATGTAATGCATTTATTTTTATTATTGTATAATATGCTGCCAGGGCATTGCCATAGCTTTGCTACATGATGAATTGTTCTTGCTGCAGAACATGGAGTGATACTTTAAAAGTTCATATTTTTTTAATTACAAAACAAATTCCTCATACAGTTTCTGCATTTATTACAACAAAATATATCTTACAGGAAATAGCTGATTCCATTTTCCATTGAAAATAGTTTATAAAAACTCTTAATAACCAATTTATTAAAAATTCAAGAAGATAAGAGGCACTAAATATTTAAGATCTGATATATACTTTTCATCTTTTCTGAAGGCTGATTAATGGGCAGCTTATGTTTAAACTTTTTCAGTATCGTCATTTGTACTGTCATCTTTTGTAATGATTAAGAGTTAAAATGAGCGGTCTGTGAAATACCAGCATATGCAAGCTTTTATAAGAACAGTAGATCAACAACAAGAGGGTAGTTTCTTTAAAAGATTATGTATCAGTGCTGAAAGCATGGCTCAAGTTTTAAGGTTCCCTTTGGGGAAACAGCAGACTCAGGTTTAGCTTGGTTTGGAGCTGCAGCCTACCAGGAGCAGCTGGAAAAAGCCCAAAGCACTCTGTATCCATAGATTTTTACATGTTGCATAAACTCTGTGTTGGGGACATATGTGGCCTGAGCCTGCGATGATAAGAGCTTTAAGAAGGAAACTGACAAGCTAAACATGTTTCTCAGTATTCTTATAAACACCATCTGAAACAAAAGTGGCATTACCAAGTTTCAGTTGTAAATTTTGTTGCTGACAATTGAGTGTAAGCATTGACTTCTGTGGGAAACCTTTTGTTCATGTGAAATGCCCACTCAGGTTTGCATAAAAGGCCCGTGTCTTGTGAACTCTTTTTCTCCACAAACCAGAAATGTACAAATAAGAAAGAACCTGCATAAGGAAAAGATACTAATTGCTCAATTGCATGAAACATGTAGGATGTCCTAAGTCTTACTGAATCCAGACTTCAATAGAAATAGATACATTTTTTTGAAAGTTAGAAAAATTTGCAATTCTGTTGAAATAAAGGAATCCTCTTGTGATTGTTTTTGTAGTTGCTTGTTTTCTGGTTTAGATAGTGGCATGTTGCCTTCCTGTGCATCAGAAGTTTGGAGTAGAATTTCTATTTTTTTTTTCAAAATTTGCTATAAAATAGAATGTTATGTTGAAGACTAGACTGAAACATTCCTATAGTGTTTTATAGTGTAGATGTGAACAACATCTTATCTCCAAAGCATATCTTCTGATGTTAGAGCTATGGTTTTCTTTTGACTCTGAATGTTACCTCTCTCAGTAACAGTAATGAAGTCTGAGGAAGAGGCAGAAACTGACTTTGATTGTATGAATAATTCGTAAACTGATTATTGAGTGTTGCAGATAATTATACAGAATATTGGTGAACATAAAAAAGGTTTTGCAAGCTAGTTTTTCAAGTGTTGGTGGAAAGCTAAGAAACTCATTTTAGTTTTACATGTCTAATTTTAAGATACTAAGGAAACACAGAATTTGTGTTTTGATTAATGCATATGAAACCAAATTTTAAAAGGCTTGATTATTTTGGACACGGAAATAAGTGTATTGAGGAAGTGTTTTTTTCACATAGGGAGTTTTTCTCCAGAGACATACTCTTGCATCCAGTAATAGCTGGCAGTTACAGGTTGGTCCAGATGGTGGCAGCGTTGTTTCAGAAACGGTGCACACTGACAGCTCACTGAATATTCTTTTGGGGTGAGGCTACATAACAGAGAAACCTAGCTCTAAAATAATTGTGTGTATGTATGTGTGTACAGAAATAAAACTTGCATTGCAGCCTGCCAGCTTCTAGGACAGTAACTCCGGAATGACAGAATAGCTTTTCAGTCTGGGTGATATATTATGCAGTAAAGCAATTATACTGTGAAGAGATTGCTGCAGATTATAAAAGCATTAATATTTGAAAAACAGTGTTTGGGTGCAGTGATATGTTTTTCCTTCAGCTGCCAGAAGTGAATTGACAATAGGCATGATATGTTAATCTTGCTGACTTGTAAACCAGGAATAGCAATAAGTAGTCATATGGACAGGCAGTAACTTGCATGTTATCTGTTGCTGTGGCCAGGTTTGATCTTCAGTGTGTATATTGATATTAAACTGAGATGCTGATCTTGCTGAATTTTGCCTGCCAGTATTAAGTTTTGTATGCTGTACATTTGTTACTTTTAATTATTGTGGTTTTGGTTTGAGAACCTGTTTTGATTCTTTCAGTAGGGGTGTCAGGGGGTGTGATGATTTGGGGGTTTTTTGAGGCCAAAAATCTGATAGTAAAAAATATATATTTTTAATTTCCTTGTGTTAATAGCTTTCTTTTTATTGTTTATAGAGACAGAGGCAATGAAGTGCTGGAAAGATATGTGTTTTTAATAGCTGGAAAAATCTTACTTGATTTTGTTATTCCTGACTTAAATAGCTGCCACCAGCAGGGTTCAGAATAGCAGGCCTTTTGGTAGTTGTTACAAACAAATTTCATTAGGCATGTCTTTTCTAAGTGTTAAAATAACTATAGGGTACCTGTGCTGTCTTGATGAAGTTGCCTGCATTTTGTTCTCCTACCTGTATATTAAAAGGTGGTGTGACTCACAACTACATCATTCCGTTGTAAGTTAGCACAGGTGAGCCTGTGGTGGGTTCACAGTGGCAGGAGAGAGAAAGCTGTCCCAGGAATAGAGCTTCTGAAACTGTCAGCAGTCTTGCCTGTATTTCATCCTTGGAACATGATTGCTAGAGCTATGAGTGTTGCAAACATGATCATTATATCAATCGGGATTGTTGGCGTATCATCATACCTGCTTTATGGCTAAGTTCTACCGCTTTTAGTTTCATTATCCTGAAATACAAGGAGAATTCAACTTATTTTTCTGGTTCAAAAAGAAGGAAAAAAATTGGTCATTAATATATATAAGAACAAGTCACCTATTCTGTATAAAGCTTTAGGGATTGAAATTGTACTGGCAAACTAAAGAACAGATTTAGTATACAGAAGAGGCTTGAAGTGTGTCTGTAGCTGGTATGGGAAACATTTTCTAATATCTCTATATAATTATTTTCAGCTCATTATTTATATGAATTTGGATTAACAAGGTTATAAATACTGTCCAAATGCTTTGTTAATTGTGATTGTCATATGAAAATTTTCCATGTCCACTTTTACTGGTACCTTATTTGGTATCTCTTTTCAGAACTGGTTTATTACCGTAAAATAAGACTAGAAAGAAAATGAAAGCATTTAAATAAAAGTGGAGGGGCTACATTATTATTTTAAAAAACAAGATAGAATAGAAGGGTAAAGAGCTGAACAAAAGAGTGCAGTTGAGAAACTGTAGTAAAAGAGAGATTAAATAAAAGGAGCTGAGGAAGGTTGGCATGCTACCCTGTGGGCCACTGTAACCTTTTCAGTTTCTCCTGAAGAACAGAGAAGGTAGTAAGGAATTAGGTTTGACTTCTGCTTTGTACAATAAGTTTTTTGTGTTCATTACAGATCTTTAAAATACCAAATAAAGTTTCTGTCATAAGAGGCTTGGTAGTTTTAAGGTCAGATTTACAGAGATAAGAACTGCTTTGCTTTGAGGAGAGGGAAGAATCAGTTTCATGCTCTGCCTTGGGTACAGGAGTTGCACAGAAGGGAGGAACACTTAAAAATGACCGTGACAGGTTGAGGAAATGGCAATGATGAAATAGGGAGGTAAGATCTTAGTTCCTAGGTATCCATTATTTATGGCCACATGCAAATGAAACACAAGGTGTTATCATTTCACCCTTCTTGAAGTGAAGGACTAATTTGACTAGCGTCCTTTGTTTAGACGATCTGGAGGCACCATCAAGGGGAATTGCAGTCAGTATGAAATTTGCTTCTGAACAGTAGAGGCCAAAGAATGGATGCATTCTGGCAGACTTCTGCAGGCAGTAGTCAGTGCTGTAGGAACTGAAAACCTCACAAGTTTTGGAACTCAGGAAGCATATGGACTGATTGATGCTTTGTACTTGTAAGAGGGATATTGAACTCAGGGATGAGTAAAAGTCGGTCCACAGAACTACAACCAGAAAGGTAGAATGGAAAGATACATAGCACTATGCAGCAGGATGACCACTGCAGTGCCTGAGGAGCACCCTGAAGATACTAGCCACAGCACGCTTTAATCTAGCAGAACTGATGTCCTTGAAAGGGGGTCACATCCAGTCACTGATAACCAGTGAGAAAGTGAAAATGGATGTCAATGAGAGTGGCATCACCTCAGCCAAAAATTTTACTGATTGTTATAGTTAATGAGAGAATAGGGGAGCACAATTATATAAGGGTCCATTACTTGCATGTCATCAGTATTTGTACAGGCGTGTTGTCTGAAACCATATTGGAAGAAAATGCCTGTTTAGCAAATAGGTGCTTCTACATCTAGTAGCCTGTTTACATTGGCTTGAGTTTTATTTCAGTCTTGCAGCAGAACTTCCTATAATGCAGAATTTCCAAACACCATAGTTTTCGAAGCAACTTAGACTTCTCACACCCTCAATAGTAGCTATATATTCCTGTCAGTCATTTATTTGCTTCTCTGTAAGAACAAGGCAAAAAAGGTCCAGGATGTAAATTGAGGCTTTTCTTCCAGGGCTATGGAGTAATTGTTTCTTTTCTACTGAGGAATCTTAAATTAAGTCGATCTAACGAGGCAGCTTAGAATAGCAGAACTCTACCAGTGTTTCCCAGCGTCACAGTCCTGCCCACTCATTTTTCAGCCTTGTCCATAAACAGTATTCATATTTTTTCTCCTTTTTGCTTACTGTATAGCAGTGACTCATTAGTATGGTCAAGAATGCTCAGATTTAACAGCTGTAACAGGAAGATACTACGTAGTGAAGAAATTAAGATAAATTGATTGAGCTCAGTTGCTTCTTCATATTTTGTTGTGTAGATAATCAAATGTCTCTCCCACACCCATTTGGTCAGAAATATTATTTATCATATTTTGCTCTCTGGATCAGGATGCACCACCCCAAAGGCTGATAGCGGCCAAGGTAAGGTTCCACCTGAAATGGGAGGAATTAATTCTGGAGTATAGTTCATGTTTGATTAGTATAAAGGTTAATCATGTAGGTTGATAATGAAATTTACTACTGCACTGTTGAACTTAAGTGAGCTGAATTGTTGGTATTGTTTCTCTGAATGTATGGAGCATAAGAGAGGAACTGAACATCTTTTTAATTCAGCATCATCAGTACAGTAAATTGGCGTTCAGAGAAGACTTCCTTTTGTAGCCTTCTGGCTGCTTCTGCAGACTGAGTAATTAGGAATTGAGCAGGGGGGAAATAAAGTTCCCAGTCATGCAGAGTGGCAAAATCTGTGGCTTCCAGTGGAATTGCAGGCAGTTATCTCAAGCAGATGCATCCAGCAGCAGGGTACTAAAGGAACATTTGTTTTGCTCCTGTGACCAAACCAGTCACAAAAGATTTGATTTTTTTTTTTAAAGAAATGGCAAGAAATTCAGAAGGCACACCTTACAGTAGCAGTGTGTGTGGAAAAAACATGGGCAATTTAAAAAGACCTTGCAATTTAAAAGAACTTCAAGAATAGTTCATAGAATCATAGAATGTCTTGAGTTGGAAGGGACCCACAAGGATCATCAAGTCCAACTCCTGACCCTGTATAGGACAACCCCAAAATTCACACCATGTGTCTGAGGGCACTGTCCAAATGCTTCTTGGATGTTGTCAGGCTTGGCGCCATGACTACCTCCCTGGGGAGCCTGTTCCAGTGCTCTACCACCCTCTGGGTGAAGAACCTTTTCCTAATATCCAACCTAAACCTCCCCTGGCATATTTTCCTGCCATTCCCTTGGGTCCTATCATTGGTGGCCAGGGATCAGCGCCTGTCCCTCTTTTTTCCTTTGTGAGGAAGCTGTAGACCACGATGAGGTCTCCCCTCAGTCTCCTCTTCTCCAGGCTGAACAGACCAAGTGACTTCAGCCGCTCCTCATATGGCTTCCACTCTAAACCCTTCACCATCTTCATAGCTCTCCTCTGGACACTCTCTAGTAGCTTCCTATCCTTTTTACACTGTGGCGCCCAAAACTGCACACAGTACTCAAGATGAGGCCGCACCAGCGCAGAGTAGAGTGGGACGATCACCTCCCTCGACCAGCTAGCAATACAGTGCTTGATACACCCCAGGACATGGTTCGCCCTCTTGGCTGCCAGGGCATGCTCTTGGCTCATGTTTAGCTTGGTGTTGACCAGAACCCGCAGATCCCTCTCTGAGGGGCTGCTCTCCAGCCTCTCATTCCCCAGTCTGTACATACATCCAGGGTTGCCGTGTCCCAGGTGCAAAATCCGGCACTTGCCCTTGTTAAACTTCATACGGTTGGTGATTGCCCAGCTCTCTAACTTGTCCAGATCTCTCTGCAGGGCCTCTCTGCCCTCCAGAGTGTCCACAGCTCCTCCCAATTTTGTGTCATCGGCGAACTTTGATAGTAATTCTTCCAGGCCTGCATTGAAGTCATTTACGAAAATATTAAAGAGCACTGGCCCCAAGATGGATCCCTGCAGAACCCCGCTAGTGACCGGTCGCCAGCCCGATGTAGCCCCATTTACTATAACCCTTTGAGCCCGACCCATCAGCCAATTGCTGACCCATCGCATTATGTGTTTATCCAGCTGTATGCTGGACGTTTTGTCCAGGAGGATACTGTGAGAGACAGTATCGAAGGCTTTACTGAAATCCAAAAAGATGACATGGACTGGCTTCCCTTGGTCCGCTAGGTGGGTAACCTTGTCATAGAAAGAAATTAAGTTCGTTAGGCAGAACTTTCCCCTCGTGAACCCGTGCTGGCTGGGACCAATGACTGCGTTGTCCTTCAGGTGTTTTTCAATAACTCCCAGAATAATCTTCTCCATAATTTTGCCAGGCACAGACGTGAGACTGACAGGCCTGTAGTTACCAGGGTCATCCCTGTTGCCCTTCCTGAAGACTGGGACAATGTTTGCCAGCTTCCAGTCAAACGGGACCTCTCCAAATTCCCAAGAGCATTGAAAAATCATTGAGAGAGGTCTCGCTATGACATCAGCCAGCTCTTTAAGTACCCTCGGATGAATCCCATCGGGCCCCATCGACTTATAGGGATCCAGCTGGAGCAGCAGATCCTGCACAAGTTTGGGGTCGATTGGGAGTTTATCATTCTCACAGTCATGGATCTCTAGCCCAGGGCTCCGGGGGTCCAAGGCGCCGTCATTGGTGTTGAAGACCGAGGCAAAGAAATCATTAAACATTTCTGCTTTGCCTATGTCCCTGTTT
>WAAD01033075.1:0-28518 GCA_013389945.1 Fregata magnificens | reverse complement strand
GTGGGTTTTTTTCTTTAAAATCATGTTTGTTTACAAGCAATTTATTCTGCAAACACATTTTATTTCCTGTGATCTAAGTCTATCTTTCCCTGTGCGTTTGCAGTCTGTTTTTCAATATGCTGCCCCTGTTTGCACATTTCCCTCTTTGTTGACAATTAACTCTGCTGTCAACAAAGTGAAATAGTTCTTTTGATGTAAATTATTTACAAATCTCAGTTAAACCCAAAATAATCACTCATGGCTTGTCAACATTGTATATGGTTTACAAGAAGACAATTATTTGAAAAACTTTCTACAACAAATTCATTTTTAGAAATGAAACACAAATGGGTTTTAAACAGAAGGCAGCAAATATTTGAGGAATTATTTGTGTATTTAAGGAACAGTTTGAAATAATAAGAATAAATGCCAATGTGCCCTAATCTGTGTACGCATATAGCCATTTAAAGATAATTTAGGTCTCACAAGAGTCTTGTGAGACGTTGCTGAGCTACGCTGTCTCAAGGCAATGCTGGGCACCCTAGCCAAAAGAAGACAAGGAAGTCATTAGCTAAATTCACAGCTGATACAAGATGGCACAGCTCCATTGACTTTAATGGGACTTCACCCTTCACACTGACTGAACTTTTAGTGTACTTGTGAAGAGTTAGTAATTTTCTAGATAAGAAGGAATGCAGTATTTAGTTCTCCTGTATGGTCACCATGTCCTTATTGGGAAAAGTTTTACAGACAATACAAAGCAGGAATGGAGTCAAGAGATCCTTACAGATAATGTTTTAAATCATGCCAGATATTGTAAGTTTTGGTGTAGGTTTTTTAGAAGATTCTAAAATTATTCTGTACTAGGAACTTTGTGATCAACAAGATGATAAAAACACCTCTTAAAACATTTTCTTCTGAATCCTCTAGAATCCCTGTTCATGAGGGACATACCATAAGGACATTGTGGATATTAACGTTGCCCAGGCACACCGTTCATGGAGCTAGTGATAATTACAGTAAGAAGCACTGCACTTTTAATCTCCTATCAATGAGGAAAAAAATCCTTGGCATTAGGGGGGTGAGTTTTATTTGCCCTCCTTTGTTCATTACGCACTATTTTATTTTTATTATTTTTTATTTAGTGCAACAAGAGAAATAAATGCATTCCATTACCTTGTTATTGTTTTTTTTCTGGGAGAAAAGTTGTGCTGCTTCTAGGTCAGTACTTAATTTTTATGTTCTGAACTTGAATTGATCCCTGTCTACTTTATACCCACATGAGTATCAGTGCTGTGAAAAACTGTGTGGGTAATTGTGGTGTGTGTTTGAACAGTAGAAGAGTTCCTTTAGTACATTATGTTGGAAATTATTTGTACATAAGCATCTCATCATTTGACTGTATACAGCCTACTTTGAAATGCCTCTTCTTTCAGAAATTACCTGTTGAAAATCACACATGAAAACTTTTAATATCTGACTCTATCTGCTGTTAATTTGTACCTGCTAGCCCGTTGAGTTGGAAATGTTTCCACAGAATAGTCAAGACTGCAGAATTGTTCATCTAACCATGACATGACATGTAAATAAGGTGGCCCAGTAGGAGGAATTCTAGTGCTGATTCATTGGAAATCATGAGATTACTAGTTAGACCTACATTTTATATCCTATATCCATTCAGTTGAAGAAAGACTTTAGTGATATCACAAATAAGTATAAATTTGTAATGGAGATATAAATGCCCTTAGCTAAACTTTCCTTTTAAGTGAGAAAGAAGAAACCAATAACTCTGTCAGTACTAGACAAACTACTCCAGAAGGTGAAGATACAGTTCTGACTTGGAGAGAAAATGCAATTATGAGATTCAGCAAAGATTTTTATATCTGCTGTTATGGCGGTGCTCTTACAAGAATTTGCTGCTGGCTGCCAAGTACAGAAATCACTGATGATTTAGATTCTGTCCTGTCCTGCAGGCTACTGTGGAGTCACAGAAAGGAAATGGAAATGCTCTAATTGCTGGAAAGATGTGTCGCTGGAATAAAAAGAGACTTGTTACAACTTGAAAACAAGATAGCAATATGGTTTGTATGCCAAGACAGCAAGAACAACAATATGTTATGCAAATACATTGTGGAAACTCATTAGGTAATTTTCAAGAGAGTTTGAACACATTGTAACACAAGCATTTTGGAAACATGTCCATTTCTAAACTTCTTCAGCTTTGTACCCTCAACTTCTTGAAGATTATTCTGTTTACCAAGCCATGTATTCTGTGAAAGTTATGTCATGCTCTACATGAGCCGCACACTGTAAAATTATGTTGCAACTGTGAAAATGCCCCAAATCAAATACTCATTTCATTACACATAAGGACCACTAAAATACTACAGTTCACATACAAATTGTGTCAATATATTAGAGCATTCATTGTGAAGTCCTTGAATATTCACAAAACCCCCTTCCTAGTTAGTAAGGTTTGGAGAGCTATTACAACACAATAATACATTACTCCCAGGATAGTTTGCTATTCTCCTACCTCTGACTCCTCCCTTCTCCTCCTGCTGGAAACAGACAGACAGAATAACAACTTCAAAATCAGCACACAACACAGAATGGAAAACTGACAAACTTTAAATTTTCAGGATAAAAAGTAAAAAAAAACCCAAGACACCCATATTTTCAATTTGCCTGAGAAGCAATTTTGCTTTGATATTGCTGAGATCCAAAACATTTGTAATTATTCTTTAATGATAATATAAAATTGTGTTTCTACAGTTTTTGATGTGTATATTGAATTATATTACAATTAAAACAGGGGTTTAAAAGATGAAATTTGATTTCCTAGTTGGAAGATCGTATTTGCTCATATTTTAGCTTTAACTAGAAATAGATATTGGCATTTGCTTAAAGGCAGATTTGTCCATTTTAAGTTTATTGATTTCAGCTTGGTAAGCACAGGTTTCATTATGACCTAAAAGAACCAGTAGAGGACAATACCAGAGCTATACTCTCAGGATATGAGACACATCAGTATATCCAGCTATTTCAGTACAGAATACTTTTAATTGAAAACAAAAAGAGTACTAAGAGAATTTATTAAATGTTACAAGAAAAACAACAGCAACAAAAATCCAAACAAACAAAACAACCCAACATAACCCAAGAATATTCTCTAAGCTTTCTCTTTTCCTTTCAATCCACCATCAGGAAAATTCACTCAGTTTTCAAAGTTCATATTCTCTATTTTATTTATTGCTATTTCAATTATTTTTTCTTTTTATTTGAATGATATTAAATCCAATGACTTCTGCAATGAAGTTTTATAAACAATCATACATGAGTTGTTATTTGTTATTTCACAATAATTATGAGGTAAATAGATGATGGCAGCATTATCTACAGTATTTTTATGATACTATAAGAAAAAATTAAGAGTATGCACCAGAAAACATTTTCCCCACCTTCTTTATTTTAGTCTTTGGTAATATCAGCTGTGTACAAAGAATTCTCATGCAAAGCAACCCTTAGCTGTTCAGCATTTAAACTTTTCACAGAGTATGTGGGAAGTTTCAGTTACAATAATGGACATAGCTGTGATAACTTCTTACTAAGTCGATATGTAGAGTTAAAAAAAAAAAAGGTGTTTATTTCTATCATAGTAGGAAGTTATTGTTTCCCAAGCTTAAGAACTAATAATGTGTCAACAAAACAGTATTAGTGAAGTATTTCACTGAGAACTGTGTCAAACTGATGTCATTTATCAAGTCTAAGTTAAAAATAATACACAGATAGAGAGGAAGTGTTTGCCATGAGCCACAGCATATTTCTGCAAGAAGTAGCAGAAGACGGTCTGTTAAGATACCTTCGTTTTTCTTCATAGCAGCTAATATGTATGCTAATTCATAGGAAGCCAAATCATGCCTGGTCAATTCTCACCATAAGGAACCTCATAGTGAGATTAGGATTACTTTTAGTTAACTAAAGGGTGAAGTGGGATATTATATAAGCACATACATTTGTTTTTAATATGCCTGTGTAGTACAATTGTAGAATCAATATTTACTGAAGCTGACAGTCTAGTGCATGTGTTGACAATTTGACTTAAACTGTTTGTGTCATGAAAACTGAAATCCTTGAGCAGTAGTTGTGTTTTGAATACCCAAAATAAAATCAATACAGGGCCACCTTCTCTCTTGTTATACCGTTCACAGGAGAAGGAAGGCAGCAAGTCAAAGAATGTCACATTCTGCAACCGTTGACCTTTTTGAGGAAATGAGCGGGGATACAGGTGCAGAAATAGAGAAGGATGCAGCCTCTAAGCTAAGAGGCTAATTGGAAAATAAACTTTTTCCCTCTGAAAATCTGTTCTTCTCCATACCTCACCTCCCTTGACTGCACAATCTTCCCTTTTCCTATCGCCTATGCAGCAACACAGAAGAAACACAGGAATCCAGGTAAGATATAGAAATGGAGATTTCCACTTATTTTTCTGATTCCACTCTCCTGATGTCAGGGCCAGGTTTATGTTGCAAAACACGCATGCATTTCACTCAGCCATGTCCACTCCCTTAGCTCTGAGCAAATGATTTTGTGATGGAGCTTCCAGCAAAGGGACAACCTTTCTCAAAAGTCAGCACTTCCCTGTTTACCTTTCTCAGGGCTTTTGTATCCCATTGTTCTTTCCCTTGAATCCCATGAGACAAAAGCAAAAGTTCCAGTTACAATAAAGAGAAACAAACAGCGATTACCAGACTTTGTCTAGAAAGATAAACTGTTCTATTGTGTCAAGGAGTAGCTCCTCTCAGTGAAAATTTGGGAGAAAATGCAAAGTTGTTGTTGGGGATAAGGGAAAGCTGTATGTTAATTTTAGATCTTAAACTTGTCTAAAAATATTACTGTTCTGTTAAAGAAATTTAAGTATAGAAAAATGTTATCCATGTGACACAATTGCAAATATTATCTTCTAAATTTTTTGCATGTTTTACATTGATATGAATTAATTATTTTCAACATGATCTGCAAGCTAATTCTGGAACATTAGGGAAATATGATGTTAATGCGTACATGTTAATAGACATATTTAATCAATTACTTGGTGAGCGTTTTATTACACATATAAGCTTGAAAACAAAATGTTCTACAGGACCAAGCTGTTCTGAACTAACACTATAAAAAGTGATGCAAATGTAAATCTGTCTGCTTTTGGCTAGCAATACTTTTCTCTACTTTTTCTTCTATTTTGTTCTACTTTTTTTATAAACCAAGAAATCAAATTTCAGTTGAGAAGTGCTTCATCAAGCATGAGTTATTCTGAATTTCTTTTCAGCAATATAAGGTAATATAAAGCCAATATATTGTAGAGCAAGAAGAAGACATAACTTTTCAGCAAAACTACTGTGCAGCAGAAAACAGAAAATTTGTCTTAGTACTTTTTGGTTTCCAGCTACTTTTTCTATTTCTCAGCTATTTTTTGAAAATGCTCAATAAAGTAGATACCATGTAGGAATAAGGCATATAAAGTAAGTCTATGTTCTTTCATTTTGTCACCTTATCTATTTTTGCCAGGAGTAGTATTCTATAGTAGTATAGTCAGGAGCATTTTATGCAATATTTCCCAAAATTAACCATTACAAGTATGCAGACCTGTTATAGATACCTAGGTGGATAGCCCCCACAGTTTCCATAAGCTGTCTGTGTGCAAATTCAAAGCAAATTTTATAGTCAAAACAGAACTGATACACTGCTACTGTTAGTACTATACATGCTGCCATCAAAATTGCCTACACTATGACTACTATAAACTTGACACATCAGTGAGATTAGGTTATGATTCCATCAATAATACTGATAGAAATTTGGGAGGATGTTGCATTTTTATAACACAATATGCTATGACATTAATATGACCCCTATAGAGTTTTGGAAAGTTTAGTTACCACAGTGGCCAACTCTCAGAATGTTATTTGAAAAAAATTAAAAGAAAAAAAGAAGAAAAGAAAGCTAAATAAGAGGTCAACCACATACAAGAGACTACTATATATATTTTGTAGACATTGAAAAGAGATTTCTTAACCTGATTATCAAATTTCTGTTAATATTCCTGATATTTCAGACTCATAAGGAGAAAAATATATACAACTTCAATTTTTACACTGTATTCATTGGTATAGGATTTAGCTTCAATCACATCAGGGTCCAGACCTTACAGTAAAGACAGCTGCTTGTATAATTTTAATTTTTGAATTGCCATTTCTTCTCATTCTTTTCTCCTTTCTCTTCTGAGACAATATGCGGTGTGTTGCTGAGGTTTACTTTTCTTAACTAACAACCCCACCTTGTTCAGACAAAGTTAATTTTTTTTGTTAATCTGCATGGGTTTTTTGTTCTGTGTGTAAAAGTTGCTCTGGTTAACCCAGGTAGGCAGCTCAGCCCCACACAGCCACTCGCTCACTCCTCCCCCGTGGGACAGAGGAGAGAATCAGAAAGGTAAAAACTGAGAAAATTTGTGCATTGAGATAAAGACAGTTTAATAAGTAGAGTAAAAACTGTGTGTGAAAAGAATTCATTCACTACTTCCCATTGGCAGGCGGGTGTTCAGCCTTCTCCAGGAAAGCAGGGCTCCATCACGTGGGTTACTTGGGAAGACAAATGCCATAATTCCCCACCTGCCTCCTTCTTCCCCACAGCTTTTATTGCTGAGTGTGACATCATATGGTAGTGAATGTCCCTTTGGTCCACTGGGGTCAGCTGGCCCAGCTGTGTCTTCTCCCATCTTCTTGTGCAGCCCAGCCTACTCACTGGTGGGGCGGTGTGAGAAGCAGAAAAGGCCCTGATGCTGTGTAGGCGCTGTTCAGCAATAACTAAAACATCCCTAATTTATCAACACTATTTTCATTACAAATTCAAAATATAGCACCGTAAGAGCTACTGTGAAAAAAATTAACTCTATCCCAGCCAAAACCAATAGGCAAGTACAGCCATATTTACAATGAAGTGTAAAAGAATACAGTGCATTCTTGTTTTACTGGCAGTTTAATAGTAGATATCAAAGTAAATGTGATACTCATGTATGGACAAATATGATAGCTGATGCTAGGCTAAGTATATATCAACTTAGTACATGTTGGCCCATCTCCTTAGCATCTAATAAAATCTCAAAGATCTTTAGAATTTCCTGTATTAATTATACCATACTGCATTTTTTTCACCCAGAAACTACAAGAGTCTCATTTATAGCCAATGCTAACCGGCTTCCAAGCCGCAAGAGAAAGGACTTTTTAAAAATTTTTTTTTTCTAATGCTGGCACTAGATGGCAGTAAAAGTGCAACTCTGAACATTTCCATCCAAAGTCAATAAACTCAAGGAGAACTCTGAGGCAGGAGAAAGGCTATCACTGTAAGACAGCTTGCCTTCAAAGGTTAGCCAGAAGCAGGATATAGAATATCGTGCAGAATTGCTACATAATGTAAAAAAAAAAAAATCCAATAGCTAAACAAAAATAGCATTAAAGAGGGCAGTGTAATGGGAAGCTCTAAGTAATTTGAAATATGGGGAGAAACTGACTTCGTATGGTTTGCTTAAATCTGCCAAAACAGCAGATCAGTGATCTGCAAAAGTAAGATATAAAGGCAAGTGTCCTATCACTGTGCCAAAAATATGATTCATCTCCACGAAAAGCTCTAAGAAAGGTGCAGGAGAAAAGCAATCTGTACCAGATTTTTGTATTCATTACCAAATGGAATTGTATTAAATCTCTGAAATTAATGGTGTGATGAGTTGTAACCCATTACTTTTAAAGTGATTGGGTCCATACAGTCGGTAAGAATGCACTGTTAAAAAGAGGAACAAGTTTTCTGCCTTCCTTTTTTTTTTTTGAGACTGGAAAATTATATCCCTTCCAACAGAATGTATAAAGCTCTCTTCTGGGGGTTCAGCCTGACAGCACCTACTTGCAGGGCCCAGTTTCTTGCTGCAGTGCTGAAATAGTTCAATCTTTATAATATTCAGACTGCTTTGTAAGCACCTAAATCTGTAGTGGACAGGGAGGAAAAAGAAGTAGAATTATATACAGAAATTTATATTTAAGATCTTCCTATGGGGACACTTCCAAACTATTTATTGGAAATACGCCAAAGAAATCACTGACAGTGGCATCCAATTCAAGTAAGCTTAAACTAAAGCTTTAATGGCTCTCATCTTGTTGCACATTGAATCAACAGAGTGAAATGGATTAGAATGACAAACTAAAACTGATTCAGGCTTTTATAGCAGTTTTAAAACCATTATTTTTAGTCACCTAAGTGGCTGGTGCTATGCTGGGGTACTAATTACAGAATAAGGAAGCACATTTTCCACCTTCAATCCTATTCAAGATATAAAAAATCTTTTAGAAGAAGTCACGATGTTCCAAAGCCTTTAAAGCTCCAGGATGCAGATAACATCAATTTTTCTCAGAGGCTGAAGGTATGAAGAACTTCTTGACATCCTGCTGACTGTAAAAATAAACCCATAGATAAAAATCAGAAAGCTCAAAATTAAAATCCTGGTAGGAGAGTTTGGGTTTATTTTTTCTTCTGCATGATATCTCACTATCTTAGAAGCTTCTCTCAAAGAAAGTGCCACTTTTCATTACTTCAGTTAAAATTTTCTTTCTTTGAACATAATGTCAAACTTTTTTTAGGATACAGTCGCATACTATAACAGT
This sequence comes from Fregata magnificens, assembly GCA_013389945.1. Taxonomy (NCBI): domain Eukaryota; kingdom Metazoa; phylum Chordata; class Aves; order Suliformes; family Fregatidae; genus Fregata; species Fregata magnificens. The sequence goes on along the minus strand of WAAD01033075.1, from coordinate 19,834 downwards.
ATATGGCTCCGGGTTTGACAGAAGCAAACATGCATAAGATAAAGTTTTGAAGTTTGTAAGTATTGAATTATTTAGGGTCTAAACACAAGTAAATGCACTGAATGTTTATATTATCTCTTCTGGGAAAAAAGCTCCTTGTTCTACCAAGCATTAGAAAACAGAAGCTGTGCTATCAGCATGCTTTTAAATGCCTTTTCCACCTTCGTCTTATACATCATTCCTTTATGATATCAAAAATGTTACCACAAGAACGAACTTCTTGTATTTTATACCCAACACTCCACACGTATGGTTTCCTTAACGGAATACCTTAAGTAGCCAAAGAGAACACCAACTTTCTTTGTTGCCTACCACCCATGTATGACCTTCGGATCCTACCAGATACACCCTCACCCCAGTCACAAAAACAACAGTATTGGTAAAAATACCTTCTTCCATCATCTTCTAGGCAGAGGAATGGAACCATTCATTTCTGAGAGCAGAACTTAAGTGACTCATCCATCACCACCAGATCACTACTATGAATTCTGTGTGGTGAAAGCTAAGCACACATAAGTGTGATAGAACCTTTTGGAAAAGAAAGGCTTTAGGAAAAAAGTTTATTCTGGGTCTAGAAATTCTTCCCTCTATTTTATTTTAGTGTTTGTGGTTTGCGGGGGGGGCAGTATCCCACACTGTAAATCAAATTACTCTCACAAAGCAAGGGGTTCTCATTTATGATCTTCAGTTGCTACATAAAAGTCTCCCAGATAGTCTAATCTAAGAGATTTATGAATGAATGTGCACCTTGAACTGAACTGATCATGAAACAAGAAATAATCCCTAGGGTTTGGAGCATATGGTCCAGCAAGGTTAGTTAGGATACTTTATTGATTGTTATTCTGTCTTAGTAGTATTTCATGTTGGACATGTGCCAATAGATTCATCAGGCAGGAAAGGAAAAAATGAGGGTCTGGACTTGATTAATCTTACTTGCCTTTCTGCAGGACTCCATTTTTCCAAAGAAATCAGATTTCTCTTGATAATCTTCCAAAACTTTTTGCAAGCCTTCACTTCTCCTAAGCTGAGTCATTTCTACAGTTTCCATGAGCTGTCACCCTTACTGTGTGCTACATGTCTGTCTAGGCAAATCCATATCACTTTTTGAAAAACTATTTCATGAAATAGTGGATGTGGATGTTGTCTGCCTGGACTTTAGTAAGGCCTTTGACACTGTGTCCCACGGCATTCTCCTGGAGAAGCTGGCAGCTCACGGCTTGGATGGGCATACTCTTCGCTGGTAAAAAACTAGTTGGATGGCCGAACCCAGAGAGTGGTGGTGAATGGAGTGAAATCCAGTTGGCAGCCGATCACGAGCGGTGTTCCCCAGGGCTCAGTTTTGGGTCCGGTTTTGCTTAACGTCTTCATCAATGATCTGGATGAGGGGATTGAGTGCACCCTCAGCAAGTTTGCAGATGACATCAAGCTGGGTGGGAGTGTCGATCTGCTCGAGGGAAGGAAGGCCCTGCAGAGGGATCTGGATAGGCTGGATTGATGGGCCAAGGCCAATTGTATGAGGTTTAACAAGGCCAAGTTCTGGGTCCTGCACTTGGGTCACAACAACCCCATGCAACACTACAGGCTTGGGGAAGAGTGGCTGGAAAGCTGCCTGGTGGAAAAGGACCTGGGGGTGCTGGTCGACAGCTGGCTGAACATGAGTGAGCAGTGTGCCCAGGTGGCCAAGAAGGCCAACAGCATCCTGGCTTCTATTAGGAATAGTGTGACCAGCAGGAGTAAGGAAGTGATCGTGCCCCTGTACTCGGCACTGGTGAGGCCGCACCTCGAGTACTGTGTTCAGTTTTGGGCCCCTCAGTACAAGAAGGACACTGAGGTGCTGGAGCGTGTCCAGAGAAGGGCAACGAAGCTGGTGAAGGGACTAGAAAACAAGTCTTATGAGGAGCGGCTGAGAGAACTGCGATTGTTTACCCTGGAGAAGAGGAGGCTGAGAGGAGACCTTATCGCTCTCTACAACTACCTGAAGCGAGGTTGTAGTGAAGCGGGTGTTGGACTCTTCTCCCAAGAAACTAGCGATAAGACAAGAGGAAATGGCCTCAAGTTGCATCAGGGGAGGTTTAGATTGGACATCAGGAAAAATTTCTTTACCGAAAGAGTGGTTAGGCATTGGAACAGGCTGCCCAGAGAGGTGGTAGAGTCGTCAACCCTGGAGGCGTTCAAAAAAGGTGTAGACGTGGCACTCCAGGGCCTGGTTTAGGAGTCATGGTGGTGTTGGGTTGATGGTTGGACTTGATGATCTTAGAGGTCTTTTCCAACCTTAATGATTCTATGATTCTATGAAAATTCAGGGGCTGAAATTGCAGCCATGTATCCTAAACATCAGTGTTTCCTTAGGCAGTGAGTGCATGAGCATTTTGTGACATTAAGAGCTCATTGTAGCCAATAATGACATTACTATTTACTTATTACTCTTCCTCTATGTATAAAATCAAATTATTATTGTCACGTTTTGGAAATATACACTATTTTCCAAAGAAACTCAGCATTTAAAACTACTGTTTGGTTTGTTAGTTTCCCTTGTACATCTAAAATAATTATTTAAAAAAAAAAAAAAGAAAAAAAGAAAAATTTCAGCTTATCATTTGTGAAACTGAGAATTTTGTTCTTGATTTAGAGTTTGTTTGCAGAGGAGTATCCGTTCTTTTCTTGGTTGCTTCTTCCGTACTGAGTGAAATAATAAGTATAAATGCTGAGCTTCCACTGCTAGAGCACCACTGGTAACTTTTGATTACTAATCTTGAGCTTCAAACATCTTTCAAACTAGCCTTCTTTTCCTTCTCCTCCTCTGTCTTCTGGTCGTTGGTGATATTTCTTCTAAACTGGGATATCCTCCCTCCAGAGCTTTACATTATGGGTGTGCTGTGATCTTTGACTGGATTTGCTAGAGCATAAGCGTAAAGAAATCTGTAATTAGAAAGGAGCACCCTTGCCCTGGCTGTGCAGTACAAACTGGAGGATTTTCATGGCATGGTCCCTATGGTGAGATACAATTGCTGTCACAGGACATCACTCTCCATTAAATGTAGTTTACAAAAGCCAAGTAAACACAGACGACCCAAATGACTGCCATCCTTGTGTGCTCAATAAATTACTGGCTTTACTGACTGGATTAACATAAGCCTTCAGGTACAAGAAAAAAAAAAAATCATTGAATCTCCCTGAAAATCTTGCATTACAGGGAGTTTACAAGCTATACTGTGGTGGAAAATTGTTTGGTTGTTATGTCTTTGGAAGTAGGATTTTCTTATTTCGAAAATAGCGCTTACACAAAGCAGACCAGAACGAACAGGTGGTACAATATTTATTTGAACCTCTATATTCTTCCAGAAAACTGTTAACTATTATATTTGAAACAAACAAAATATGATTTAGCTGATAAAATATGAGCACTATGAAAATTAAAACATTTTGAATAAAGCATCTTCCACAACACAGATTTTCATATATATTGAAGATCTACTTTGACAGATCTATATCTGCCATTATATGCTACAGCTTTATTCTAAGTTTGTCTAGGATAAGATATTTTGCAGGCTACAGCAGGCCAAATGATGGATATCAAAGACCTCTGCATATGTTATGTCTAGAGCACTCAGACAGCAATCCATCAAGAATATAGTAAAAAAATAAGGAGGGAATACAGTCAGTGTGCTCAGATATTTCAAACTTTAGCCTACTTTTAATGTAAGTATAAGCCCTATTTTTTTTATATTTTGAAAAGTTGAGGTGTAGTCATCAGTACCAATTTTGAAATGCCTCCGGTCTGACCGAACTGCCAAGGCCCAAATGGTCTTTAAGAACATGTAAATATATAGAAATTGCTATAATGAGTCAAGCCTCTGTCTATTTATTTCATCTTCAGTAGTCAGGATTGAAAATGTCAGAAAAAGACACTAAAATCTCCATCAAAAAATCTGCCTACAGGGAAAATTTCTTCTGAATTCGTATTAGATATTGCCTAGCTTATATCTGAATGCATGAAGATTTATAGCCCTCACTTTTTAATACAAACTAACGCAACTTGACTCCTACTTAGCTCTTGGCCTTGGTTATGCCTTGGGGCAATAAGTTCAATGGGTTTATTATGCACTAGATAAAACTTTTTTTTCCTTTTATTATTTTTAGATTTGTTAAATAGAAAATGAAAATGTTGCTATGAATCCCCCTTTGTCCTACTCTGACTTTCTCAGATTTATACTAATCTTGTCACTAGCTAGTTTTACAGTAACAATATTTTGTGGTCCAAAACTATAAATTTCAGAAATTTCACAACTCTCTGTAATGAATAATGAAATACTATTTTCCTATAATCTTCCTTCATTAAATTTAAGGGGCTTCAATACTGAAAAAATGACAGACCGCAGCCACTGTAAAAAGAGGTGTGATACCGTCTTTTCTCTGTAGGGTTCTAAGCTCAAAGCTAAAACTGGGAATACTCTCTGCTACCCTGGTTCACAACTTGAGACACTAAAAAGGACAAGTGAGTGTCTCTATAATTAAGACCATGCCCAGGCTCAACTGTCAAGAGTTGGTCGTACTTCAATAGCTGGACACTCCACTACTTATCCTTGCATGAATCATGTGTATGTTTATATCACTCTCTGGCTCAAGTTGTTAGACAAAGTTCACAAGGCTTTCTTTAAAGAAAGACTGGAGCATGTCTTTTTGCAACTGATTTAATCAAAAGGCAAGCAACATACTACTTCCATGTATACAAAGAATAAAAACAGTAGATAACTTTCCCAGTTAAGTTCAGTGCTAAGTTCTACTTCTCTCCACCTTCCCTAGACAAAGTCATCACTGTCTTTGACTCTCTGACAAGTACATCACTTTTGAACTCTCTGAGTTCTCTGCTCTCTGATATTTCAAAGAAGACAAATGCCAGTCAAACACTGCTGCTGAACACTACTGCATGTCTAGGACCAAAGTCACTATTGTTTCAGTAGCTACTAAGGCAATATGTAAATAATTTTATTTTGTTTAAATGCTGATAATTTAGGATATGCTTATGTCACAGACAAATGTAAGAACAATATGTTGTTTCTGAGTATATTCCTCTGCTGTCTTTTCTCTTAATTGTTCTCTTCTCCCCAAAAACTCCCTGAGTTGTTTGGACAACATATAGCAAAAAGGGGTCTTAGTGTCTGCAGTAAGACTGAGAACATAAATGATACATAAATCAGTGCAAGAGAAAAAATTAGGTCCTAGCTTCTAGAGATCCACTGCTCAGCATATGATATGTAGGGTAAAGCAACAATTTAAAGAAGCCTTTAATGTTTTAACTATGAGTACTAGTTACCCCAATGGAACATGAAAAAAGGAAGAATATCATCTTTCAGTAATCCAAATACATGTTTAATAACCTTCCAAACCAGACTTTTAGTTTTAATTTTTTTTTTTTTTTTTTTACTTTTACATGTCTTCAGCAGCTTCAGTTTGCATACACACACACACATGTGCATATACTTAACAAAGAGAGAGAGCCCAAGGCAGGGTGATTGTTCAATACACTTTTTTTCTGCCTTTTACCAGAAGCTGTGGCAGGTGATGCTAAAACTTACAATATATACTCCCCTATCTCTGAGGAGTATTGAGCAGATTAATTAGTTCATGTCTGTACAGCACTTTGAAAGCACTCAGTGCTATATAATTAGTGCTATATATTACTAGGGTAGCCTTGAATATCTTCAGTGACTCTGCTTCACCAATTTCCCTTGGCAAATTATGTCACACTCTAATTGACCTTGGTCTTTGAAGTATTTTCTTAATGTCTAATTTAATTTTCACATTTCCTGGATTTTGTTTGCAACACAATGGTTGGCTGAAAAATTTCACCTGTTTGAAAGACATTTTTCTAATGAGAAATACCCACAGAACAACTGATTAACTTTAGCCAGTAGGAACTTAAATAGCAATTTAAAAAAGTTCCTATTATAACAAGTATCAAAATCATCTTAAATATAGATTTTAAAAAGTAGACACGGGAGATGTTCTGAATAATTTATTAAAAATCTAACACTCATGAAATTCAAGGTCTACCACACTTTTACCAAACTGCTTGTAAGTTATAGAAGGTTAGCTTCACTTCCGTGAAGTGCTTCCTCAGCATTTTTTTTGCCTTCCTCAATGTACTTATTAATCCTCTTAATATGTAAGTACTTAACAACCCTCACCTCACTTGTGTGATAATTTGAGGCATTCTTTTTGGTGGAAATGTCTTTATAATTGTTACATGTACTGCATATGCATATGCAAATAAGAATGCAAAAATTTATACAGTCAAATACATTTACAGTCATTTAGTGTTGGATTAAAGAAATGTGACAATTTGTTGGCTGAAAATTTGACTGGCCATGAAATGGGTAATCTCAAAAAGGCAGAAGAGTTGAAGAAGCAGCCTGAGACTGGTATGCAAGATAGAGAGGAATGAAAGACACAGCTTCCACCTTTATTTCCCATCTTGTCCTTGGTGCAAAGGTGTGTAAAAGTGTCCTCCCCCTCATATTTGTGCACACAAGAAGCAGCAGAAAGAATAATCACTGCTCTCTGGTCTGTTATCAGGACAAGACATTGGACTTAGGAAGTTATCTTCCTCCATTTCAAGGGTGAAGGGCTTCTGGGGCCAGCAGAGGCAGGCTGGAAAGTAGCGCTGGGAGGTTTTCTGATGGACCTGCAGTCTGACAATGCAGCTGTCACTTGACTATTTCCTGCTACTTGCTGACTGCTGATCTGAATGAAAATCCTCTGCATGAGCTTTCTCTGCTGGTGAAGCCTGATGCTTTCTATAATCCTCTACTCTGTCCTCCAGCTTTATCCCTAACACTATTTCCTGTCAATCTTTCCTGTTTCTTCAGCTAACCACTTCCCATCAAAATCTCACTAAGAAAGACAAAATGAGTAAACAGAGGCATTAACATTTTTCCCCTATGTGATTACTGTATTTTCTTTCTTTTTTTCTTATTTCTTTTGCTTTTAGAAAGACTTTATAGTTCTTGTCCTCATAGATTTCTTATTTCTCCATGTTTGTAATCATGCATAACACAAGAAGGGAGGAATTTCATCACTAGCCTCAGGCAAATTATAAATAGTACTGCTAAAGAACTGCGGTATGGGACAATCCTCAACCGTATAGAAACATGCAGGTTGAGAAATTTGATCTAACTACAGTTATGAAGTACAAGTCAATACTTTTATCCAGTGAAGGCATCTTCCTGAAATTTCTGCACGCCTTCTTCATTTTAATACAGTTCTAAAAAAGATAACAGAAAATAGCATAATCATCCTAACCCTTTGTCCAGTCCTTGAAATGACTTACACCAAAAAGGAATATATTTTCAAGTTCAGTTCAGTTAAAGATTTCCACCACAATGGCACATAATGTAATGTGTCTCTCATAGTACAGGGAATCTTTGTTTCCAAGTAACTGGTCTTCACACAGGTTACTGAGGTTGTGGACAGAGAAAAGATCTAGACCCTTTAAACAGAGCAGCTGTTGAAATGTACTGCCTTATTTCTCAAGTTGAGTGCTGCAGAGTGTTCTGGTTTCAGCTGGGATAGAGTTAGTTTTCTCCCCAGTAGCTGGCATAGTGCTGTGTTTTGGATTTAGCATGAGAATAATGTTGATAACACACTGATGTTTTAGTTGTTGCTAAGTAGTGCTTACACTAGTCAAGGTCTTTTCAGCTTCTCATGCCCTGCCAGCGAGGAGCTGGGAGGGGCCACATCCAGGACAGCTGACCCCAACTGGCCAAAGGGCTATTCCATACCATATGACATCATGCTCAGTATATACACTGGGGGGAGCTGGCCAGGGGGCAGCGACTGCTGCTCAGGAAGTGGCTGGGCATCGGTCGGTGGGTGGTGAGCAATTGTATTGTGCATCACTTATTTTGTATATTCTTTTGTTATTGTTATTATTATCCTTTCTTTTTCAGTCCTATTAAACTGTCTTTATCTCAACCCACAGATTTTACTTTTTTTTCCCTGATTGTCTCTCCAATCCCACTGGTGGTGGGGGGAGTGAACAAACGGCTGTGTGGTATTTAGCTGCCTGCCGGGTTAAATCACAACACAGACAGAAAGAGCCAGTGAAGCTGTAACAGATAAGTTCATGTGTAATCGAATTTGATGGGGCTTTTCAAAAGATAATCAAACTAAAAATGTCAGCACAAATTCACACTCTAAATGGGAAAAATATAATAATAATTATTTTGATGTTTTCATGAATTGCTTGATAGGTGATCTAGTATTCATAAACATAAGCAGCTGATTTTGCTAAGTTACAACCCCCTAATCTAAGAGGTTTGCTAGTTTTTTTCACTGTGCATTTTAGGCTTTTCTTCTTCCTTTTTTTCCCCTGGTACTTTTATTAAGGTGAAGTTTTGAATTATGGTCACCAGAGAACCACATTGATTGCAGGAGGGTTGGCTCTCAGCCTGACATCTTCCAGGTACTCCTTCCCTTCTCTACCTCTCAACATTCATCTTGCACTGTAGCACTCTGACACTGTTTCTTTACTGTATTCTTGCTTCAGATATTTGAGGTCGTTTGGCACATTGTGCTGAGTGTTGTATTGTCTCTGTTTCAGACAGGTACACAAGTGTCTGCTTTTAAACACAGATATAAATCCACTGATATTGCATCCTTAACAGTTTCTTCAGCAGAAATTTTGTTTGCTCCGTTGCTTTAATCTGTGACAACAGAGGGTTTCCCTGTAGACATGATTGTTTGCAAGCTCCTTCTCCCATGCTTAGTCATGCTCCTTCCCTTCCAAATATGTGTTCAGTATGATCTCAAATAGTTCAAGTTCCCAAATTACTTTAGTAGAAAAATAATATTAGAGAAATATATAGTCTTTCATAAACAGACAGCACAAAAATCATAAGAATGAAAACCAAACATGCCTTGGATAACAGCTTACTTTGAAAATCTGTTCCTCTAACAATATCCTATGAACAAATGGGGAAAAAAAAAGAAAAAAAAAAAGGATTTGGAGTTATGCATGTATTTAATAGCTGTGGTAAACCATTACCAGAAAGATTTCAGAGAGCTATGGAAATAAAAGTCCCTGCTGGATTTCCCCAGCAGTGCAGGAATGCTCCCTAGAGTACAGTGCCTACTGCTTTCATCAGATAAGTTTCATAATTTTTCAAAGGATGTCAGACTGTGGCACTAAGCTTCACCTAATTATGTCTATAAAGGGGCAGTATGCAACCTCTAGCTCAAAAGATGGAAGAGACCCAGGCAGGCATATTGCTTCCAAGCAATATGATGTTTGGAGGTAGAGTCCCCCATGATCGATGAACATGTCCAGTCTGTCTCCACTCCTACTTCCAGGGCAGCTTGGCTGTGCCCAGGAGAATGACATATGACTTCAGGCCTACCAAAAGTTATCCACTCTCAGCAGCTATGACAGGGACAAGGTGCCATTTTCCACGCTTGCCTGAATGCCTCATCTCCGTGTCCATTTGTGTCAGGATTGATGGCTTTGTGAGTGAGTGCAAAGATCAAACGGTTTCATAGCACTGTGTCAGTCAATTCTCAAACTTTAGTACCATTCTGAGCTGGGGATGTGCCCTTGGTGAGTGTCCCCACTAAAATAAAAGCCAAACAGAAGAATACAGAGCCTTACAGAGTCCCTCTGTTATTCACTTTAACATTCTCTGGGGAGGAAAAGAGAGACAGATTGTCTTAAAAATCTCTCTGAATTCAGCAGTTATCAATAGAACAACTTAAGATGTTTAAGGATGATATAACTCCTAAAACATTAGATTATCAGGGAAGATTTGTTTCATTAGTCCTTAGACATTTAACATTTCATATAGGAAATCGTAATTAGCACAAAGATAGTCTTTAGTCCCATGAGAAGATGTTGGCCTTCACATAACCAATAGCTATGCCAAGCAAAGGTTACGGTTATTTATTGCACTGCTTTCTGTCTTCAGTAAGGTTTTACTCAACAAAAATTAACAAGATTGCTTTTCCTGGTATGTATTTTGCATCTTGAAATCAATTAATTGAAAATACGTGATAAGGTGTCTGCTCAAGACTAAAAAGGCCGTCTTACCTTAAGGTATATGTTCTGCATTGTAGTGTGCTGAGCTTGTTTAAAGCAATAAATATGTTGCTTACCCTGCAATACTGTTTAGTCAAAGAATCACTTGGGAGCTAAGAGTACGAGAAGGGGCTAATTACTTAGACCTCTATAACCCAGAATGGTTCAGCAAGCATTGGACAGTTTATTTACTAAATAGCCCTAAACAGATCAACTTGTAGCAGGTTTTAGGGCATGGTTAAACAGAGACCATCTATTTTTAGGTGAAATAAGCTCAGGGCAAAAATAATTTCAATCCCTTCTAATCCACATCTAACCAGAGTATTGCCTTGTAGTGTGTAATACAAAACATCTCTACTAGGTCCATGAATTTTGATAGACAGCACTGTTTGAGTGCTAGTTCTCAAGCTTCTCCTTTGAGCATACTGCATGGTTTTCTGTAAAGGATAGAAGTAGAAGGAGGGGACATGAAAGGTTGTTTGCTAAAAAAAGTCCTCTAACACAGGCAAACAGGTGCTTTTATCTTTTGTTTTTTGCCTCTGTGAGACCATTCCAGTGTATCACATCTGTTGGGGTTTTCACTTATTTTCCATACGGACATGTGATATATCCTGGGATAGCAATGTATAAAATCCATAGATTTTGATCATAGAATCATGGAATCATTGAGGTTGGAAAAGACCTCTAAGATCATCAAGTCCAACCGTTAACTAACACCACCATGCCTCCTAAACCATGTCCTGAAGTGCCACGTCTACATGTTTTTTGAACACCTCCAGGGGTGGTGACTCCACCACCTCTCTGGGAAGCCCTTTCCAATGCTTGACCACTCTTTCAGTAAAGAAATTTTTCCTAATGTCCAGTCTAAACCTCCCCTGACGCAACTTGAGGCCATTCCCTCTCATCCTATTGCTAGCTACTTGTGAGAAGAGACCAACACCCACTTTACTACAACCTCCTTTCAGGTAGTTGTAGAGAGCGATAAGGTCTCCCCTCAGCCTCCTCTTCTCCAGGGTAAACAATCCCAGTTCCCTCAGCTGCTCCTCGTATGACTTGTTCTCCAGACCCTTCACCAGCTTCGTTGCCCTTCTCTGGACACACTCCAGCACCTCAGTGTCCTTCTTGTAGTGAGGGGCCCAAAACTGAACACAGTACTCGAGGTGCGGCCTCACCAGTGCCGAGTACAGGGGCACGATCACTTCCCTACTCCTGCTGGCCACACTATTCCTGATGCAAGCCAGGATGCTGTTGGCCTTCTTGGCCACCTGGGCACACTGCCAGCTCATGTTCAGCCAGCTGTCGACCAGCACCCCCAGGTCCTTTTCCGCCGGGCAGCTTTCCAGCCACTCCTCCCCAAGCCTGTAGTGTTGCATGGGGTTGTTGTGACCCAAGTGCAGGACCCGGCACTTGGCCTTGTTAAACCTCATACAGTTGGCCTCACCCATCCATCCAACCTGCCCACATCCCTCTGCAGAGCCTTCTTTCCCTCGAGCAGATCGACACTCCCACCCAGCTTGGTGTCATCTGCAAACTTGCTGAGGGTGCACTCAATCCTCTTGTCCAGATCATTGATGAAGACGTTAAGCAAAACCGGACCCAAAACTGAGCCCTGGGGAACACCACTCGTGACTGGCCGCCAACTGGATTGAACTCCATTCACCACCACTCTCTGGGTTCGGCCATCCAACCAGTTTTTTACCCAGCAAAGAGTACCCCTGTCTAAGCCATGAGTCGCCAGCTTCTCCAGGAGAATGTTGTTGGAGACAGTGTCAAAGGCCTTACTAAAGTCCAGGTAGATAACATCCACAGCCTTTCCCTCATCCACTAGGCAGGTCTCCTGGTCATAGAAGGAGATCAGATTGGTCAGGCAGGACGTGCCTTTAATGAACCCATGCTGGTTGGGACTGATCCCCTGGTTGTCCTGCACATGCCTGATTCTCTTGTGGAGGCACCTTACTGGAGCAGTTGTGCAAATAAGTGCAAGAATTTTATATTTCTTGCTCTAGGAGTTTCAGCTCCATGTGCTGTGTGCTGACCCATGGGAAAAAAAAAACAACCCAACATCCAAAACCTGAGGTGATTAAAGACTGGAGGTTAGTTGGGAAATTCATTTCCAGGTATGATTGTCTTTCAGCATCAGCTGTGTTTTTAAATTTTATTTATTTGTGCCAGGAAAGAATAACATGAACAGCAAAGATTTTGGACCCAGGGCCTCTTTTTTGCACTGCAGTATTTGAAGGACATGTTTAAAATAAGATTTCCTTTCTTATTCCTCATAAAATCACTGCCATTGCTATTGTATTGGGGGTATTTCCACAAAATAAATGTTGATAATGCCTGAGACCTTGACAGTATTTATCATCCAGTTTGGTGCGTTTTAGTTGGTTGCTGGTCTTGAGAAGATAAATGTCACAGAAACTTCTGGTAATTTAAAGTCAATATCTTTAACACAGCTATATATGGCATAAAATTAAACAAATTGAGCATAGAAATATGTGAAACAACATAAAGAGTCAGAATATTTTTAAGTGCCTGTCAGTCACAGTATGCTTGGAAATGATTTATTTATTTATACTTTCATTTCACTGATGTTTTGACAAATCATAGAAAATTTGCTACATTTTTAATCTTTGTTTCTTTTTTTTAAATATATTTTTAAGGTGTGAGTCTATGTGGGGGGGAATAATATGGAAAAGCCTTTTGTTTCTAGACATTTACATGTAGAGTATCTATTAACATTAAGTAAATTTATTATACAGATTTCAACTGAGGACTGAGGACTATTTGGGAAAATATTATAACTATGATTAAGTATTTCAGAACTCTTGTAGGAGGTTCCCCGTACAGAATATGTGAGACAAAATATATTATGAGTTTGAAGCAGAAAGCTAGCTTTAATAGAGTTGTCCACATGTTAAATAAAGTTAGACCATAAAGAATTGGGGCCTGGATTGGAAGGTGAATTTCAGGAGACTGCTCAGATCCTTCTCAGTGATTTCTCATGTCTCTTGGCACCAGTATGTTATAATCTGATTTGCATTTTGCACTCTGAATTTCACAGCAAATTTCAGTATTCATAAGATGAAAAGATTCCAAAGTTCAATTCAGGTCCAACATACAGAATGCAGAAATTCTACTGCTGCTACAAGTTACCGAGTCACAGGTATAATAAATTTGTAATTTCTGTTGCTTACAATTTCAGAAAAGAAACGAGAATTTAAAGGTTTGATAACTGCCTCTTACAAAACCCAAGAGGTGCAAGAAAAAAAGAAAAAGAAGCAAAAAAATCAAGAAGAAATAATGAATTGCTGAGCACTGTCAATTCCTTCAGAAAGTTAATGCACTTATCCAAAAAACCTGTTTGTTCTGTGCACAGAATTGAGCCAGTTCTTGCTGCAGAATGGAGTAATTTAGTCATGCACAACAGTGTTACTCTTCTTTAATAGTACTGTAATTGATTAGAATAAAACCATACAATACTCATCTAATAAGAGTTATCAATCAGCTATTGCTGTAAAAAGCAAGGATAAATATTATTCATTCTTGGAAATAAAAATAAGAGTAAATTACCATGTTTTAATTAGAAAATAAATCAGGATCTAGTCCAAAGTATTAAAGCCTAGCTATAAGTATTCATCTATTTCTTTTTTAATATGCTGTATCTGAATTCCTTGCCTCTGAAAGAACTTTGGTTTTCTAACATCCACAAGGAAAATAACCTCTTTATTTTAGTTTATATCGGTAATTTATACTCAAACAAAAATATCTAGAAACATTACAGGCTTTTTAGTAAAGAGATAGTAACTACTCATTAATTCCCCCTTCCTCAAGTTTATAATGTAGAAATATCCACATAGAAAATACAGATTCCTTTATTTACATGAAAGCATGCTAAAAGATACCATTCAGTTCCGGAGCACTGCTCTGAACCTAAAGGATTTAGGCTTTCACATGATCTTTCTAACAAACTTGCCTGTGGCAGCTGTGAAACCACTGGAGTACACTACAGAATATTCACACAAACAATCTAAGATTATTCCTTTAAAAGATAAAAAATGGCAATAAAAAACCCTAGAATAAGTTACAAATAGGTCAGTCAATTCTGACTTAATCCAGTGATATGTGGACAGCCAAATAAATATTCATTTCAAATTAGCCACTAATTATAAATATTACCTGCACATCACAGATACCCGGATCACTAATTGTAAACTAATTAAGTAGCAACATCTGCATACAAATTAGGATGAGTGCTGTAGGAAACAAGGAAATAAGGTGTTATCCAATTTCTGTAACATTCAGTGAATAAATGCAGAATTATAAAAAAAAAATTAAAATGTTTATTTGACATTTATTTTCAGCTCAGCATACATTGTACACGTATGGACATATAAGTTGATAAACCTAAATATCCACAAGCCAATGGAAATAGCATTCAAACACTTGTTTAAACAAATATGGTATGGCTCACATCCTGTGATTCACTACTGTGGCATACAAATAAGTCAGATATTGGGAAACTTGGAGCTATAACAGAACCAAACTACAGGAAGGATCAATTCACCAAGAGAATAATGCAACACTCTTACAAATGCTGGCAATTTAATTGTGCCCTTGAGGACAGTGCAGCATTCTGTTATTGAAGTTTGGTTGCTGTGAAGTATGAACTCCAAAGTAGAGACTCAGGGACGAGCTTAGCAGGTTCTACGCACTCTTTTACTTAACAATAAATAAATAAATAAAACTTAGACTAACTAAACCATCAGGATTAGTTGACTTTCAACAAATTCCCATTACTTAATGCAAGATCAATCAGTAGTAAATAAATCCAACACCATAGCTACCCAGTGACACATCTCCCTCTACTTTAACTATTTCTCTAGTGGAAGCTCCCAAGTGACTAGAGGGAATAATCAGTCATGCCTTCAACTCAATCAAACTTTAATGATGGACACATCTGTTATAAGACTTGATGCAAGTGCAGCACTCCTCATGGAGCATAGGCCATCCTTCAGAAGCAATTAATTTTCTTTGGTGACTATCATGGGGATCACCCAAAACTTGGCTGATTTAACTTATTCATGACTATGATACTTTCCTTTGCATTTTCATGAATTTCAAAATCAACACACAATTTTCTAATGGCTTCAAAGAGCCCATTTCTACAGAATCTGAACTTTGGCATAGTTTTCTTTAATGTGAACCAGTTATCGTCTTCCCTGCAGCTAAAGCCAACGCTTTCAGGTGTCAAGCTAGATAAACATGCTATATGTCCTTTTAAATTCTTATGAAGGTCATCATTCCCAGTTCCAGGAGATTATGTTTATAATCCAAACACACTTCTGTCTCCAAGTTAGCTTGTGTGCCATCCTGTCTATTCTCTATTAAGAGCTATCATTGAGCATCACTGTTTTATTCTTATTTGGGAATATTCATGTAATGAAGCTCTATGACAAAAAAAAGTTATATGTTTGTGTCCAAATCTGTGTATAAGAGGAGGTGGTATTACTCTTGTTCATCTATTTGTCACAAAACAATGCATTTGCACTGGGTAAATCGGTACGCTTAGAACAAGCTAAGTATGTCAGTGAGTCCCTTTGCCCCTTTCCATTATCTGTAGGAGTGGCACTGCATGTGTGCACAGCGCTACTCAACAGCATCTGAAACTCTTTCACATGAGAAATTGTTTACATAGGATACAGGAGTCAATGATCTGACTAGTTAAACCTGCTAGGGACAGGAAAGCCTATATATAAACTAATACTCCACAGAATGGTGATGATGAAAGCTAGCGCCCATTTGGCATGGCAGAACTTCATACTTTGTCTGAAGGATTAACACTAGCTTTAAATAACAGTTTGAATTGTCTTTGGGAGTTGTCTTGAACTTTCACCTCAGTCTCAAGCTTTTAACTTGAAGTTATACTAGAGAAAGACCAACTGATAAGGTGCTTTTTGCACTATTTCTCTATATTGATCTTTATACAGTACCTTATTTCTTAAACTGTGCCTTCTAATACAAAAAATGCACTTTATCTTTTACCTAAAATATCTCAGGTGCATGCATCGCTGCTGAAGTTCCCTGTGCCCTATGTGCCAACCCTAAGCAGGAGTCTCCCAAAAGTCATCAAAGTTCTTCTTTGCTCTGCTAGAAGGCATGTTTTGGAAGTTGTGAATACATGTTTAGAGGAAGAAGTTAGCCAGATGGTGGTGAGAGCAGATGTCAGCCGTAGCTTCTTAGCATGCATCAAAGATGTTAGGGAGAAACCTGAGACGCTGGGGTCTGCTGGGAACGGTTTCCTCAAGGGAGAGTCACTGGAGCATTTCTTCAGTGCATTGACAGCTTACAAAATTTTTATGTTGATCACAAAAACTGTCTCACGTAGCATTTATGCCATTCAATGGCACAAAGCTCTATTTTCCACAGGGCTATGATGCTCTCTCTAAACTTGTTTATGACTGTCGCAGACTTTCTATCAGCTCCTTTTCACAAATTTGCCTTTTACGGTATATCAGTTCCACACACTGAGCCAGATTATATCCTCCCATCCTATCTTACTGTCATGGTTGTCTTGATCTGTAAAGTTCATCTTGTAATGGAAATTTGGAAGCTATCACACTTGAGATTTTAATGAAGTCGCCTTGGTCAAAAATAGCTTTAGAGACTAATTCAGTATGAAGACTAGAGTTTTCAATTATTTAAAAAAGAGTAAATAATTTGGATATGTCAGAAGATTTTGTTCATCTCATTTAAACTAGTTTTTAATTTTTATATTAAACCAGTCATTATAAAATAGTTTTTTTACAGTTCTCTGAGTATGAGTATTGCTAAAAGAGTTTTTAAACATTTTGTTTAGTTTATTGTCATCCACAGTCTTTGAATGGACTGAAAATTATATATTTTTGCATTTTTTAAAATTTCATTAAAAATAGTCATTCCTGAGCTTGGCTACCCTTTACAGCTGTTCTTTGGATTAGCCAAAGAGTATCTATTTTTACCTAAATATAATAAAAATATTTGCCATAATTTATGCTTATGCTGTGACATGTGAGACTGTAAAAAAGAATGAAACTGAAAAGTGGTCAAGATCAGCATTAATAATCTCACTCTTCCATTGAAACCTACTGTACAACCTCAGTAAAACTACATATGTTGAAAAATATTAAAATCAAAGAAAGGATGATGAAAAACTATTATCAGTGTAGCCTTTTTCTGGGGGTAAAGGAATTTGTTTCTACACTTTCAAAATGGTTTGGTATACCCACTACAAGGATTTATACACATTTGTTAAAAAAATGTTTAAAAAGAAATCTTACAATTCCTTTCCTCTCAATGTAAAATATATATATNTTTAGTTTCTTTTCTCACTTTAACTGTCCCTCTTAAAAAAAATCTCTTGACATCAGAATGCAGAATAATTTTGAGTAAACAACCAATTTTCAGGGCTTTATTTTCTTCTGTTTCTCATGAAAGGATCTGTATTGTTTGTTTTTATTAATATAACAGTAATCGTTTAGGAAAGGCAAATCTAAAGAAATAGGTCTTTTTAAGCCTACTGTAAGAATGAAAGGACCCTAAGGCTCTAAACATAAAGTCAATTCTTTATTTAGGATGCTGGACACACAGACTCTAGCTGTCCTGAACTATCAGTTATGAATTGATGATGCTCAGTGCTTCTAAGCAGTGTTTTGCATTAATTGGACTGATTACAAGTTATTTCATTGTTTGCATGAGGTGCAAACTTTGTTGTTCATGGAATGAGTACCCAAACAGGACTTGCTGTAATCGTAAAGACAATTCTGCTTTAGTTCAGTATAGAACTGGAGGGCTTTCTTGCCTTTCTGGCTATATAACAGGGTGCAGTATATTCTAATAAAGCTTTTGACTACAAAAAATGCACAATAACAGAAGTCACTTTCAACACATTCACTGTGATTTGATTCGGGTCTACATGTCTCATGGACTGATCCTTATGTTTTGGAAGATTTCCCATAATACCCAATTATGGTGTCTATAGACAGTGACATTTTAATGGACACAGGAAAATAAAGGTATGTTTGTATGCGCAGAATACAGACCTTTTGATACTCAAATTAGAACAGGCAATTCACTGCCACAGTAAAGAGTTGCCACCACAGATCCTGTAGCAAGCAGGATTAGAGGCAAAACCTTTCTCTAAGGCTTAGTACCTCTCAATAACTTATGCACACAAGCTGACTAACATCCATGTTATTGATATTCTTAGTTTTTTTAAGAAAGAATCCAACTTGGGGGGGTCAAAAGAAAAGATATCTGTTTGTCTGTTCTTAAATTTTTACACTCATTCCAACTGGTAAATGCTTCTGTTATTGTGATGACAAGAGCCAGAAATAAGTCTAAAGATACATAGATGACATTTTTTTAAGAATTTAAGTATTTTGACTTTGCAGTTAATGGTTGTTAGATCACCCACTGAATGACACCTGTAAAACACCAGCATTTTCTACAGTACTGGTGCCTGTACTACTAATTCCACTGCCTTTCCCCTTAAGATTCTCAAGACTGACACTCTCCTGTGTCCATCCTCTGTAGGACAGATGGAAGGAGACTATCGGTCCTGAGTGGTTCTTCAAATCCCTTGGTTTGGAAAGAGCGACCTTGACCTTCAGAAATAAAGCTGGTTATAAATAAGTTTGCTTCTCAGTGGCTTTAGGGAAAGAATTTTTTCTACCCCACCCAAAAATAATGGAAGAGAGCAATAAAGAGAGGGATTAGTGATCTGTAAATTACTATTCATGCCAATTTTGATAAAATTGTGCATTATTTCTACTGAGTCCTTCCATCTCTCATTTCTCTGGGCCCAGTATTCTTGTTCTGCTGTTGGAATAGTGGAATCTTAGTGATAAACCACTGTTGTGCTGACTGTGATTAAAGGTGACCAATGAGATAAGGTCCCAGTTAGCCAGAGGCAGACTTTGCTATAGTTGGTATTAGGAACAACAAGCAGATAGTCTGGGGTGAGCAGTAGAGGGTCAAGGTATTGAAAAGTTCCAACAGTGGTCAATAGGAGACACAGATCTGAAATGATTTAGGTAATGCATATTATTTTTTATCTTCCAGATGAGAAATAAATCTTTTCATGGAGTAGATTTTTTTTTCAATTATAAGCCCACAAAGGTGAAAGCCCAGCAGGAGTTCCTCAGGAGGGCAGTCAATTTTGGTCTGATTATTTCCAAATTAGCACAAGTGCCTGGTAGGGGACCAGGCAAACCTCCTCACCTTCCCTCAGTCTCTGAAACTGCAGCTGGGTTAGATTATGAGACAGACCTGAGAAAGGGCCAATGAAACAGACACAACATTCTAACAATATTTCTGTGTGGGTCTTGCATATTAACATTAAATTGCTACTAAACCTGGAAAAACATACAGTTCTAATTGGAAAAGGAGATAAAGCACAACTTTTTGCTGACTTCAAGATCACAGAATATGAAAAGTGCAAATAATTATTTTTAGTCAATTTGAAAAGCCAGGATAAATCATGTCTGGCATTATTGAATACTAATAATTACCCTGAAATTATTCAGTAATAATATCAGTAATATAATATACTATAATTTATACAATTCTGATATTTTAAACCAGAAATAGATGTGCATTCGTTTAGCAGTTACTGAGTTTAAAATATGGATCTGTTCTTTCAAAAGGAAACTTACTTCTTGATAAATTATCTGGGTAATTACATTATCT
>WAAD01033074.1:58615-89876 GCA_013389945.1 Fregata magnificens | reverse complement strand
GGTCGACAGCCGGCTGAACATGAGCCGGCAGTGTGCCCAGGTGGCCAAGAAGGTGGAGTGTGTCCAGAGAAGGGCAACGAAGCTGGTGAAGGGTCTAGAAAACAAGTCTTATGAGGAGCGGCTGAGGGAACTGGGGTTGTTTAGTCTGGAGAAGAGGAGGCTGAGGGGAGACCTTATCGCTCTCTACAACTACCTGAAGGGAGGTTGTAGCGAGGTGGGTGTCAGTCTCTCTTCCCAAGTAGCAAGGGATAGGACAAGAGGAAACAGCCTCAAGTTGCACGAAGGGAGGTTTAGATTGGATATTAGGAAAAATGTCTTCACTGAAAGGGTTGTCCAGCATTGGAACAGGCTGCCCAGGGAAGTGGTGGAGTCACCATCCCTGGAGGTATTTAAAAGATGTGTAGACATGGTACTTAGGGACATGGTTTAGTGGTGGACTTGGCAGTGTTAGGTTAACGGTTGGACTCGATGATCTTAAAGGTCTTTTCCAAACTAAAAGATTCTATGACTCTATAAAGATGCAAGCCTTTCACATAGACATAGTAATATACAGAATTATTTCAAAGCATGTGAAAAAATGAAGACAGCGAAAGGCCAGATTGGACCCGTCCCTGTCCTCGTCTCAGGGACAGGAATAGGCAAAGCAATATGGACAAACACAGGCCAGCCTGTAAGGCAGCACCTCAACACTTATTTTCATGCAGTACAGGTCCCATTTCCTTTCCTATCCAGAGAAGCTCTGCAGAATGAAGGTCATGGCTCCACCTCACCCCTTTCAAACTTTCTCACAAAATAAAAAAATGCAAGTGAAATCTCATTCAGTGGTGAAGTAACAAGAGCACTTTCTCGTATCAGGGAAGATGACCCCCTCCACTGTGCAACTGTGCCAAAGCAGAACAACTGAGATCTGGGAGCAGAGGTGGCAACAGCGTTTTGTATTACAGGGATGCTCAAAGCACTCCAATGATGAACAAGTCTTCCGTGTGAAAGAAATTGCCCTTTCCCTGCTAATTCCCACAGAGAAACCTTAGATATTCAATTTATTCCATTAATTCATGGGCATGAGGATGTTTAGGCAGTCACACAATGCTGAAATCAAATGTTTTCAGGATTAACTAAACACGGGCAGCAGGCAACACAAAGTCATTTAGATGAGAACTGAGTATGTTCTTTCTTCCTTCCTTCCTGAAATAAAGATTAAGTTTCTATTACATCTCATGGAAGCAGGAGAAGGCCAGTTTATTGTATTGTCATTCTGTGGAATATAATTGCAATAAAGAAATTAATGGCTTTAAGAAAAGTGGTGCCTTTGATAACCATGGTTGACCAACAGAGCCTTAATGACAACATATGCCATCACGATTAAGCTGTTTTAGCAGCAAATCAGAGTCATCCTTGACTGGGTTGGAGTGATCAAATTTATAATCAAATTATCCAATATAATAAGTTAGTCTGATTACCTGAGATACAGCCATTGAATTGGTGTCAGGCTCATGGTAAAATATTTCAGACATCATTTCTGAGGGTGTTTACTTGGTCATTTGCTGTGGTTCATTATTTAATTATGAGAAACCAATGGCTTAATTGAATCTCTATAAACTGAGGGTTCCCAACAATTATTTATGAAGGAGATCGGAGAAAATAATTCTCTGATGCAAAAGCTAAGGGCTACATACTAAACTGCAAAAGCAATGAGCTACATATTCAATTTTAAACAGGGAAGGTTAAGTTCTATTTAAGAAATTATCTATTAAATAACCTAACAAGGAAAAGAAATGTAAGTATTTATTATAGTTTCTGAACATTTAATTAATCAAATATTACAAACACATTACGAAGTATACTTATTTCTGTGTGGGTTAAGTGTTTACAGGAAGCAAAAAGAACAAGCATGACTCTAGAAAGACACTTTTGCAGACTAAATAGTAAAATCAACTGTAAAACCTACAAGTACATAAGACTATTTCCAGAGAAGCTTCCTCTGGCCAGAGATAGCCCCCATGCAGACCTCTGTGCAACAGGTCTGCAAGACTTCAGAAACACTATGCCACACTCCTCTCTCCTCATTTTTTCCTCAAGAAAATCACCACTCAACTGAGCAACATTTCTAGCCAAAGCAAAAGACAGGACATGCTTCAAAACAGTAGGAAACAAATCTCAAGAGCAGTGAATAAGTGCTACCCAGGAAAAACTGAGCACTTCAGTTCACAACAAAAAATAAATCACTGAAGTCCTGTCTGTTGGGAAATGCCTCAAAAATCTAACAACAAATTGGAGCTGACATTAAAATCAATTCATGACTATGAAGAACTCTATTGGCGGATAGATGTATTTGATTTCTATTTCCTGAATTGGCACATTACTTTCCAGGGGATATCTGAATGAGCTTGCTAGTCTCCATGTACTGACCTGAAACGAGTCAAGTTCCAGCTTTAGTCATTTACTGTAACTCAAAGCTCTTCTAAATGGATATTAAATCATTGTTCCCTATAAAGCTCAATTCTGGAATAATTTTAGTTATTGCAATGTTTTCATTTCAGAATGATAGGAGGAAAAACCACTATAACTGTGCAATCCCATTAAGTTTAAAAAAATCTGGTTTTCCACTTTTATTATCAGAATTTAAGTACAGAAATATATTTAAGATAGAAAGCGTACACTGAACTAAATACAGATACAAACCCATCTATACCACAGCAAAATGGAGCATCCATATTTTTAATTTGCCTGCCTTTACAATAGAGCCGTATGCAGTAAATACCTCAGGAACCATCACTGAAACAAACTGAGACTAATTACTACTTGTGTGAGGTAATTAAAGGTACCTGTCTATATTTCAGGGTGGAGGGAGCTGAGACATTAACTATTAAATCGATCAGTTAATCACAAAACCCCAGTTCTCCTCCCTCATTACTGTGGACACACGTTTAGACACCAGCTCCCGGTTCAGTCCTCCTGCTTGCTGAACTCTGCTAGATCTGGCTCTCCCTGTCTCACCCAGCCTGGCTCATCCCCTCCGCAGGACCCTTCCTGGTTGCGTGCATCTCTTAGCGTTCCATTCTCCAGATACTGACACATCCAGTCCAGACTTTTCATTTTTGTTCCTAGCTGCAGCCTGCTTTAATACTCATGCTAGGCTCCAGCAACTAAACCTGAGCGTTGCTCTCACTTTCAGGGTTTTTTCTGTGTAAATGGCAGACAGGGAAGCTGAGGGAGGAAGAGAATATCTGAAATTAATCTAGCATGACAAAAAGAACTGTTTAGCTCCAATATTCAGAAGAAAATAGTGAAGCATCTTCTGAATGCTGGAAAAGGCCTCCTGAACCCAAGTTCATTCATCCACAAAAAAATAGTAATTTAAAAAAAACACCTGTTCATGTAGTAATAAGTGATTATTCAGAGCAGTTTCAGCTCTCCTGTTTGTCTTAGTCAGACAATCTGACATAGACTTAGCTCATCTTGTTCACACAATTAAAGATCCCAGTGTACTCTTGAGTTACACTTCAGATTTGTAGTACATTAAACCATGCTCCAGTTCACAAGTTTGTTTCTTTCCAGATAAGTATTTACTGCCTTAGAATGCATTAGATGTTCTGATTTCTTTTTTTTTTTTTTTTTTTGCCTTTTCAGCTTGCTCCAATATTTTAAAGAGGACAGTCTTTACTACAGTAGGCATCTTTACGCACCAGAAATCCTACAGCACGTTTTCTTATTGCTCGGTTATAAGGCAGAAGTTCATGATTAATTTTCGGTTCTTTAATCCTAAATTGTCTGCTTCCCAGTACCAGATACTACCAGGTACTTTCTAAAAATACCTTAAAAAGCAAAAAAAGGCATTTTGCTCTCACACTGAAAACTCGTCCATAACCTAGTAACAATGAGGACAGATCAGCAAAACTGTTCACCTGTTCAATAAAGGATTAAAACAGCAGTCCAGGATGTTTAGCTCACTTCAGAGATCCTAAGCTGTATTTTTAGTTTCCAGATGGTAAAACTATCAAAATAAGGGGGTTTTGGCATGTATCAGGTCAAACTCATTTTCTTGCTCCATTTCCTATAAAAAGTGTGCAAAAAGCATACAAGTGTCAGCCAATTATGAAGTCAATTTTATGTCCCATATCAAACCAGATGAAACAGCTGTATATAAAACAAGTCTAGAAGATACCCCCACATTTTGTATGCAAATATCACACAAGAAAAGCTAGCTCAAATCAAGCCAGCTAGAATCAAAAAGTCAAATGTTACTTTTTCACCAAGGGACATTCAGATAAGTATTTGTAGAGGGTATGCAACCGATGTTCACTATTTCATTTCACTGTTTCCATTCACGCTGTGGCTCCATGCCTTATGTTACCATCCACAAGCAATGCTGCAACTCATCATGTTGCAAATACATGAGAATCCCAATTTATTCATTAGTATCCTTTATCCTATTCAGTGGATGCTGCAACACCCGGTGGAATATAGGTATGTTGTCATGTTGTTGGACTGTGTCATGACATGTAAGGCCAAAGCGGAGGAACAGATATACTTACTGGTTTTAACACTTGAAGTTGCAATCTTAATAACTTTATCTTTTCATTTAAAACAAACAAAAAAAAGAGCGAGAGAATTTAAAAGAAAAAAACCAAAACCAACATAAAGCTGATAAACCACTTCTTGCCCTACCCAAATCCTTCAACAACTAAAGTACAGGGTGCATGAACACAGGTGTACTGTAAAAGTCCATCTACAAAAGAAAAGAAAATCACACATATCCTTATTTCTGGCAAATGGTAATACAAGGAAGGTAGCTGATACTTTTGCTTCATCACACTTCTTTCCCGCTACATAGGCAAAAGAAATTGGAAGGGGCACTGCACTTTCTGGGAGAGGTTTGTGAGCAAGAACCATCATTTTCACCTGCTTTTCCTACCAGCCAAAAACCATAATCTGCCTTCCCAGGTGTCAGAAGCAGTACTAATATACATTTCGTGGTTGGAGAAACATGAAAATGCCTACCATCAACAGGAAAAAATGTGAGGTGAAAAATGTTGTTGTCATCAGTAGAGCTAAGTTGCACCCAAAAGATAGATACAAGGTTTCTAAAAATTGTAATCTTTCAAAAACTAAATAAAAGTAAAATAAATTCATAAGTAAGTTTTGTTTATGCAATATATTTGAAGAAATTTTCAACAAATACAGCAAATATCTTGGGGTTTTGAAATGAGTGTGAAGGGTTATTTTTATTTCTTTTCAAAGTATTATAGTGAAAAAAAAAGTTAAAGATTTTTTTTTTTTAATATTTGTCTCCCTTTCTGGTGCTGTATTCAGATGAATACTGATTATTTACAAGCAGAGGAACAAAAATCAAAGCACTGAATGCTTAAATACAGCACTCTCTACCCTGTTCCCATGGAAACATTACTGGAAACAAAAAGGAAGGTATATAATTTCAAGGTTTATTCTTAATGCATAGCTTCAAAGCTTAAAAAAAAACCCATAACACTGTGGGAACTACAGGCATGCTTTGCAATTATTAGGAGAGACTTATTTGGAAACTGAAATCTAATAGTTATTTTCTTGTTGAACACACATGATTTATGTGCACAGAGAATCTGTCTCTCATGATTACCAGAATGTGGTCTTGCAAGTCCCCCAGATGCCAGAAACATTCAACTTTGCTCCATGGGCTTCTTACCTGAAGACAAACTGAGGTTTGATCCACACCACAAACTCTGCTGATCTGTGCTGTGCAAACGTGGGTATCTGAACAAAAAACCCGGGGACTCATTCTTGGCTATGAATAGAAACAGAACGAGGAACTTCAACAACCCTACCTGTAAACTGGACTAATAAACTAATTCTCCCAGAAGGAAAATCCTGGGATCTGGAGACAGTCAAATTAAGCTGGAACAGAAACAGAGGAAGATTATGGACATATAAAGGGGTTGGGGGAGGGGGGGGCTGTACTTTTTTTTCTTTGTTTTTCCTTAGGATACATCTTCTGCTGGCATAAATTGCTCAGAAGAGTGGATATTTATAAAGAGCTTGGCTGATGAATATTGGCAGGATTTCTTGAAGGCCACTTCATTGACAGCTGTTGTACCTCCTGCAGTGTTATTCTTAGCATTTCCTTCTTTGCAACGCTACCATTGAATGTTTGAGAAAAAATCTTCTAAGCGGACAGGTGTGGGGATCAGCTTCAGTGAGCAAACAGGGAGAGGCAGATCATGGAAGAATGAAATTTATCTGAAATACAAAACTCAGAAGGTCATTTCTCTGTAGGGAGAGGGAGGGCAGGCCGTGACAAGGCACGCACGGGAGAACTGATGGGTGGCTACAGCTGGGTAAAACTTTTTGGAGAATGACAATAAAATACATTTTGTTTAAAAATGGGCTTTGGTAGCCAAGATACAGGTATACATTTAAAAGGAGGAAAAATGGAAATACGAAAGGCGTAAGAGTGTGTCAGGGTACAGGTTTTTTGTTGAGAAACAAACCTCTTGATATGCCAAAACATACGTGAAGGAAAAATAATTTCAACTTTTCATTTCATTCCTGAAGTTATCCGAGTTTCCAGAAGCTGCAAACGTTTCCTTACGTTCTGCTCCATTGTTGTTAAAGCTAACACAGTTTCTATTTTTTAAAAGGCTCCATTTTTTAAAGGGGCTTTACCTTATCTTCTACACTAGATGAACTGACACATCACAAAACCCTCTGGCATAAAGGACAAGCAGCAACACTCCTTGAACAGGCCTTGGGCACATTTTCTCTGGCTGAGCACTGCATTCAAAAATCCAACCTGTTCCTGCACTGTGTGAGCGGAGCAAGAGCTCGGGGATGGGAGAAAAGGAGGAGAAGAAAGGAAAGAAAGCCTAAAGACAACACGCTAAGGAGATCTGGAAACGTACAGCAGTGAAAACTCTCTGGGTCGAAGTCCCACTCTGCATTTGCTCAGTACCTGCGAGTAAAACAGTGACGGTATTACGAAGGCAGTCCTCTTAACTAACACAGCTTGGTGTCCTCATTCAACAACTCGCTGTTGAGCTTATCAGCGATAATCAGATGATCCATGATCTTATGCTACATCCAGGCAAGGTTATAATTCCATACAATGTTGGAATTTCAGAGGATTTTCCGGTGTAAAGCTATGAGGTGTTATCTTATTTAACTTACGCGTTCACTCACTAGCTAATACGGGGAAGAGAATCTATTTTAATATATGTTGACTAGCTGAAGTGAACTGTCACTGCCACCAGAACAGCATGATGTCACTCTGAAAGGCAGCAAATGATGCTCTCTTTAGCAAAGGCATAAACTAGTACCCCAAAAGCAAAGCAGCTGAGAATCATGACCAACCTGACACCAAGGTCGCACTAGTTTAAAACTTGTCTTAAGACTAACGTTAATTCCTGCACAGACAGTCTTATGTAGACACAAAGCAGCTTAAGAGTCATTCAGCGTATGCCTCAACAGTTACTGCTAACACAACGGAGAACTTTGCATCAGCTTAATGAATGCAATGTTAAAGCACATATTTCAGCAGGTGTGAATTATGTGCAGAATCGGCTTCCATTTTTTACCTTTAACTCTAAAACCAGGGAATGCAGTGATTCCAAAAGCATACTCCTGATTTTGATGAAGCCAAACTATAGACTGAAAATTCAGTTTAAGGGTCTGGTTAAAAAAAAAAAAAGACAACAACTCCAATTGATGTGTGTTATACACAATGAGAGAGTAATGGAGTAATGCAAAGGTGGTTAGCAGGATAACTTGCCCCTTTGTCAGCCAGCAGAATGTGAATATCTATGTGTAACATGGAAATAAATTTATTATCCAAAAATATCTTTCAAAGAAATCACAACTTACTCTTTTTCCATTGCTTTGTAGAAACCAAAATGACCGTGAAAATGTTCAAAGCAACTGATAAAGATTCACAATACATTTAAAAAGGACTCTACGGACTTCTGATCGAGATTGAAGTATCAGGGACAAACATGAAATAGGTCACACTGCATTGCCTTTGTAACATACTGAGTTTCCAGACAGCTTCAGTGGTAACCTCCCTCACCTACTCTACACTCGAACTCTTTTATGCTGTCTTCAGAACTGAAGGCATCCTAACATTTCATCTGAGCTGATTCAACTTTGATTAGCTGGGATCCAAGTCTCTTTTTTACTCAGAAACATGTAAAAGTGGCATGAACTTACTGACGCAATATCAAAATCTGTCTCTTGGTTTGTTTTTGTTCTTGGGCACAAGCTAAATATTTTGTGAAAGACCATAAATTGTCAAGATGAACGTTTCAAAGAAGCCAGAGTCACGCTTTCATTGCAATTTCTCTGCTAATAAATTATTTAGAAGAACAGAATGTCATACAGTACACAAAAAGACATTAGACAATTTATCATCTTTGTTTCAGTAAGGTTGGCAAGAGGTTTTGAAAGGATCACTTACCGTATAACCAGGAAATCCAGAGAATAAGGTAAGAGCACAAGAAAGGAACTGTTAATTGTGCGGTACGGATAGTATTAGCTTACTGTACAAAGAGGCCACGCGACCACCACCGATTTATACTCCAGCACAATCACTTAAGTAATGCCGCATGCGAATGTATGCCGGAGTCGGTCCTTACATACAGCCACCTCGGTGAGGAAGGAAGCCAGGCAGACAGCAGTGGTCAGGACCAGCTACGTGCCCCGATGCTTTCCACGCTGCACTGGAGCTGGCTGGATGCAGAGGGTGGCACAGCCAGCAGAGTCACCGCAGGCACAAACAGCCCTGGCGCCTGCGGTGTCCCGGACTCAGCTCCGACCAGATGGTTTCCCTCTCGTTCGCACGGTGTGGCCGGGAGGGAAGAAGGACAGCGGTAGCACACGCTGCTCTCCTGGTATCACTGCTCCTGGTGCCTGCAAACTCAGAGTAACACAGCCACTGCCAGCTCCTCTGCACACCAGCTCCTACATAAAATACTGCCTTTCTGGTGCCAGCTTTACATCCCACTTCCCTCGTGACAGTTAATACTTGCTCTGACCCTTTGTCACTATATATGTCAGCTATGTCAAATCAGTAAAAAAATACTATTGTAATTAAGGGAACTGAATAAATAGGGCTGAAGGCCTTCTTGGGCAGATATTGCAAAATAATGTAAAATAAAAACAAAAAATCAGGTTTTTAAAGCTTACAAGCACCTTATAAGCAGAGATTTAATGTTTATCAGAGGAGAAGATCTGTGGGAGAAAACCATCTGACCTAGCTGTGCCAAGGAAGCTTTCTCCCACAATGTGGTCCAAGCTGTATTAATGCCCATCCCTTCCAGTGTCATTGCTCATTAAGCAAAATGAAGTCCATCTCTGTGATAACAAAAGCAGTGAAGAGCTTACCAAGGCTGCAGACAACGAAAGAAGAATTTCCTGGATAGCAGTGTTTTCTCAGCATGCCAGAAGCACCCTAGCCAGCCTCCAAAAGATCACCAGAGATTCACAACACAGGAGCAGAAACAAGAACTATGATAAAGGGGCTTTGTCAAGGGTTGAAGCCCATCACGCATGAGCTCCTACTGCTCACTGTCTCATTTTTTCTTCTACCTGTATTCACAGTCCCTACTAAACATAAATTTTTACTGGCTGATCGGTTCTGTTTTCCACTGTGGTCAAGCTGAAAACAGCTGTTTAACATTCTTTGATGAGATGAAGCTCTTTATTGAGGTTGGTTGCTCACTATTTCGCAGTTACATCTGGGAAAACACCATCTGAAATACTGCTATTCCATGACGTACAAAAGAATCTTTTTTTCAGCCATGATCATTTCCATGACTGACAACATCCATGAAAGAAAAAAATAAAGGGGGATGAAGGGAGAGAGACAATGTTAAGTTGCAAGAAATGGGTAAAGGAAGTAAAAGAGGTAAGTAAAACCAGTTACACCGGTAACACTGAAGAAAATTTAGGAGAAAAGATAAGATAAGTATGGGTAGGAAGATGGGGGGAGGTGAGAGAAGCATAAATTGTGTTGACAACATGCAAAATAAAGAGAAGTAAGGAGGTAAAGAAAGTCTTTAAATTGGATATAAGCAATGTGTACATAAAGACAGATAAGTATAGATCAACTAGGTATTGTTGATAAAATTACCACCACAAGAGGAAAACTGCAAGACTCAGAAAATGATGACACTTCAAGCATTACTAGAAGTAACAAGTAGCCTTTTATTTTCTTTAACAAATGTGGTCAATTATAATGTAAGTACTCTGGGACATCTAAAACTATTCAGGAATTGCACGTGCTCATAAGATTACAGTTCAGAAAGTAATCATCAGGTGCAGGAAACTTTTTACATTTTAGCACTGACAGTGTGAGTGCCGGTTTCACTATAAGAAGCAAATTCAGCTCATCCATACTTCTTATTCCAGTACTTTAGGTGACATTTTCATAGTTTAGGCTTCATTCCTCAATTACAGAAGCTTAATTAACCTGTGGTGGGTTGACCCTGGCTGGATGCCAGGTGCCCACCAAAGCCGCTCTATCACTCCCCGCCTTCAACTGGAGAGTGGAGAGCAAATATAACGAAAGGCTCATGGGTCAACATAAGGACAGCGAGAGATCACTTGCCAATTACTGTCACAGGCAAAACAGACAGGACTTAGGGAAATTAGCTTAATTTATTAACAATCAAATCAGAGTAGCATAATGCAAAATAAAAACTAAATCTTAAAACACCTTCCCCCCACCCCTTCATTCTTCCCGGGCTCAAATTCACTCCCAATTTTCTCCACCTCCTCCCACCGAGCGGTGCAGGGGGATGCGGAACGGGGGTTGCGGTCAGTTCATCACACGTTGTTTCTGCCGCTCCTTCCTCCTCAGGGGGAGGACTCCTCACACTCTTCCCCTGCTCCAGCGTGGGGTCCCTCCCATGGGAGACAGTCCTCCACAAACTTCTCCAATGTGGGTCATTCCCACAGGCTACAGTTCTTCACAAACTGCTCCAGCGTGGGTCCCCCACAGGGTCACAAGTCCTGCCAGCAAACCTGCTCCAGCATGGGCTCCTCTCTCCACAGGTCCACAAGGTCCTGCCAGGAGCCTGCTCCAGCACGGGCTTCCCACAGGGTCACAGCCTCCTTTGGGCATCCACCTGCTCCAGTGTGGGGTTCTCCACGGGCTGCAGGTGGATATCTGCTCCACCGTTAACCTCCATGGGCTGCAGGTGGATATCTGCTCCACCGTTAACCTCCATGGGCTGCAGGGGGACAGCCTGCCTCACCATGGTCTTCACCACAGGCTGCAGGGGAATCTCTGCTCCGGCACCTGGAGCACCTCCTCCCCCTCCTTCTTCCCTGACCTTGGTGTCTGTCTAGTTGTTTCTCTCACATATTCTCACTCGTCTCTCTAGCTACAATTGTGCAGGGTTTTTTTGTCCCCCCTTCTTAAATATGTGATCCCAGATGCGCTACCACCATCGCTGATGGGCTCGGCCTTGGCCAGTGGCGGGTGCGTCTTGGAGCCGGCTGGCATTGGCTCTATCAGACACGGGAGAGGCTTCTAGGAGCTTCTCACAAAAGCCACCCCTGTAGCCCCCCCGCTACCAAAACCTTGCCACGCAAACCCAATACACAGCCTCATCAGTCATGAGATCTATCAAAAATACGTTTTATCCATCTCTACATAGAAATTGACAGCAGGGATACAACAGGTTATTGAAAGGTTGGACCAGATGATCTTTCAAGGTCCCTCCCAGCCTGTGCTGTTCCATGATTCTATGATGACTTTGGTCTTCAATGTAAATCAGATTGTTCTCACGTGCAGTTCACAATGGTCCATAGTGCAGAGCAGCACATCTGACATCATAGGCACAAAACAGTGTGCGCAGGTGAGTGCTAAGTACTACTATTCTGGTGTGATACCTTAATGCCACTTAAGAAAGGCATCATTTCTGTATTCATTAATGCTCAGGAACTCATAAGAGGAATCCTAGTAGATTCCTTCAGTGGAGGACAAAAAACAACCAGAAGGGTTTTGATCAACCTTAATCTCTTTTAGCATGGATTTTTTAAAATACTATGGTCATCAACGCTCAGCTTCATATTTGCATTTCAGTTGTTGTACACCCTAGGCTAGATTTCACTGAATAAATTTGTATTGTCCAAAAAGACAATTACCCACATCAACCAATGGATGTTCATTATAGTCAAAGATGGAACAATATGCTTGCTTTGTAATATTCTGCTTTGTTTTCTTTTCAAAGAAAATAATTTCCTAATAATTGCAAGGAAAAGGGTAAAAACTGTTACTACAGTTAATGCAGTTATAATTCAATTTAGTCCTAGCCATTGGCATAATTGTTAATATGTTCTACCCTCTTATTCATAAAGCTACCACTGGAAATGATATCACAGCGCATTATACATTCCCTGTAGCAATGCTCTTGGCTTCAGATCCAACGAACTTAGTTTATCTTTTTTCATTGAGCTACAAGTTTATTAGACACAGCTCACTATTTTCAGTTGTGATATAAACTTGTCTGACTTGTTTCCCAACTCTAGAGTAGTGATCTGTCAACCTTTGGTAAATGAATGTTACTTTAGCATAGAATAACAGTTCTCATCATCAGAGACGATCAGAGAGATCTCTCAACATCAACTCGCTTGGTTGATGCCACCAGATAAAGCTTTTTTTTCCCTAGTTGAGTATAAAGCACACTGAGTGGCTAAAAGAGTATGAAAAATGTAAGAAAGAAATCATATATTCAGCAAAACAGGTCACTCATATGTGAAGACATAAAAGGAATATAAATCCACCAGTATGTTTCAGTACTGCACGTTAAAAAGAAAAGTCTTCCTGCTAAAAAAAAATAAATTCTTTTTTAAATGACATGGATATGCTTACAAGATTCTCTGAGTACTGATCCTGTTATTTGTTTAGAATTAGCCTTTAAGATTAGCAGTCTCAGAATGTATGAAAAAATTGCATGTGACCACATTCCTCACCTTTCACACTTTCTGCTACACATTTGTGTTCAGTCCTTACACAGCACTCAAACAGCCAAGGTAAATTATGTATCTTTCAGATTTCTTTCTGCTCTTTACCAAGACCTGTAAGATATATTTGGGTATTTCCCTTCTTTGCGGGGTTTATGAAAAGCCTCTGAAGCACATACCATAGTGACACAATTGGCTTCGCACTTCCAAAAATCCCTGTGAACAAATGTTTTTCAGTATTCCCAAGTCAGCATAAGGCTCTCAGTTTCCCAGGGATCCACAGCATGCATGCACTAATATTTTGCCAGAAGCACAATTTTACTAGAATTTATCATTGTGAAATTTTATTCTTTTTACAGAAAATACACTCAGCTAGACAAGAGCATTTTACACCTTTCATTTGAACAGAAACCAACAGAAAGCACAAAGCCAATTTACAAATTGTGCCAATTTTGCTAGCAGTGAGACATTTTTCCCTCAGTTCTAGAGGTAATTTGTTTAACACAGTTTAAAAATGCAACTCTGAATGCTATGTTGAATTTTCAAGAGCACTGCATGAACATTGGAGGACCTGGGTAACTCTAGGAACAACCTCTCCCCCAAAATGCAGGAGCAATAAATGAACTTGATAATTTGTCTAAAGTTCCTTGTAGTGTGTTAGATATCACCAAAAACCAGTAAAGCTCAAAAGTGGAAAAATCTGTATTTCCAATCAGTAAGAAAAAAAAATTCACTACATAATCCTCTGTGTCACTGCCACGGGAATGAAAGAGTACAAAGCGACTCTTCTTTCTGTGAGAGTGAGAGATGTTTACTATTCTTTCAAAGACTGGAAATCTGGCATGGGAGAGAGACATATGTCAGTTAGAGGAAAGTAAAAAGTTAAAATAGTAATAAATGTTTAAACGCAAATAGGGGTTCTGGAAGTTTATCACTGTGCATTCGAATCAGGTTTTAGGGCTCCCCTGTGCCTTTGGACACTTTGTTGGGCAGCTCTTGGTTTAGAGCTTCTAAGCTCCATATTGCCTTGATCTTTGTGATTGGATAATGATGAACTGCAGAGCCCAGAATTACTCGGCAGAAGCTTTTTAGCCTTTCATCAATCCAGTTTCTTTGCAAAATGCTTACTGCCACTGATCACGGCTTCTCTTAGCCCATTTGTTGAACACTAAAGTAAATTTCACGTCCCCTGGCCATAATTTAAAAAGTACTCAGACAAATTAATGGAAGCCTATGCTCATATCCCCAACTATGTTAATAAACTGCATTCCCCAGTTGTATCATAACTACCAATTTGGCTACAATAAGCTTTAACTAGGACTCACAATACATTTTCTATAAATACACAATTGTTCTACTCTATTAAATACAACATAGCATGCAAAACATCCAGAGAGTAACAGAAAACCAAAGGACATGATTACCTAAGAAAATGAAGTTTATGTTATCATGCTGCATGTACATGCCCACACAAGGGTGAACGTGTAAGAAATACCTGCATGTCTGAACATCTCCAACAGCATTTATGAGTTTGCAGTCTCTTCCCCACACTCAGTTTCAGCAAAATGGGTCACAGAGAGAGTGGTACTGACAATAAAATTTCCTAAAGGTTTTGTGCAAACACGTAGCTGGATAAAACAGAGTTTCCATTATTAATCCTACTGGCAATTAATATGTCCACTAGAGATGTGGGCTTTTATTCTTGATAGATAACCTACCACCTTAAAATAAAGTGAACACAAATGAGAGGACTGCTTGCAGAATTGCTAACTGCTGTGGAGGATCCCAGGTCCTACAGTGGTGGGACCACAGAGCTATTCACGTAAATGTAATACATGCAAGACCACAGTGGATTATCCCATTTAAAGAGAAAACATTACGCAATCCTCAATGCTATGCCAAAATACTGCATTGAAACGATAACTTCTTATTAAGCAAAGCATGGCCCTAACGGTCAGGCAGTCTGAGTATCAACTACAGATACTCTACTCAACTACTTGTTGCCTTATGATAACAAGACAGCTGTCGAAGAGAAAGGCAATGGCACAAGAAATCTGTGTTAATGAGCATATATTGTGTGCAAGGATAGCAAAATGTAAGTTGTAAATGGTTTAATGTCTCACATCAGCAACTAATGCACCTGCTCACTGATTTGCCCTACGGAATGAGTCACTGACAAGGTGCTGTGGGACAGACGGGATTGTGACGGACAGGTCTTCTCTCTCTTTTTTAAGAGGATGACTCTCTTACACTGTTACTACTATGATATTTACACAGTAATTGTCATCAATTCTATGTGCACATACGTGCCTAATACATTAGAGGCCTTGCCAGAACATGAATATTTGGTAAGATGGTGAAGTCACGCTAGCCCCCTTCTGGTTTCTTATCAAAGCATCTGATTCTTATTAACAACCATTTCATTTATCTAAACTAGTATCATTCCCTCCAAATCTTATGCCTTGGCAAAAAACCTACCTACAGCTGTAAATAATAGCAAAGCGGGAATTCAAGAGTTTATGTTGCACAAGGGTGTGTGATCTGAAAGTCTATGTGTTGGCTCATGCTAAAGCCAGAGACCCATGCTAGCATAAGTCTGCCTACAGCAAGGCTGAAGCAAGCGTTAATAGTTGGTTTGACAGTGTTTTCCAGCTGGCTTCATACCAGGCTATCTTTCCACTTTCATTCAAATTACTCTTATATTTCAGTTTTATTTCAATTCTTTCCCATAACAGGAAAAATGTAACATCATATTAAATCCCTATCCAGATTTGCCCATGGAACTATAGAAGTTTTGAAACTAAATACTAGCATAGGAAAAGGAAATTTTTTGAAGTCAGAACTTAAGAAGAAGCACAGGTTACTATCCCGTATGTTCAGCTGTTTGTTTAAATACAAACAAAATGCAATTTATTTTGGGAATTTATAGCTCTCTAACTAACAGTCCACTTTTTCCTTTTACAGTGCTGTATTAGAAAAAGAATAAATTTATTTAGCATTTGTGGCTCTATTCACAGACAAAATGCTCACAGAGAGATTCCTTCAAGTGCTTGTTACAGTATGTGAATCCTAAGACCTCCAAATGTTCCTCCTTACAATGTATTGATTCAGACAGAGACTGGAAAATTATCAAATATGACTTCATACCAAATTTAATTTATGTCAAGAATAGATTTAGACAAATCCATTTTAAATGCTCCTACAACAAATCAAATTATTTTCCAGGTTTGTGTAATGTTCTTCCAAAAGGTAATAATACATCAGAGAAAGCAATGACTTGAAGTATACAGAAAGTTGCTACTAGATCATGCCAAATACTCTGAGAAACCAAAAATGCATGTAAATCGATATCTAACACACTATGTGCCTACACTGTCTCTAACTACTGGGAATAAACCTTTATGTAACCATTCATTAATGAAGTCTCAAAGTACTAACCCATGTGTCCACGAAGTATGAATTTAAGCTAAATGGGATAAACGAGCCAAAAGAAATTTATGCGACTTGCTCAAGCCTATGGGGTAATCACAGAGTAAATCTAATTCAGAAGTTCCATTCCCCTGTTGAGATGTCGCTCTATTCGGTAGACTTGACATTACCAAACTGAAATAACTGAGTTTAAACTAAAACAACTTACAGGTTTGAAATTTACTTAAACTTCAGTAACAAAAAATATTACACATAGAAAAGTTTGGGGTAAAATTCCTCTAAATTATAGATAAGACAATTTGGAAAAAAATTTTAACAGGCCAGTTTAACTATCAGTTTTTCACACAGCTTCTGATCAGCGCACAAACCCCACACATTAACCCACTTCCCATCCCAGGTTCTCTTTAGTTAAAAAGGACTCACCACTCCTTTCTTCCAGCAGTAGGTTTGTTTGCTATGTTATTTTTGGACTACAAACTCTGAGGAAGAGAGTATAAAAAAGACCAAGATTTGTTTTCAAAGGGAGGAGGTAGGCCAGCTTTGCAAGCTTTGCAGCCGTCCAGCACTGCCCAGTTGAGTGCTCATTGTCCACGCACCATTTCATGAGCATGATGGGGACTCGGGCAGGAGCCGGTTCAGCACACACCACAATCCACATCTTCTTTTTGGGTCTCCCCACACTTCACATCTTCACAGTCTGGATTCAAGAGTAAAATTTCTCCTCACTAATTCACTGCTTTTTTTAATTCACTGTACATTCAAACTGATATGTGTAATTTCACTTGTTCAAGCTCTTTGTTCTGAAGTCCTTCTGTATTTTTAAAATCAACTCTTGACACTAGCACTTCGAATTTTCTGTTGCTGAATAAATGGGAACAGGTTTAAGTCCAAGGAATCTAACACCAACCACTGCCACGACTGCCGTCAAATGCTGAAGATTCATCCATGAACAAAATAGGGATGTTTTATCAAGCTGAAAGTAAATTTCCAGGTAATCTGCCCTTGCCTGGTATGTACTGCCTAAAGGCAGACGTCTAAAAACATTCACATCAAGGATCTGCAATTTCACTGAATAAATGTGTATTAAATAGTTTTAAATTAAATACTCAAGCATAGTTATTGAAACAAGAAATACTATTTTCATGCTCTGTGCCAGGATGTTTTAATACACAACAGTATACATTAAGTAGATTCTAGTATTGGATTAGCAGGACAAAAATGACAAAAAGGCAAAATTTCAGTTACTCAAAAATTAGGCATTAAGATCTTACTGAATTATATAAAACTATTCATATAAAACTATTCAAAATGAACCACTGAAGAAACTTCTCATTTAGGCTTGAAACCAGTTCCAGATGGAAACCATCTGCAAGCCTCCTAGTAGAAGTTAAGATGACAACTGAACATTATAAAAGCAGATTTTCAAGTAGAGCACTTTTACTTTCATATGGGACAGAAAAATACATATTATGGAAATTTCAAGGGACAGAACAGGCAATTCAGACAGTAGTGGACCAGTGGTAAGAACAAAAATCTCAGTAAGCTGCTAAATACAGCAGCTAATGCTCGGCTTTACTAAGCAAAACCCTTGAAAACAAAGAGAGAACTTCAGCTTGATGTGAGGTAGGAAGAACCAGCAGAGGCATGCACAGAGAAGATTTAACAGGCCAGGATGACGATCCTCATTTGCAGTTCTGAATAGATTTGAGGAGGGTACACAGTGTGAGAAAGACTATCTGAAAGAGGGTAAATTCCTATACAAGCACAGGCCACCATGTGCTTTATGTAGGTCTAAAAGAAGCCACAAGAACGTCCAGCCATGTAATCAAAGATGGGTTTATTATAGATTTCCAAATTTCAGAGCTATTAAGGCTGACAAGCACTTACTATATCATATTTAACACAGATATATAGACATGTATCTATTACAAACACATGTATACACACATATGTGTTAGAAACATACACTGTCAAGTAATAAGCCTGTGAAGGATACAACAGAAATACTGGGGAGGGCAAATCATAAATGTGAAGCTCTAACTAGGGACAATCCTCAAAAATATTAAAATGAGCTGCTCTCAAATTACCAATTTTGTCATCCCTTCAGGGAAAAGTTGGCTGAAAAGCAAAATTAAGTCTTATGTCAATTTAAGAGAAATATATTCTCTGTATGTATGTATTAGTAACCAGAAATAGAAACAAACGTTAAAACTGAAGTTTTACAGATGAGCTGACAACAGTCTTTGTAACTCAAGTCACTTTTACTTCTATCATGATGGCACCTTGTAACTCAAAGAGATACCATCTATGCTTACTGCTGTACACATGAACAACAAAGACACATTCTCCACTTATCATTTCTTCTTTGAATGACATATTTTTATATAACCGTATCATGCCATTATAGGTTTATTATGATGAAGATCTCATGGGTTTCCAGCAAGGAAGTCTCAGAACTATGCATCTCATAAATAACCATGACTAATCTCACGCTCTCCTGTAAGCTACCACCCAAGAAGATGGCCAGAAAGAACCTAATGCACGGCCTTCCTGGTGCTGACTGACTGCAAACACAGGAGCTAAAGGCTTGATGGGCCACAATATGCAAGAAGGGAGACAGGAAGAGACATCGCATCAGTCATGGTTGTGAGAAGAAACAGATCCCAAGCTTTGTGGGGCACAACCCTTACCCCAAAGGTGGTTTTTGCCACAAGCAAGTATCTGCAGCATGTTCACTGACCCGTAACAGAAATATTATGTCCAATCTTTGTAAATAAAAAGGGTGCCACCACAGAAATCTCTGAAACGCATCTTCTATCTTCTTTCAACGGGAGCACTCCAGCAAGGCCCCAGATACCAGGTAGGCCATCATATAAATCATTTCACACTTCAGAAGCTGCCTTGCTTATTTCAGTAAATCAAAGGCTTCCCAGACTGATGAAAACTGAGCTTGCAGCAGAAGAACATCCTGTCTGTGGTCAAGGAAGACAGAGCTGATTCAGTCACACATCATGCCTGTCATGCTCTTACAAAACACCTGCACTCTTGTTCCAATTCCAAGCGCGTGCAGACTGCTAGGGAAATCAGCAGTATGACTGCCATGAGGATTATCCCAAGAACCACTTATCTATACAGAGAATAACACGCAGTGTCTCCTCTCCAGCAGCTACAGGACTGAGGAGCCTTCTGATTATGAGCAGCAGTACGTTCACTTTAGATAATCTGCTGCATGTAACACAGAAAGTTTTCCATCTTAAAATATAAAAATAAAAAATTATATTTTATGACCCATAACAACAAACTTTAAGTTAAATATGCAGGCTTCTTTCCTGGAACCCCGACTTTGGCACAAAAGATAACTCTGGCTCTTCTCAGTTTTCTTCTTGACTATATTAGACAACACTACACAAATAATGCAGTATACACAAGCAGATGAAAAATCAGAATCATTTACTTAAAATATGAATTTTCACCGTCTTCTCAATTAGCGTTAATCACTACATCATGGCTAGGCCTCTCTGCATGTTTGGGAACAAGAACCTGGCTATGTCAGTTCCCCAGGCCAGCCTATGGCTGCATATTGCACTGATCTGTGACTTTGACTACAGTAATTATTTTTATAAATTACTTCTCTATTGATTTTTACTTCCCTCTATTTTAGAGTTTTAAACATTACTCTGGAGATTCGACTTGCAGACTCTAGAGGGACCCTCATCCTAAATCGAAGGCTGCATAGATAAGTGTTATTGGAATATACAGTTATCCCCAATCTAGAGCATGTTGCATGTGCACTGTTGGATTTGTTTGCATAGTCAAAAACTCAAAGGTCAAACACTGCCCCTAATCTGCATCCCAAACGTGCCCCAGTACTGTGAAAAGAATTGGCTTGTGTAAATGACCATAATTTTGATGTCTAGCACTACTCTGTGGTACTTAAAAGCATGTTTTCAGGTTGTTTCTCATAATTTCTAAATACAAGAGTGTATTTCAGATAGATGGTGTCAAAAAAAAAATCTTTCAACTAAAAGATGGTATTTATGTAATTATACCTTCTTTTTAAGCTAACAAAAAGCTTTGACGAACAGAGACGGGTGTTTCGGGCAAAACCATAGGTTTTGAACACACAGCAGGACAGTTTATATACTCATAAATATAGGTTACTACTACAGATGTATATTTTTAAAAATAAAGGACTAGCTTTCCCTGCAGTAGCATCTCCAGCTATTTAAATGCCATAAACCTGCAGAAAGTGATATTTAGCTGTAATTTGCAAAACTTCAAAGTACTGCATGGTTTTTGTGAGCTTTTGTGCAGAGGTTTTTCCAGCACTTTAAATGCCTGCAGAGAGAGATTCTATATGTAGGAAGATCTAAAATACTTCTCACCATCCAGAAAAGACAATTCTGCTGCCATAAAATGAGGAATGCAAGTTAATCTTGTGTATCGCTTTGTGAGTGGAGTAATATTGACGCTTGATCCATGAAAGCAGCCTCCTTCACATCTACTTTCTCTGAAGCAGAATTAGTATTTAGAAAGCTCACAATCTTAATTTTACACTTCTACAGTTGCCTTTAGAGGTGGTTCCAGCAATTTGTTCCAGCTCTACTTGCTGGAAAGGAAGGTGCCCAGACAATTTTCCAAAGGAAATTAGAATTGTGAAATGAGATCCGTAACTCTGCTTAGTCTCCACAGTCTTCTGAGCACCATAGAGTCTATCTTAAGAACAGATGTGTATGAAGCCCAGTTTATCACAGCATTTACCTTGAGCCAGAGATACATGTATATACATGTATGGCAGGGCAAAAAGGAAGAGAAATCCTGATGATGCCACTTCAGCATCTCTCCTAACATGAGACAACCTGAGGACCTCACCAATTTCCATTTTGCTTCTTGTGCACTAAGAGGCCAATCTCAG
Source organism: Fregata magnificens (assembly GCA_013389945.1). Lineage (NCBI taxonomy): Eukaryota > Metazoa > Chordata > Aves > Suliformes > Fregatidae > Fregata > Fregata magnificens. The sequence continues at coordinate 68,578 of WAAD01033074.1, read as the reverse complement.
ATAGCCTGAAGAATAAGAGCATCTCGACTACATCCCCAAATGGACCCACAGAAGTGAGTGGTCTGTCTAAGGATGAAACTGAATTCCTGCACATGAGGTCCTGCTTTAAATATGGAAAACTTATGGGACTTTTGGAGAACAATGACACAGATACAGTCTTTCCCAGACATTTCTCATATGGACAGGGAACATGCTTCTGGCAGAAACCTTCTGCATGAGCAGCAGGTCCATATTTCAAAGACATAATTCTGAGTATTACTGAACAGTTGCAGTCTTGGGAAGCACCATTTTTCCCTCAAGAACATGGACAGCAGCTCTCTCATCAAACATCTTGCTTCTGTCCTTGCAGTTCTCTCTCTGCTTTGTCTAGAAATGCAGGTATTCACCTTTTCCTCTTTTCAGGGGTCATACATATTCCTCTCTCTATCACAGCATAAAAAATGCAAAAGCAAACCCACTGCATTTTGTTGCCGCCTTGTATACAGTCTATTTATATGTTTATGACCCCAGCTACTGGTGATCTCAGGCTTACAGTCCTGCAGCCATCAAAGAGCTGTATAGAAGGCGTACTGCTGTATACACATGATGGTCAGTACTACCATGCAGTAGCTAGCAGGGAAAGTGTTATGTCTTTTTATGCTCCTGAGAGTAAAAGGTGGCAAAAAAAAATCCAGAGTGAAAAACAGCACAGTTCCCTATCAGTATCCTTAAACACCTACTATCGTTCTTTCTAATGAACACCTGTATGTGACATCTTATCTGCATTTTATAACATTTAAGGAGCTTGTAGCTCTATCTGCTGAATGGTCATTACTACTGCCCTTCATAACACATTATAAGCCATTAAAAGCTTCTGCTCTACTTGGTAAACGTTTCACTGACGTAAGGAAAGCTTTATTTAAATTAATTCCTTTAAGAAAGAAGTAGGGGAAAGATGTTTATAGGTTTCTTTAAGGTTTTAGTGTTGAGATTCAGAGAATACCTCCTGGCTCTCCCATAGTATGCACGGGTGGGGGGAGGAATTCCCATTAAAGGTACCATCTCTCCCTGAATAAAGAATTATAATGTCTAAGGTCAGCAGCTGCACCACATTGTCTTCTCCTAAGAAAGCACATATAGATATGTTCACCTGCATATGCAGGTTCCTGATTGCGATTTCCTCTGACAACAAGTTATTGTAGCTTCTCCCCTTTGGTAGTAGAGGGCACACGCTAAGTCTGGGGATATTTCTCAAATAGACACTTCAGATCAGGTCTTAATCTTTCCCTACTGCTACTCAGTAGAAAACATATTTGATTCTTCTCTGGCACACTTTTTCAGGATAGGTAGGCATCGCGTTTCTTCATAATGTTTAAGAATATAAATATCTCCTGAAACTGAACACAGAATAAAACCATCAAAAGGCATTCCTGTTTGAATCTTCTGTAGCAAACACTCTTGTAAGAAAAGTTTGTTAGAAAATAATACAACGTGGTGAAGCAGGTGCCATATTCTGAGGACTGCCTCTTGCAAAAACATTGGTTTGTATCGACTGGAGGAAAACTCTTCCCCTAAAACACAGCATCATGCAATCCTAAACCCCGCTGGGTGTCAGGAGCTTAGCAGGAAGCTGTACCAGCCTGCAAACTCCTTAAATCCATTCTCCCAGGTGCAAGAGCTTCACAGGAGCTTGTCCAGATCACTCTGATTGGATTCACTACCTACACAAAAACAGGCTGTCTTGAACCTACTGGTTTCACAAGGCTGAAATAAAGAGCTAACAAAAAATGCCACAAGAGTCTTTCTCCACTGCTCCGATATTGACATCCCATACTTTCTGCCAAACATCTCGGCCGCAAAGCCTGGAGGCTGAGGGAGCAGAAATTCAGGTCCGTTGCCAGATGACCCTCTCAGAACTGGATGTCCTCCCCCTGTACCGGCCATTCAGCCACACTGGATATGACTCCTCACTGTATTTTAACAAAGCATTTATTCAGGGATCAAGGATTGATACTTAAACCATTTCCTGAGTTTTACCATCATCCCCAAACTCACTTCATCTGCCTAACGGGAATGTGAGGGATCTCTCTCTCTCTCTCAGAATAACAGACTTCTTCCTTAACCAGATATATCAACCAATCCACATGTATCTTTCCTGCTTTGCAGAATTTCCCATCTTACTTTTGATAAAAAACAGTAGTTGTACAGCAATTATTTTAAGATTATGATCTTGGGCACATTATCAGCTCTTTTAGACACAATATTCAATACAGCAACAACACAACAGGCTACTGATTGGACAAAGCAGGCTTTCTACTCTTCCCCAAATGTGACATAATAAGATCTACACTGTAATATTCTCCACCCTAGATCTAATTTTTCTATATATTCAAACTATATCTTCAATCCCTTATTTCCTTGCAGAAAACAATAAAGTTGTATCAAGCCAAATTATAATTTTTAGGCAAAAATGAGCTAGTTCAGGGTTGAAACCTGAAAATATACTTAAAAGTAATGACCTAAGTAATCTTGTTCAATACTGAAAAAAATGTGTCCGTATACAATGTACGAACCTAAGAGAAAAAGTCCAATTAATTTCAGTAGATGCTGGTTCTAGTAATTTGCCAAAAGGGAACCGGTCCCCAAGTAGTTTCTTTTCCCATTTCCCAAAATGCATTTCCACAAAAAAGTATGTCTTTGCTGTTGTTGGACAATTGCAGCTAATATATAATAGCAAGAGTTAAGTACAAAAGGAAGAATCAAGTCTGATTTCAAAGAGGAAAAGTCATGGACTCAGTCCTGTAAACACAGAGTAGATAAAGGATAATATATTAATCTTAATAAAGAGTTGTACATAGACACACAAAAGCAGGGCAAAAAAACCTACAGAATCAACTGGATGCAAAGTGTTATACGTGAGCAAAATAAATAATGCTTGAGATTAACCTTGAGATTTTCATTTCAGGAAAAAGTATCGTACTATCATTATGAAGAGGTTAAACAAGAGGCAATAATAGGCACATGAAAGCGCATGTTGTGTAGGAGCATAGCGATAAATGGCAGTATCAAATCACTGTTAACAACTGGATTTCTCCATCAATCAAAGCATGCAATGAATAATCATATAGTCCACCTCCCAGAAATAGGAAGGTGGGGTTTTTTTTAAGAAACTTTGCAAACATATACAGGTATATAAATGGCATTGAGAACATAGAAAATAACACAACAAAATGAATGTATAATCACTGATCAGTAAGATCAGCTCAGGTTACTAGGAGGCTATTTAATGTAGTGAAAAGGAAAGCTGCTGTATAAAGCAGATTAATAAACTGAAATTTAGGCAATTTTAATTAAGACATCCCAAGGAAATAGCCCAGGCAACCTCACAACTGCATAAGAGAGTAACTTGTGAAAAGAAGCATATGATGAACCATTACTACAGATGCTTAAGAATGAACTAGCTGAAAGACTAATGACATAGCGTAGAAAGAAATTCTCTACTTGTGCATTCAGTTATCCAGGAAGATCCTTCTTAATCTCAGTGAGTTAAAGCAAAACGAGAGGTGATAATCATCAGATGCTGTCATGGTTTCTATATACTTTCCTTGGAAACCTCTAGCACAGTTACAGCAGGCTTCCTCCAGTAAAATTCCTTCACGAACGTCACTGTATTTGACTGAGAAGTTCGTTCAGCTGAAAAAGCAAAAGCGTAGCTATTTTTGCACTTACATTAGTAGAGTTGCTTAGTTTGCCGACAGGGAGCCTTGCCACTAACTGCTCCCCTGGCAGTGGCCAATCATGCCCCATTCATAACGTGTTAACTGCTCCGGCTCCTTGGAACTGTAACCCCAGTTTGCTTTTACATCCATTCCTCCATGTTATTAAAGCCTAACACTGATTTTGAAAAGACTACTTTTTATTATATATTACATTCTGTGTTCATAAAGTTGTTTCATAAAAAAGCAAAACACATAACCCACAGAATGAGAATGAAGGCACTCCAAATGTTAAAACCCATAGAGACACAGGTCTGACGCTCATTTTTACCCAAAATCTATCATCAGTGAAGAGCTCTACGCGTGCATCAGTGTGTGTTTTGTTACATGACAAGTGCTCTGCATGGACCAAACCCTTAAATTGCCACATAAATGTCTGCCATTTAATAACCGATTAAAACAGTTGTGTGAGGAACTGTGTGTGAATTCTGCTGCATTCAGGAACATACAGCTGTGATACCAACCGCTAATGGATACAGGCAGACAGCTGTGTGTGACAAAACCTAGAGCTGCAAGACAACTGTAGAGCTGATGATTTTCCCCTCCTTTTTCACTTGAAAAAAATCTGATTAACGTAGATCAGTTCTCAAAGGCTGTTTATAATATATCTCAAATGATAGGAGAGAGAAGAGAGTTCTCTTACAAGCATAATTTTAATTGCTTTACTTCTTTAGGGGTCAAAAGCAAGCCAAAGAAAATCAACGTCCATTTGTGTTGCAGAAGCTGAAACATACAGTTCATTATTCACAACTGTTAAAATAGTCAATCAAAACATTTTGCCATGTAGACCGACTAGAAAAAGCTATCTCATATAATTTTGAATGAAGATGTATTTAGAAATAGCAAAGCATTTCATAAAAATAATTTCAGAAACAATTCTGTAATTAAGAATCAATGCTTTATATTAAGGCAAATATTAACAACTATATTATGTATGAATATCAAACTTTGAGAAGATTTCTGAGAACTTAGTATTATACCTGTTGAAATCACTGACAATTTTACACTAAATTAAATAAAAATAGCAAAATAGTCTTTACATTGTGAAAAGAATCAGAGGGTGGGATTACTACCACTTCTCAGATTCTGTCCTCTGTACAGGACAATTTCAAATTACCTTTAGTTTTTGACAGAAAAGTGAAGAAAAATTAATGCCATCAATAGCACTCCCATTCTCACTTCTTTATAGATAGCTGTATTCTTTTAAATAAATTTAATATAACAGGTGGAAGGGGAAAAGGCATGTGTTTTGTTTTATTCAAACAGCCTTTGCTCACAGTTAAATGCAAGTCCATTTAAATAATTTGACCAAAAGCAATATAAAGTTTACTTAAAGAGTCATTTCTAAAATATTCAACAAAAAAAACAGTACACTGTCCACTATTTGAAAAAAATACATTGTTTGAGATTGAATGAAAAATATAATAAACCCAAACTTTGGAATAATCCAGTGAATAAACTGTACCTCCTCTGATAATGTTATCTCAGAAGCTCCAAGCAACGAACACTTCAGAAGTGTTTGATGTCATCAGCTTTAAAAGCACACCTTTGAACCAAATTCTCACCCAACCGGGGAAGGAACACCCAGATCTAATAGCAAGTAACAAATACTTCACAGGAAAAAAATAAAAAATCCAACACTCTTGAGAGGAGATCTAGATTATAACTGTCTGCAGAATAATCAATTGAGCCAACAATCAGTTGCACCCACGGCATCTCTGAGGCCATGAGTTCTTTCACAGACTCAGTACCAGTGCCAGTATTAAAGCTGCAAAACATCAGTGCCTTTACCTCAACCGCATCTCACACAGGAATTTCAGCGCTGCTGAAAAGCACCCTGAGAGCTCCGTGTCAGACTTTCACTCTGCTCCAGGGCTTGTTCCACTCCAAGAACATCTACTTCCACCCTCAGAGCAAGACAGACATGCTGTGTTCAGCTCCTGGCATGGGCGATCTCCTGCTTTTCACACTGGAAGGTACAGCTCAGCCTTCCACAAACCACTTATGCCTTATCGTTAAAGTGATTCTGAATACCTGAGTGGCACAGCTAACCTTGTCCAGCAGTATCATTTATCCATGTTTTGGCCTCACATGCAAAACGCCATCTTTTAGAACAATTACACATATGTAACTCAAATCTACTATTACTCTCACATTAGTATCAGAGTTAAGAACTTTCAGGGTTTTGTCCAACACTACCCAAAGCAAACTGGAGAACAAGTTGTGAAATTAATCTCATCCCAAACACTCTTCTCGATTAGTCTCCCTCTACCCATTACTTTAATAAATTGAAGAGAGCAAGTCCCCAGGAAACAACACAGCCCTTGGCTCCTGCACCACCAGACTCATCACACAACCAAGCGTTCCACCTCTTTTGGCCGACTTGAGCTAATTACTGAAGATAAGGCTCAGAGTCCCAAATGACAGTGACAGCCACATCTGAAGTGCGCAGTGGAAAAAGCTTTGTTTCCATATCACGTAGCTCCTCTTCTTCATAAGGAGTAGACACATCACCTACTAAATCAATTTCTCAAGATGGCTAATAATTTCTCCCTTGGATAATTAAATATATATGTGATTTCACTGGCTGTGTCTCCACTGCATTCCCTGGTGTTGATTACAGCTGTATCTTTCAAGCATGATACGTTTTTTGGTGGTTTTTTTTTTTTAAGTATGCTTTCTCTCCTTCCTCTGATTTGCAACAGGAATGCAGAAAATTTAGTTTGGCCCCAACAGTAAGGCTTTCTGACTCTTCCAGTTACCGAAGGTAAAACTCAGGGAAAATACAGGTCGGCTGTCTAATCATGCTGAGCCAATGCCACAGCATACTGCCAGAGGTACATGTTGATGCAGCACACTCAAACTGGGATTCAACCCACCCACACCCAGCCCTCTCCCTGGAAACCGGAACTGAAAGCACAACCATGAGAAGGGCCAAGAAAGACTACACATTAATTCCATCTGACATCTCTTATTATTCACTACAACTCCTTACCTTTCTAATAATGCATGCAAGCAAACCTAACCATGACTACTGGTAAGAAATACTGACAGTATCACAGTTTTCCTAGTAGCTCAGGCACAAGGACCAGTGTTAAATTACGAGCATGAAGAAATGGTACTTATCTGAGCACTTCAGAGGGAAGAACTGAGAGCAGACTACAGCTCTTGTTTATTTGTTTGTTTCTTTTAATATTTGATTTAAGATGAATAAATAGAAATGACACACTCAATTGGGTTGGGCTGACTAGAAAAACCATGCTTAACTGTTGATATGTTTAATTTTGCTTACAGGTCTTTCCGTCAGTTCATGAAAGTTACGCCTGACAAGCCAAACAGCATGTCTGAGCAAACATGAAAAAAATCAGGAAAGAAACGTAATCTCTGACCTTGCCCTGAAATTTCTGAATCAAGTCAACATCTTCTCTATTAAAGAGATTTGCATAGTATTAAAATAAAAATGCATGCTATAACGTTGAATATACTGTACTTTGGAAATCTTTCTTTGATTCAAAAGATACAAGCAAACTGGGATACAGAACATTAAAGAGGATACTAGAATAGCCTTACAGTGAACTGTATGATGGCCACTCCTGAGTTTTTAAAAGTAAGAACTACACGCATTTTAAACTGAAATATAAATATGCAAAAAGGCTTTCTGACAAGCACCAAGTAAAAGATAGAGAAAATGTGTGAAGATAAAGGGGTTTGATTAATATCTTAGATGTTGTCATTTTGTAAATATATCCTTAAAGACCTCATGTCTTACCTTGCCCTTTCTTTTCAAGTTTCTGAGAGAAAAAGAAATGTTTCTTTTTTTCCTGTCAGACCCTGTGAAAACTCAGTTCTTTGGCCATGTAACAGAGTGAAAACCTGGCCGTAAGTGAAAGTCTAGAGCAGCATGTTCTTTAATCTAGTGGCGGGGACCTTCATTAGATTATCTCATAGCTATGGGACAAGATACTGCAAAAGCCAAATGATACCTCATTAAATTATGTTTTCTTCCTCTCCAGGCAAAGAGCAAGTATAGCATTAGATTAGTTTGAGGGACTAAAAAGAAAAGGAAGAAAAGGGCTCTATAACATGCATCAGAAGTGACAAAAGCTGATAAAATTTTTAACACCCATTTATTTACATAATCAGGTATAAGCAGTTACTTATGTTAATTGTGGAAACCACAAATGTAATATATAGCCCAAATGAATTCCAGATCAGTGCATGCTTCAATGTTTTACGATCTCCTTTGCACATGCCTAGTGAAAGCCTGCCACTCTGCAACAGAGGAGGGAATTACTACAATAAAACCGTAGGCAGACTTTGCTAAAAACTATACTTTTTCTGATATGACACAGAAGCATCTGAGTGTTTTAAGTAACGGACAGGTTTGTGTCCCACTGTCTAGCAACAGTTATTCTAATTGTGTTTCACAGTATCTTCAGCGAGTCAGAAATATGAACCACAGGAAAGCTCTCCGTAAACTGCATTGAAACAAATGACATTCATTCCCCTCAGCCGGCTTACCCACAGTGAGCCCCATCCACCATTATGGGAAAGGCTTACTTTATCTTCCTGCTATAAACTTGAGTTAGTTACACGTTCACAGGACTGCCGTCCCAACGTCTTTCAATCTTATTATGTCAATATTGCATCTATGTAAAAATGTGTATTTCGGTGCATAAAAAGATCTCTTGCTGCTGACAAATCAAAGTGCATTAATCTGGGAAGCTCTGAGATTGCCACGCACACCCACACACCCCTTTCGCTAGAGATCTCACTGATTAGAAAATGAAATATCCAAAACTCAACAAACATTTCACACACGGTGACACTTCTGCAGAAGCACAGGCTTCCAACATTGCAACTTATACCTTCATCACTATTAGCAAGTTATTTCCCCCAGTTACTTCCTACACACATACCATGCCCAGCGCCCTTGCTGAAACTACCACGTTCACTGGAACTGACGGAGCTCTTAGTGAAATGTCAGAGCTTAGTTATAAATCTCTGTAAATGCTTTTATTCTGTGCTGCTTTCGTGTTAGAACAGAACGTACATCAAGGTCACTGTAAAAGACTGTAGTTTTCAGGCTCATAGAAAAGACACCAAGAAAATAAATAAGAGCAAACTTAATTAAGCACTGTCTGAAGTTCTGTCTTCTCCCAAACCTGCCCAGGATTCACATCGCTGTCCCCTGCGTTTCAGAGACAGGTGTTTCATAGATACGGGAAAGCAGGCTGCTTAGCTTATACGCAATCAGTGCTGAAAGGTGAACAAGAGAATTCATTCTTTGCAGCGTGACAGGTCTGCTTGAGCTCTCTGAGTTTTTAGCAAGAGATTGCAGCCCCATGGGCCTCCTCCTTTGAAGTGGAGCTCCTCCGAGAGCAGAATTAGTCCCCTGCCTGCAAACCGTGCTCCATATACTGAAATAAATTACAGTCAACTTTTTGTTTCATGGCAATGTCAAGTACAGCAATAAATATCCACAGGCTAAAAGTAAGCAAGCAAACAAACAAGGCTAGGCAAACCATATCCTCACAGCAAGAGCATCTCAAAGAAAATCACCAGATAGGGCACAAGAAAGTTAAAGGCATAAAAATCAAAACTCTGGGTTCACTATCTTAATCCGTACATGGCTCTGAAAGCTTAAGACCCACCCTGCCTCTCTCCTGCAAGAAGCACTGACGGAAAGCAATTACGAGACTCCTACAATTTAGTAATAGCTCAGCACAAAGGAGAAGGGATTTTATACTAACGCCTATAAGAAGGCATCACCTCTTACAGTTGCACAAGTGGGAAGCACTGGGACACCGTGCCTCCTTCCCGGCTGCCGCTCCGGAACACCGCACCGGCGGGATGCCCGCGGCGGACTCCGGCAGAGTTGGAGCGGGGCTCCCCTGCAATCCCAGCCACAAACCGCCCGCACCTACACGCCCGAAAACTGCCGCTGGCGCTGCCGACCATCCTGCCTCCAAACCAGGAGCGGGCGACCGACAGCTGCAAAAAAAAAAAGTCACTCGAGAGGAAGGTAACGCAGCAGAAAAGGAGCACTGACTTGCCTAGACACCACCGCCGGGCGACCTCCTCTCAGCTGGTGAAACGCTGTGCCGCTCGTCCTCCTCGGACCGCCGCTCCGCGCTATTTCCAAAATATTTCCACAGGGCGCCGGCACATCTCCGGGCTCAGCCGCAGCGCGCAGGGAGCCCGCCCG
>WAAD01033074.1:10130-57474 GCA_013389945.1 Fregata magnificens | reverse complement strand
CCCGGCCGCCGCCCGCCGACGCTGCGGGGGGCTGCGGGCGCGGGCAGGGAAAGGCCGCGGCTGTCGCGGAAGGGAGACGGAGCCTCTGCTCCAGCGCGGTTTGGGGCAGAGCCGGCCCGTCAGGCTGCTCTTCTGGGGTGGGGGTGGGGGGTGCTGCCGTGGCCTCATCCGCATCCTCTGGGCCCCCTTTTAGCTCTTGGAAATGTTTTTCTGTAGTCAAGCTGAGGGTATCGGGGAGGGTGGTCAAAGTTCAAAGGCTAGCAAAAGGAGCTTGAGCGTTGCTTTTCTGTGGCTCCTCTGCCAACCCTCTTCCTCTCAACTCGTTTAGGCTTCTTGGAATGGAAGGTAATTTTCATATGCATCTTGCAGTTAAGGGGTCTTCTTCCACCGAGCTGGTGCGAACAAAAATGTTTCTCTTCCATATGAATTCCTTTTATAAATACTAACTTCCATGATGTGCAGTGAGCCATTAAGGGGGAAAAGGATTTAAAAAGATGGCTTCATGCAAGCTACGTGCAAAGACAATAGAGTTGCTCTGAAGAGTATAGTTAAGTGTTGACTTGATAAATGCATGAGAATGTGCAGTGATAGGTTTCATGCCTAATTGAACAGATTTGTACTTCGGTTCTCATCTAGAGATACAGATCCTTATTTTTCCCTGTTTCTTAATACTGATTGATGTTAACAGAGTTCTTGATAGCTACAAGCCAACCAAGTTATCTGCCCTATTGTGGTTCTACTGAAAGATTGAATGGTTTGAACTGACAGTTCTGACAAGGTTGAAAAAATAAATGATTACAACTGTACATATATTAGGACTAGGATGATTAAAATACATGCCTGAGAATTGAAATAAGTGAAATGTAATGAACCAAAACCTATTCAAAGTCAAACACAGAAGAAAAGCGGAACTGTAACCCTCCTCGCTCATGCCCTGCTGAGAAAGTCGACACAACCCTTGAGAGCACAGTTTTTAAACAGAGTGGAAACAAATAATATTTTATGGTCTTTTAACTACCCTGGCTAGAGCCAGTCCCACTCGCAAATTCCAACAGGGACAACCTCCTCTGTTTTCAGGATTGAAGCCACCTTCACATACCACTCTCAAACCTGGGTTAATTGGTACATGCCATGTTCCCCCACCTGTAGGAAAAAATCTGTTGTCTTTCATGGAGACCCCTCTCTGTTTTGTTTATGTGAAGATGAAGGGTAGGATAGTTTAAGTGAGCAAGAAAGTTTCATTTTCGCAAGAGGCAGTTGTTACAATTTTCACTGCAGCATCTTTCAAACTATTCCTACATTTATTAGAATACATACGTTTTAGTTACAAGTTTCATTAGCCGTAGGAATATGCTGAAGATGAACTCTACCACACCAGGTGAAAACAGTGTGCAATACTTTTAATCATTATCAAGCTGATGCTACATGATTGTATGAAATCAGTGTGACTGCCAGTTTTACATACACTTAGAAGGTTAATTTTGTGCTGTATTTTTGCTTTGAGCAGCACAAACACAACGTAAGATTCTTACATATACAGAAATCAGATTTCAGGTAAGCTTAGGATGTAGTCAAGAACATGAATCACCATTTAAAGTCAGAGTGGGTGAGCCAGAATTGTTTTTGTGTGGTATGGACAATGCTAAGTAAGAAATTTCACATAAGTTGGTGGTACGTTGGCTTCTGTTGCAGGTTCTGCAGCTTCAGCAGACTGGCACCGCGCAAGTCACCAACAAGGATGGAGTGACAGAGGAGGAACAGCATTAAAAATGGAAGAAATAGAGGCTAAGCATGAAGATAAAATGGCATTGTTTAAAAAAGATGGGGGTGAAAGGAAGAATGTCACCCAACAAGGAAGCGAGTGACATCCTTTGTAAAACTGTATTGACTATCTATCTGCAAGAGGTCATTTGTCTTCTTTTCCCTTAGCAAAATTATTACAGCACCCAATCTGTTTTTTCTAGTTAAAGTATAGTTCACTTTGATTGTGGGCAGTGATTCTGACATTTGTCAGCCGAACACTGGCGCGTACGTCTGTCACACATAAGCCTCACTGTGAAATTGCTGGGAAATTAAGAGCTGAGAACTAAGGCTTTGAAAAAGTGCATGGGGAAAGAAACTACCTGTAGTAGTGGACAATTAAGATGAATATATAAGAAAAATGCTACAGATGTTCTGGGGAGCAGAGGGGAGAGCCTTTTTATCCAGTGTCACTGCAACTGTGGGTTTTCCATTCATTAGCAGGTCCTAGCATCTCTGGGAACACATCATGGCTCTCCACTGTTAGCTATTCTTTCCTTGCCAGAACCTTGCTCTTTATAATTTTTAAGCCATCAGCAATATGAAACACACTTCAGTCTGCAAATGAAGGCAAGGTATACTCCTATTTTGCATATGAAAATCTGTACCTGAAACCAAACACGGTTGATGTTCATTTACAAGCACTCTTTTTTTCAATGACAAAGTGCCTTTAATAGACCTCTAGATGTGGTTTTAATTCTTACAAAGTATCAGGTCTTATTTATCCATGTAAAAATGCTCAGTAAAAAGACATTATCAGTCTGTAAGAAGATGTTTTTAAGCAGCATATCAAAGAAATTGAAGTGAAACATATAGCTCTGATGGGTTTTTCATTGACTCTGGGAGAATAGAATTAATCTATTTTCAATATCCACTTTTGGAAAAGATAGCAATCAGAATAGCAAATGTAACTCCCTCAAGGACAGGTGTCACGTGCTTTATAATAAGTAGGTCACAAGGTCATCTATAAGCACCTTGGTACTACCAATATTGAGTTACAAATGCAGAGCACATTCCCAATTCCTGATGACTTTGTATTGGTTTTAATTTCTATTCACAGACTGGTAATAATCCGCACAACTGAGTCCAGGAAAGTCTATGAACATATTCCCTCCTGTTTTCCTACAACTAGTCCAAACTAAACTTCAGGAAAATACTTGATTTACCAGTATCTGGCACACTTATATAAAATAATGTGTCATTTGTCACCATGGCTTGTAATCTGAAAATCTGACTAGGGAAATGATGGAGACCAAAATAGCCTTTTACAGTCTGTGGGTGGCCAAAAAAGCTGCAGCTATGTTCCATAATATTCCTTGCTGCTGTGATTTTTTTCTCAAGAGCCCTTGTCAATCCATTTAAAACTCACATTCACATAGACCCAAAGAGAGACTCGGGGGTTTGTTCAGACTGGAATTGAATATGCTTATACATTAAAATCCCTCTTTTCACATGTAAACAGGGTATTAGCAATTCTATAAATTCTATGTGAACTTTACTTTGAAATTCTGAGCTTTTCAAATCATCTCAAAGCTTGGAAAATTTAAACCCATATACATTGAAACCAAACAGCAGAGAACCTCAAAGAAGCCAAACTGTGAAGTTCATAGTCTTAAATTTGTTCCTTAATCCCAAATTTTACACGCAGCCCGTACATCATGTTCAGTACTATTATTATTTATGCCAGTCTATAATTGGCTTGTATCTCATTAATGGATATTTTTAACCTATAAGAGAATTTGGATAAAATGATAACAAAAGAATTTAACTAGTTTCAGGAAAATTACCTGTGTTATCTGTCTTAGTAATTAATTTATTAAAACTGATTACCACAAATTAGAAAGGGCAAGTAACAAATCATAGGCTATAAATAGTAGGATCTAAGAAAATTATCAATTACTTTTTTCTGTATTAACGTCAATAAAAAACATCTTTGCATTATCACAATTATCCTATTTGTTCGCCAGAAGAAGATAAAATTGCCCTCTGTGCATTTAAAAATCAATTTTACACATTGCAAAGTTCAAAACTGTTTTTTTCCCTTTGGAAGCCAAATAACTGATAAAAGACAAGTATCATTTAAAAATAACTAACTCACACTCTGTAGCATTTAGAAGTCTCCATAAGAAAACTAAAAAGATAAAAGATTACTAAGGATGTGGAAGAATTTATTTCTATTAGCTTCACAATTTTTGAAGAGGTAGTTAAAAGATGAGACAGTGGAATTCAAAGATGGGATGTTATCTGCAAATAATTTAATTGATTAAAGCATTTTGAAATACATGTGGATACAGCCATAGTTTATGGAACAATTGCTATGTTCCTGGCATTAAGGATCATTAGTATATACTTGAGACAATTTTTGTGGATGGAATAAAAGTCACAGTTTTTCCCAAAAGTTGAAACCACTCTACAAAGAGGTATTAAGGCTGAGGAACAAAATTACACCCGTTACAGATAATCCCTGACAGATCGGTATTAGGCCATGGTCTCCCCAACATCTTCAACCTGGCCCAAGTGTTTGCCTGTGGGAGGATGAAGAGAGCAATGGCTATTTAATCAGCAAATGCTTTCAGATGGCTCATTATTTTTTTCACACTCATAGCTCCCAGTCAGGGAGAGGGGATGAAAAGGAGCTGCCTCTGTGGCTGCCAAAGAAATGGGGAGGTGGTTCTGCCTATGGATGAATGAGGCAAGCCTTCCTGCCTGGAGCCGCCACAGCATCTCTCTGAATCTTCAATAGAAAGTGCAGCTGCTTTAGCTCAGATTTCTCTCCTCAGTTCCACAACAGCAACGTGGTGCTCTGTGAATGAATTCAGTGTTTTCTGTAAATGCAAAGAACGGCTGCTTCACTGTAGAGAAGGGGATGTAGGTGTCTCTTGGTGTGAGGAACATGATAGGTGTGTGTAGGCTGAATACCGTGTGCTGATGCTCAGTGCACATGAAAAAGAAAGAACCTGGCCTAGTTTGACTATCCTGTAAAATCTAAGTAGTTTTCTGCCATGATGCATGTGGTTTGCATGTATGACCTATGTCTAACCCTAGGGAAAACCATCTGGGCTATGGGAGCTGCACCATTTGATGATGGTTCTTGGAGAAACTGACCCCAGCTCAGAACTGTGTCACCCACTGCATTTCTGCATTAATGAGTCAAATACTCCAGATCCTTGGCTACTGAATAATCAGCATTGCTCTTCCATCATGTAGACAGTCTTGAAGTTTTGGGGGTGTCCCCCCCCCGCTGCCAGCCACAGATTAATAGCTCACAACTGTGAAATAGTCCCCAACACCACTGTGTGCTTCTCCCACCACACTTTGGTGCCATCTGCTGAAGATAGACATGGTTCTTACTCACACAGCTCCCAATAGTCCAGTTCCCTAGAGCTCTGTGACTCTGGTCTTTGCTCAGCCCCCACCTAATGTTGCACAGCCCTTTCTTCTCAGCACAGCCTGTCCTT
Organism: Fregata magnificens; assembly: GCA_013389945.1. Classification (NCBI taxonomy): domain Eukaryota; kingdom Metazoa; phylum Chordata; class Aves; order Suliformes; family Fregatidae; genus Fregata; species Fregata magnificens. The sequence goes on along the minus strand of WAAD01033074.1, from coordinate 52,216 downwards.
GCTTTTTGTCTGTCTTGGTTAGCTGTCTGTCAGAAAAGGCACCATTTGCCACCTAGGTGTTTTTTGATGGCTTGGCCAGGGACCAAAATGGAGGTGAAGGAAAACAGCAGAAATGCAATTAAAAGCACACTTCTCTGGGTCTTTTTAAACAGACTACTTTTAGTCACAACAAACATGGTGTTATCTACTAAGCTCGTCTTCCAGTGATGTCCCACAAAACCTAATGTTGTCTGCTACTTCTCTGCTTCAGTCTGATACAGATGACACAACTAGCACAGCTTCATATGGTTCCCTTATCCGTACGTTGGAAGGAGCACACCTGGGGGCTCCTCTGCCTTGATGTGCTGCTCCAGAACAGCGTTTCTGAGCAGCTTGCTGCTGCGGGCTCTGTAGAACACACACCTTCCTGGGTGGTGTCAGGGTGCTGCGAGGCTCAATGGCTCCCTGGGGATCGGGCTGGTATAGTGACAAAGTCAGGTCCACGGTCAAGCTGGGAAGACAACCCACAGATAAGGGTCCAATTCAGAAAGGTCCATTGCCAGGCACAGGCGTGGTTATGAGAGAACTGCAGGCAGGCAAACCTACAACGTGTGCCTGTGTCCTACAGCAGGGACTGATGGCCCCAGGTGGAACTGAAATGTGGTCCTGGTCCAGTGGGCAGGGGTGAGGGTCCAGGGGAGGCTGGGTGGGGACAGTAAGGACTGGAAGTGCCCTCAGGGCCCTCACAGTTGATACAAATAGAAAATACGCTTCACCTGTAACTGCGGTGAAGCAGGCCTGACACTTTTCTGAAGTACATCTACTCCAGGACATTTCTACTGCAAAGGTTTGCTGTGCTGTGTATGCGTATACCAGATTATCACTCATTACAAAAACATGAAGGTATTGAGCTGAAGCTTCAGCTCTGATACAGCATTTCCCAAGAGCTGTTGATTCCAGGGCAAAGCAAGCCCTCATGCAATTCCAGCACTGTTTTTCTCACAGATATAAAAAAACCACCCACAGCAGCTCATTCAGAAATCATGTAATGGGTATTTTTTTGTTATTATAAGAAACACTCAGGCGAAATATTTCTCAGTTTTATACAAGGAAAAACATTTTGACATGGTACCTTTGAAGTGTTCCTTCTGAGATGCAATCAGCAGCAATGAAACCTAGGAATTAATTTGGACTATCCACCTCTACTTGTCTTTCACAGTAATGATCTGTCTTCCCAGTATTACCTCTCTACAAATATTATTGATTTCTGAAATAATTTTTTCACAGAAGTAAAATGAAGGATGGAATAAACCTGGTGGTTTTTTTCAAGTTATAGATGAGATCTGCTAAAACTAGGAATGACATCTGTATCATCTTAGTCCCAGATCAGTGCTCTGGTCTTGCTGCCTGCATTATCCTTCCCCTTCCTGGAGGGAACTCCACTGATCCGGGGATCTGTGGGAAAGCTTTATTAAAACTTACAAACAGGGAATAAATAAAAATAATGTCTTCTATATAAATTTAACCAATCATTTTAGCAATTCCTTAATAATTACTTCTGTGGGGGAAAAATAACAGCAAGAAAAGTGTTACAGAGTTATAGCCTTAAAATCTTGATACTGCATTTAATATTCCATTTTCTCTAGAAACAACATTCATCCTGTTTTCTGTCATAGATGACTTGGAAGTTGAGTTCAGGTGATCAGCTTCCCTCTGAATTTCCACTGGCTGACTTTTGGAAATTTTCCTGTTTTGTGCCCATTAGCTATTCGTTATCTCATAAAGACACTTTTCTTTCTTTTGTTACAAATATTTGTGTAAAAATATTTATTCTCTTCTGTACATATTTAATTATTTTAGTAGACTGTGCTATCATAATGAAAGGTTGAGGAATAAATTAAGTATTATTTAAATAAGCCAAATTAAATTATTTATTGCTTTCAGAAGAGTAAATTGGCTCTTTAGTATATTCTGATTCTATTTCTCCCTTAGTAATACCTCTCAAAAATGATCTGATATTATCTGCAGATGTGATGGAAATAGCCATAATTTAATATGTACTCAGATATTAATTGCAGCTTGTTCATGATGAAAACAAACCACTTGTCAGTATGCAATAGTTGGACACAGTAGTTTTTATAGGTAATTAGCCTTCAACATGGGTCTCAGCTTTAAAAAAAAAGGGAAGGGAAAGTAGACATGCATCTCAAAGCAATCGTGTTTTTCACTGCAGATGTTACTGGGAGACAAAGTGTAAATGGGTCACAGATCTATCACAAACTTATGAAATCCTTAGCAAAACCCATCAAGGGTAGGGTTGCATGTCTATGAAATGAACTTGAATTCCTGGCTTTTTTTCCAAGTGGCACTAACCAGCGAGTTAGATTTTATGGCAATACTATTATGAATGCTTTAAAGAAATGTTAACTCTCTACTTTGCTTAATTTTTAAAAGAAAATATTGAGTTAACATCTGCGGTTAACTTTTTTCTTCCATTGTTGATTAATAGCTCTTAAAAGAAACAAACATAAAACCCCGGAATTTGCATAAAGCTTGATAAAAAGGTAGCAGAGTTTTAAACATATGCAATATATGCATTTTAGAAATGAAATCATTGTGAAATTTATCAGTTATATCAGACCAGAAATGGGGAGAAAGTTCATTTTTATTTGGTAGGAAATGCTGTGTTGTTGATATCTCAAAATTTTCCAGAGAAATAAAAAATTCAGAAGAGCTCCTTTCACATCAGTCAAAACCTTTATAATGTTTTCTCCTTTTATTCAGTATAGTGAAATTAGAAGTAATTCCAAACCAGAAAAAAAATGTATTTTCTCTTCTGATAATATCAATTTATTTTGATGCTTACTTCAAAACACAACTCTGTCAAGCTGACTTGATGCCACTGTGGCTCCCCACTAAAATACTTTTGATAAATTGGCTTTTCTGCAATGGAAGCATTCTGCCAAAAAAAAAAAAAAAAATCAGAGTAATTCTATTTATAACAGAAAGTCTATGTACCAGTCTATGTACCACTCATGCAAGTTGTTCTGACTGATTGGCATCTGAATCCAAGCTAGTATTGATGGGTGCTGATATATATCAAAGCTTCTCTGTGCCCTTGTATCAAACTGAAGGCTGGAACAATCACTTGCAGCAGCTCTTGTACAGACGTTGATGTACAGCTGCCAATAGATAAATCATTTACTTTCAACACCTGTGCTGGCTACTTCCTAGAGGTTTTACATTAGCATGCTGGCTCCCTCTCTGCAGAGGGAAAAGGCTATTAACCTGAAGCCATTTCATGGACAAAGAGACACATTCTGACAAACTGAAATACCGAGGGAAAAAAATGTCAAAGCTGAAATACGGCAATACTCGTTATAAAGCTACTTTCTGATAAAAACAGAGGGGTTCAAGGAACTACTACATACGTAACATATTCTTTGTATTCTTCCTGGTACATTGGGCAAAAGGGTCTGTCTGGCTTTTATGGTTGTCTCTTTATGGTTTTTGCTTGTGGCTTCCTCTGGTCACAAAATGGTTTAATGCTCCCGGATCACAGAGAAGAATCACTTAGGAAATACTCCACAATCTCTTGTGATTAAGTACTGTATTAAAACTGCAACCCAGATGTGAAGGTCCTGTGGAGACACTCCGAAGACTGACATTTGGAGCTGAAAAGGATCTTAGAAAATCTCTTACATCTGTCTGGCAAACTCAAATTTATTCCCATCGACCCTCCTGAACTTGATATTCTAGTCTAGGTGATAATCCAAGATCTTTCATGAAACTGAGTTCCCCCAAGCATCCTTAATGTAACTAGCTCTTAGATAATGGGGCTTAAAGTCTCAAGACACCCTGAGATCTTTCAGCCCAGAGCTATTCCCATGTTACAGGCTTCACTAAACTGCATACTGCTCAGATAGTAACATCTCAGATGCTGCCTTCAGTCTGATTTCTTTTGATATCGTAGTTAGTGAATCTCTCCTGTGCACTGTTGCTCATTCAGAGCATGAAAACGTGAACATCTATTTACATGTTTTATCCAGCTATGTCTGAGACTCTAAGCAGGAAAGAGCAATAGTACAATAGAGAGTTCTTCACAGAACTGGGAATAATAATGGTAATATTTTTTAATGGCAGGTGGTGAGGGTCATAGAGAGCTGTGTGCATGCATGCACATACACAGTATGAGTCCCTGAAAATCAGCAATCGGGGCTGTAATGTTCTGAATACAGCAAAATATTATAGTTGTAAAAGAACTCTGAAGTACTGAATGCTAAATTTTTAGTGTTGTTCTCACTAGGTATCTTTGATTCACATGTTAATAATGTACAAAGCCATTACTTTAAAGAGTGTAGACAACATAAAGAATATTAGAGATCTGAAGAAAAGATTTTGTGTTTTAACGATCACAGCACCAGCGTCAATTTATGTAATCTATGTATTGTAAACCTATGCACAAATATCTTTAAAAAAATTGAAATGCCACGGAGAATAAATCAAGTTGGAAATGTTGAGAATATGTGGAGTTGTGATAAAAAAATGTAGTCTTAAAAAAGTGAAAAGAAAAGATATAAGACTTAGGTGCTCTTATGGGCGCATTCTTTACCAACAATGGCAATCCTGCCCGCAGGCTCTGGGGGGCAGCCCCCAGCATCTGTGAGGAATACACTTTATTGCATAATCTCAAATGAGAATGATCTAATTAGCAAAATAAAAAAAAAAAGGAGACAAAAATACTCATTCTTTTGAAACTTCCCATCATAAGTTTCTTAAGTGTTTCTAACAACATATTTATATTTATAAAAAGGCTTTTGAAAGCAATGTCTGGTCATCATGCGTGACACTGATGTAGTTCCATATAGGTGTTTCTTAGATGAGAATTAATCCTTTCAGATTACAAACTGGACATTCATTTTGGATTATCACTCAGCATTATTACTGTGTAGGTCATAAATCAATCCCCACCAAGTCCATCAAAGAAAAAATACTGAAATGCCCGAAAAATCACAACTGCTACTGTTCCTCTAAGTCAGTGCTATGAAAGGCTTTTCATCAATCAGAAATTTTACAGAAAAGTCAGTCTACTAGAGTCAATGGAAATTATTCTCCTCATACATAATTACCTGATGGTCTGGATGAGGGAAGTATTAGTTTACAGATCTGTTTAGTTTGGGGATGAAAAACCTGGCCCCGTGTTATCAGGAAGAGGGAGTTAACATGAAACCCTCACCTCTCATACCATTTCTCTGATCACCAAGCAGCAGACTTCATCCTGTTTCAAAAAGACCACATTTTATAGTCAAAATGAACATTTCAAAAGAATTTCAATTAGCAAAAATGTCCACTTGTTCCGAAGTGGAATGAAAACAAATCCCCAAATCTCAGAAGTTGCTGTGAAACAGAATTGTTGTCAGCTCTGCTATTACCCACAGAGGGCTTTGGATCAGACCCATTATCCCTTTAATCTCTTTATGTCTCTCCCATGAGCAGAGGACAAAAATGAAAACGGAAAGCCCTGTGCATCAGTGACCTAGATCAGACTACTGAGTTAGTAGCTAGAACAGTAAAATATCACTGCTCAAGTTCCCCTTCTACCAACAAGCTGTGCTATACTCTGTCAGTAGATATCGGGAAAAGAGAACACAAAAGGAAAACAAGTAGGGGAAAAAATAATATGTGAATATCTATTTTCTTCTAGAAAAAATTATTTTATAAATATCTCTAGTTAGTGGCAAACTGTGAAGAGCTGGAAGCACCACTGCTGTCTCCCAGGTCCCAATATTTTTTCCTACAAATGTACTAGAAACAACATAAAGCAAAACAAAAGTCTAGCCAGCACTGCTTTGGAACCACTTCTGAAAGGCAGGAGTACCCTTTGTCTTTGAGAACGGGACAGCGCTGCTTATCTTCCAGCCAGATTGGTAGCCACTGTAACCATTCCTGTAATTTACTGGCCTAGCTCATTGACTTCTATGTGGGAATTACTGATAGGTGTCTAGCATTTTGTAACACTTTTCATTCTTAAGGATCTGAAAACAATTTGTATGTCTTAGCTATACACACATGCATACATACACGAATGAGTCACCTATGATGGTGAATGTTACTGTTACACGACCTGTTAATTTTTGTTACATAATGTAATCACTGCAGCAATTCCTTAAATTTAGAAGATGAGGTACTCCACGATCACACACTGGAAAGTATAGTAAGTGCTGATTTCCTGTTAATGATGATCATTGTGCATTTATCGATTTGATACTTGACAGGCACAGAGAAAGGAATGTAAATGGCTATAGCAGGAAACTGGAAAATTGCTACTAACATTGTGATAATAAAAGAGTCACAACTGCCTTGTTATTCAATTTCAAAACCTGTAAGACAGTGATAGTGTCAGTGTTCGTCCTTAGATGAAGGAGTTGTATGTGCAGAACACTCTAGAATTATATTTTCATGTTCTGTTTAATACACACTATAAATGTTCTCACCTCTTGACCTACTTGCTTTTAAGTTACAAATTAAAGTTGTCCCGCTGTTTTGCCTAAAGGAGTAATTTTAATTCAGATGTCACCGGTGATATCTGTTGTCCAACAAATGAGAAAATAGCCAATATGTTAGAAGTCTTTTTAGAAAGAATTTGAATATGATTGAAGCCTCTCTGTAGGTAAGGATTTTGCGTATTGGAAAGTACAAAGAGATAATGGAACAAATAATTCAGTATCTGTAGAAGCAATAGGAGCAATAAATAAATAATATCACTAGGAGAAAAATGTGCTTTTTTTGATTATGCATTTTGCCCACAGCTTTAAACAATATGCGCGCTATCAGAAAACATCCTTTTTTCTAATGAGCAGTATTTATCTCTATCATTATAAAAGCCAGTCAAGATGCACACACACATACATACATACACAGATAGCCATACACACGGGTGCAGTTCTACACATAGATGCAAAAAAATCTATGAATTACATATTAACCCTACATATGTATAAAACCTTTTTGGTCATTGAAAAAAATATTCCACGTACCATTATTCTTAGAAGATGTCTGAATTATCCTGAAGTTACACTGACAGAAAATGAGATGAACCAAACCCCTTGACTCTTGTTTTTATTGCCTTCTCTTTTCACCTTGTAAAATGGATGTTTCATTTACAAGGTTTTACTGTTTCTATTTCTTTAAAGAAAGAAAAATGTCTCTGCAGTACTGCTGTCAGAATGGTGTAGCGAGTGCACTTAGGCTATGTCTAGACGGCGCAGCAGATGAACATCCTGGCATGCCTGGGGTCCCAGTCCTCCAACACCCTGATCACAGATGTGTGATGCTGCTCCCCCTGGTCTGATCACTGACTTTCTTACCCATGGAGATGAGGACATAAGGGGAGGGAGAGAAGGAGAATAAGGTGACGGTGCACTTCTGGGTCTGGCTCTGATATTCTCTGGGCTCCTGTAGTGCAAATATAGTCTTGGAGACTCTCCTAAAGTCAGTGGGAATTTTTCAAGTAAACACCTATCTCAAATTCTCCGTATGACAGTAGAGGTTATAGAAAGAAAAAACACTAGCAATGTTTAACTGAGAAAAAGTATACTTACGATAAACCACAAGTACTCATATTGCCTTAGGCTCTGAGAATCATCAGACTGGTTTAAAACCAAGATTCGTATTCTTTATGTCATATACATTAAATTTTATATTATTTCCATAGGTCTTTTGATTTTGACCATTTACAACAAGCTAAAGCTCAGACTTGGAAAAAGCATCCAGGCCAAAACTTGAAATAAATAAGTCATACTCATGCAATACATTTCAAATGGAATTTTGTTCCATTAAAAAGTTTTTCTTACTATCAGTATGTTAATTTTTACACAGCCAACAGACTGGGTGATAGACTAATTTCTGAATGAAAATTAGTAATTTATCTAATTTCAAATCCCAGTGGTGCTCAGAAGAGTCTGTAGTATTGCTTAATGTGTTAAAAATTGCCGATATAATTTATTTTCAGAGCTTCCAGAGCCCAGTAATATATATGTGATTTCGGTCAGAATTTACAGAGTTGCTTCTGTCTAGATAGGTGCTTAAAACTTGAAAGTCAAAATACCTCTCAACTGATGCAACATCTTTTCTAGATTTAGGCCACATCTTTATAAACAGTATTTACTATATTTAATGTCTTGTTTGACCTGATTTGATAACTGATGTGCAGGGGTCTCAAGCTATCACACTACTGCCTCATTCCATCTTTGTTAAGGAATCAAATAGTCGAATAGAAATGAATGTTAAACCCAGAAGAGATCCTTTTCTCAGTTTATTAGTTAGGCAAAATCTGCAACTGCTGTGACCACTCATGTTCAATAATTTAAAAAAAAATAATTAATGATCTTCTGTTTCAGGACAGGTCTCTGAGCAATTCCAAATGGAACAATATTAAAAAGAGAACACAATCTGGTTGATTAAAACTTCTCCAGTGACATAGAGCAGCTTGACTGAGCATGGTTTATGACTTTATTAATGCAACATATGCACTATTTTAATTTCAAATGCACTATTTTAATTTAGGGGAAGCCTTTTGTAGTAAGTAGCAGTCCCTAAGTACTTACCCATAAGGCTGCTTACGGCAGGCTGCCTAAATTACACGAGGATAGTCTGCGTCTCAGTGCGCAGAAATACTCCTTTTATTAGTACAACCAATTAAAACTGAGGTACTGTATGACAGCTGTGGAAATTGTTAATAATTAGAATCCAGCAAATGACTGCTGTATCTTGATTCTGATCCCTGTACAGTCATACTCAGCTTGAGAGTATTTCAGATTAGAGTTAAAGGGAGAAGAAGGAAGATTTGATTTGAACCCATTGCCTCTGGGAAAATGGTGGTGGAAGTAAAAAGATGAATAGTGCGTTTCTTCCTTGGGGACATGTCGATAGTTGTATTACAGCCAACACTAGAACTGTCAGATAAATGAATCATTAAGAATTCAACTTCAAGACAGGAAGTGAAGTTTTTCTGCAGATGCTGAATGACCAAAGAGTAGTAGATGGCATTAGTCATAAGTGGCTATAAGCTTCTTTGCACGAGGATAGAAGAACCACAAGATACCAGCTACCAAGCGGAGCGAGGTGGGTGGGAAGGTGTAATTGTCTTTGGTATGAAAAGATCTGCTTTTCCGTAGGATCTTCCTCCTTTGGATTTTTATGAAGACCTACCAAGAACTTAAAGAAACAATCCTACAAGTCCTTGTCAACACACATAATTTTAAATACACGTGACTCCATTTCGCAACCACAGTTGTTTACATCATTAAGGTAAGAACAAACCCCAAAATTTGTAGGATTTGGAACTACAATGGCTGCTTTGCTTCTAGTAAAAATGGCAAACTGTCATCGGATTGAGTCCTGTTTAAGGTACCAAATGGCTCACTTTCAAAGCAGAACATAGTTATCTCACAGTTACTCACTGGAATTTCTGGCATGAAGTAAACCCAAAAATACATATACAAAGTTGGATTAGCTATGCATAAGTGCCTACAATGTGAAAAAACATTCCTTACAGCAATCCATCTTGCCAACATCTTTTAAAATTTTTGCACGTATACATAGCTAGTGGATCATAACAGAGGTTGATTAGCAAGACCACTAAGAACTTTAATACCTAGGGAGGAGAAAAAAATCAAACAAAATCGTCCCATTAAAATTGTAGGAGATAATATTATTTCTCAAAAGTTCTGAGAAGGTTAGGTGAGCAATAATTATTTGGCAGTAAAAGCCAGATTACTTTCAACTGCAGTTGCATTTCACATACCTAAATTTGAAAGCAAAATACCGCAGCAGTAGGCTCTGCTAACAATTTTCTTCATTACTTCAGGAAGGGTAACTCACTGTTTTCTATGCAAGATTTGGATCTCTGTTTTCACAACTATAAATGGCATTACTATTCACTGGACCATAGAAGCCCACCTCCCATTTCATTGCCGTGGGCTCATATTAAGGGAACACAAATAAACATACTATTATACATATCCATATCCATTAATTATACAGTGATTTTTAAACAAAGTCCTTCAATGCCCTCTTTGGAAGGACGGGGAAATATAATTAAAGCTAAGCAGAAAAGACTTTTCCTGTGTTTCCAAAATCTAAAGCATGGGAAAAAGCTTAATTTTTCACATTGCCTAAGGACGTGAAAAACCTTAGTGCAAGGCGAAGTACTTAGGGTCGCACATTGCAGAAGGTAATCCTCATTGAGAGGTGGCTGACTATATTGAGGGGCTTTCTCAGAACTGAAGTACCATCTCAAATCTGAAAAACCTTGGACCGTGATGGGCATGCGATCTGAGATGGTCTGATAAACTGACACTTTGTAAAAATAAAACACTTTGTGAATTCAAAACCAGGTCTTCTTTACTTTTCCCTTGATGGCTATGAAAATAGAGGGTTGTGAATGCACAGTTAGTTTCACACCAGTATAAGAAACCAGTTCATCGAGATGTTAGAAACAACAGACTTGGTCCCATGACAGTTATGCTGAAAGACAAAATTCCAGCTTGTATCTATGGATGTTACTAATCTGTGGAAGAGAATTTTGTGCAGTTTGTCATCTAAAGCTGTAAAGGGACTTTCATACATATTTATTTAACTATAAGTATCTTGTTTGTTCTTTCCAGAAACTAGTAATTAGGACTACAAAAGGCATAACCAAGTGTTGGGCTACGCCTGTCCGACTCCAGCAAACTGGCTACTCTGGTGATAATGGGTGTTCAGCATGGAGCTGGTGGCTGCCAGGGTGGAATGCAGTCTGCAGGATGCAGGTGCTCTCATCTCACTTCTGTCCATGATCCCTGCTGTATTGGGGGGTCCAGATGTTCACTGAGGAGGCTAGGATGAATATGTCTCAAACTAGTATTGGCTTTCACAAAGAAGGACAAAATGATCCACACAACAGCGAGGTGTAGAAGGCAGCATCTGAACATGGTTTAGGTTATGACCCATTCTCTGCATCATTCAGTAATTTTACTAGCAGTTTTAAACTGTCAAGATAATGCGTCCCTGTGCAAGATATGTTATCCTGGAGTGGGATATTGTATTTAGCTAAAGCATCTGAGTTGCACATGGAACATCAGTGTTATCCAGAATGAAGGCACCATAGAGTATGAAATACCACATGGTCTTCCGTAGACAACCCCTATATGTGCAAAAGCAAATAATTGTGGTAATTCCATGTGGTGACATAATAGTGATTGTCCTTGTATCAAAGGCATTAGAACATGAACGCTTGCCAACCACTGTTATAGTGATACCATAAAAATCTCCCTTCAATGGATTTTCTCTTCTTTTTTGTAGCATTCTCAGTTATATTTTATGTGCAAACTGTTGGAAAATTCAATTTCATTGTGATCATCTGCATAATATTCCATGTTACTGTCTGCTAACAATGCAAATAGCTCACATTTATCATGGCCTTCCAATCAAATTAACAAAAATGCTGAAGTTGTGGAAATCAGTGCTTTTTCCAGAAACGTTTAGGAATGCTTGTCACATATCTAGTTTGCATTTGTATCACATGAGGATTTTGAAATTCTATTGGCAAGTATGGATCTGATCTATCAGATGCTCAGGTAGAAGTGTTTAGATATGAAGGTAATAGGTGTCCTGAAAATAGTCCTAAGCAAACAGATTGATTAGAAAATTTGACTTCTGCAAGCAAGTAAACAGGAAAGAGGTTGAGTCATTGGTCTTAATTTTAGCACAAAGTAGTGCTATCCAGGAAAGGCAAGAAAAGCTTTTGTGTGTATAAAGGAATGGGGAAAGAGCAGAATTAAAGGACTCTCTGAAGAACTGAAATATGAATATGCTTCTGTATCTAACATATGTATCAAGAATGAGAGCCAGTCTGGCTGAGATGATGTGAACTAATGTGCTGTTGAAAATAACATAGAATGAAAAGCAGGAATAATCATCAGTCAGTCACCTAACAATAGTCCAGACAAGCAAAAAGCAACCATGAGCACTGATAATATGCCACATACCTCATTTTATGCCTATGTTTCTCATTTTCTTTATTTGCACATGTTGTGGTTTAACTCAGCAGGCAGCTAAACACCACACAGCCATTCACTCACTCCCCCCCAGGGGGATGGGGGAGACAATTGAAAAAAAAAAGGTAAAAAGACCCACAAAACAATTTAATAGGACAGAAGAGAAAAGAAAAATAATAATAATAATGATAAAAGAATATACAAAACAAGTGATGCACAATGCAATTGCTCACCACCCGCTGACCAATGCCCAGCCAGTTCCTGAGCAGCGGAAACCCGGCCAGCTATTCCTCTAGTTTATATACTAAATATGACATCGTATGCTATGGAATATCCCTTCGGTCAGTTGGGGTCAGCTGTCCCAGCTGTGTCCCATCCCAAATTCTTGAGCACCCCCAGCCTACTTGCTGGTGAGGTGGTGTGAGAAGCAGAAAAGGCCTTGACTCTGTAGAGGCACTGCTCAGTAGTAACTAAAACATGCCTGTGTTATCAACATTATTCTCACCCTAAATCCAAAACAGCACTATACCAGCTACTAGAAAGAAAATTAACTCTATCTCAGCCAAAACCAGGACAGTATCCACCCCTTATTCTATACCATCTATGTCATGCCCAGGTCCTACACTTTCCAATACATCCCAACTAATCAGCACCGCCTTTTCTGTATTTTGATATAAACATGGAGATATCATTCCCTTAGTCTATGGGCCATCCCTCTAAAATGTCCATTGAGTTAATTTAGTCCATGACTTTGGGCTCCATCTGTCATAACAGTCCTTCAGGGCAGGAGAGATGGTGTGTGGTGTCAGATTGTTGCATGATGAAGCCGGTTCTGGTTCCATCACTGCTGCACTTGCCTGGCTCTATCATCACTGAACTTTGCTCAGTTTCATCAAAGTTCATTCTTCATTAGCCTGGGTGATTCTTACTGTAATACCATTGATATGGCATATAGGGACCATAGTAGTGATGACATACAGTATTATATAGCAATTAACATCATACAATTCAAATGATTGGCTATTCTCACCCAAAATCAAATCCCCTTGAGGTACACAGCAGAATTCCCCATCCTCCCGCATTACCCACCAAGTGCACCCAGGTCCTTGAGCAAAAGCAATTTCACAAAAGGGTTTGCCTTTGCCTGAAGCAGGAATAACCCAGACTGTCTTCCCCAGCATATTTTTTATGTGCACTACAGGGACTTTATCCCCTTCTACGGTACTTAAAAGTTTTGACTGGGCAGGGCCAGCTTGATTGGCAGATCCTGTAGTGTTGCCTAACCAGGTGGCTTTTGCTAAATGTGTATCCCAGTGTTTGAACGTCCCAGCACCCATTGCTCTCAGTGTAGTCTTTAACAGTCCATTGTATTGTTCGATTTTCCCAGAGGCTGGTGCCTGATAGGGGATGTGATATACCCACTCAGTGCCATGTTCTTTGGCCCAGGTGTCTTTGAGGTTGTTTCGGAAATGAGTCCCGTTGTCTGACTCAATTCTTTCTGGGGTGCCATGTTGCCATATGACTTGCTTTTCAAGGCCCAGGATAGCGTTCCAGGCAGTGGCATGGGGCACGGCATGTGTTTCCAGCCATCCAGTGGTTGCTTCCACCATTGTAAGCACATGGCGCTTGCCTTGGCGGGTTTGTGGGAGTGTGGTATAATCAATCTGCCAGGCCTCCCCATATTTATACTTCAGCCATCGTCCTCCATACCAGAGAGGCTTTAACCACTTGGCTTGCTTGATTGCAGTGCATGTTTCACATTCATGGGTAACCTGTGCAATAGTGTGCATGGTCAAGTCCACCCCTTGCTCATGAGCCCCTCGATCACGAGTGATATGTTGCATCACTTCCTTGATGGCCTGAGGTGTCATGGGCCCACCGAGCTATAAATAGTTCACCCTTATGTTGCCAGTCCAGACCCACCTGAGCCACTTCTGTCTTAGCAGCCTGATCCACCTCTGGCTGTTTTGATGTTCTTCAGTGGCCTGACTCTTGGGTACGTGAGCATCCATGTGATGTACGTTTAGAACCAGGTTCTCTACCCAGGCAGCAATATCTTGCCACAATGCAGCAGCCCATATGGATTTGCCTCTGCGCTGCCAGTTGTTCTGCTTCCATTGCTGCAACCACGTCCACAGGGCATTTGCCACCATCCATAAGTCAGTATAGAGAGAAAGTACTGGTCGTTTTTCTCATTCAGCAATATCCAAAGCCAGCTGGATGGCTTTCACCTCTGCAAACTGACTTGATTCACCTTCTTCTTCAGCAATTGCTGTGACTTGTCATATAGGACTCCATATGGCAGCCTTCCACTTCCGATGCTTTCATAGAATCATAGAATCATTAAGGTTGGAAAAGACCTCTAAGATCATCAAGTCCAACCGTCAACCAGCGCCACCATGCCTCCTAAACCAGGCCCTGGAGTGCCACGTCTGGAGCTCCACCCTGTTCCAGTGTAGTCTGGATCAGTCCATGGCAAATGGTAGGGCTGTGTTTCCACCCCTGGGGCAGTCGATTCCAGGTGTACTGGACACCCCTCCAGGTGAAAGCAAACTGTGGCCTGCACTCTGCTGCCAAAGGGATTGAGAAAAACGCATTAGCGGTATCATCAACTGTGGCATACCACTTGGCTGCCTTTGACTCCGGTTCATATTGAAGTTCTAGCATGTCCGGCACGGCAGCACTCAGCGGTGGCATGAATTCATTCAGGCTGTGATAGTCTACTATTAGCCTCCACTCTCCATTAGGCTTTTGCACTGGCCATATGGAACTGTTAAAGGGTGAGCGAGTCTTGCTGATCACTCCTTGGCTCTTCAGTCAACAAATCAGCTCATGGATGGGAATCAAGGAGTCTTGGTTGGTGCAATATTGCTGCTGGTGCACATATGTGGTGGTGGTCAGCAGGTGTTGTTCTTTGACGCTCAGCAACCCCACAACAGAAGGGTCCTTTGAGGGATGGGGCAAGGTGAACAGCTGTTTAATTTCCTCCATCTCGAGGGCAGCTATACCGAAAGCCCACCGGTACCCTTTTGGGTCCTTGAAATACCCTCTCCTGAGGCAGTCTATGCCAAGGATGCACGGAGCCTCTGGGCCAGTCACAATGGGGTGCTTCTGCCACTCCTTCCCAGGTAGGCTCACTTCAGCCTCCAATACAGGTAGCTGTTGGGATCCCCCGGTCACTCCGGAAATACAGATGGGTTCTGCTGCTTTATAGCTTGATGGTCTTAAGGTACACTGTGCACCGGTGTCTACTAGAGCCTTATACTCTTGTGGGACTGATGTGTAAGGCCATCAAATCCACAAAGTCCAATAAACCCAGTTGTCCCTTTCCTCCACCTGGCTGGAGGCAGGGCCCCTCTAGTCCTGGTCATAGCATTTTTTACTCACTTCTTGTAGATATGAGTCAGGAGTCCCTCTATTAAGATCAGAAGTAAGATCAGCCCTTCTACTCTGTCTGGGGAACTGCTCACTGGAAACTGGAGCAGCCATTTTCCAGGAAGAAACCCCTTTTGTAATTGTTTTCTGCAGCTCAGAGCTGTGAGTTCTTGGCTGACCTGAGTATTTAGCCACTTGCACTTAATTTATGCACCTAGAATCAGAGGTAACTTTGAAAACATAAGCCTTATGCTCAAAATTATTTTTTTTATCAAATACATTAGAATCAAACTCAGTAGAGTACATCAACAACCCCTTTTAAAACATAAATTATTAAAAGCTTCAGGTGAGTCAGGGTAATTCACCCTTTTAACTGCAGCATAGTCAACTTTTCAAAATAGGTTGAACATATTTCAGTTGGACTGACTATGGCAATGCCTGAGGCTTCAATAAAAATTCACGACTACAAGACATAAGTGACACTGATGAATTCACTGGGTGACAGGCTGAAATGAAGAACAGAGGTGAAATTTTGAAGTGTGAAAGGCTTCCAAATTTGTGTCTCTGTCTATTAATAAATCCATAGATAACAAATGGTGTTTCCAAGAATGATGCAAAAAGAGATCATCTCTTATCTCCAAGCATAAAGCAGAATATTCAGAAAACCAGAGAAGAAATTAATTATAACTATCAGCTCCATTGGATTAATTAAACGGTCAAGAACAGGAAATTTCCACATAATCCCTGCCAGATTCTGTGTGTCTATGGGACTGTATTTTTAATTCTGTTGCAGGAATAAGTCCACGAAAGTAAATTGTTGAAACTGAATACGGTTGTCAATCCTACTCTCCTCACCTTCCCTTCGTCTTACACATGTAATCCTTTGAGGAATGAAGTACTTGGGGACTTTAAGCTGGAGTGCCATGAGATGTATGTCTGGATGTCATAAACATATTTCACTAATGGAAAAAATAAATACACATATATAATTTGACTTTCGTGGGAAAATGAGAGTGATGTGACATTCTGCAAAATAAGAAAGCAGCCATTTGTGGAGTACAGTGAGATATCAAGGAGGAAGCAATGTAACTTCCTTGTTTTCAGGCTATGCTAAAATAGAGACAGACAAGTCTTTTGCTTAATTAAATATTGATAGTTATATAAGTATATATTTTAGCTGTCTGCTTAAATGATGAACAGGATGACATTAAAAAAATTATAGTGCTCTGAAGAAAGCTCCTGTGATGGTAATTACATCTAATACATTACCTCATAACAAACACTGCATTGGTGTAAGAGAATTTTATTTCAATTTGAAAACAATGTGGGTGCATACAAAACAACAAACAAAGAGCTACACTTTTGCTACTCTGTCAAAAAGGTTTAGCAGAAAAGTCCTCTCAGAGGAGATTAATTTTAGACATTTAATTTTTCAATTTTTCTCAGATTTTCAGCCAACCATTAAAATTCATAAGAGTGCTGAATGCTGCATGTTCTACATCATCACAAACTTACCAGCTGTAAATGTTCATCTTTATTAATATTTCTAAGATACATTTAGAGTTTCCACTATAAAAACCCGTTAAACAGTCAGCACTAATTCATCAAAAGCATTGAGGGTCCAAATTCCATCGGTTTGGATGAGATAATCAAGTAATCAAGTAAGTGTCTAGTAATGGTGACTCAAACAGCTGTTAAAGTGTATATCTGTGTTGGGTTTGCATGGCAAGGTTTTGGTAGCGTGGGGGCTACAGGGGTGCCTTCTGTGAGAAGCTCCTAGAAGCCTCCCCCATGTCTGAAAGAGCCAATGCCAGCCGGCTCCAAGATGGACCCGCCGNATCCACCTGCAGCCCATGGAGAACCCCACGCTGGAGCAGGTGGATGCCCAAAGGAGGCTGTGACCCTGTGGGAACCCCGCACTGGAGCAGGCTCCTGGCAGGACCTTGTGGACCCATGGAGAGAGGAGCCCATGCTGGAGCAGGTTTGCTGGCAGGGCTTGTGACCCTGTGGGGGACCCATGCTGGAGCAGTCTGTTCCTGAAAGACTGCACACCATGGAAAGGACCCACGCTGGAGCAGTTTGTGAAGAACTGTAGCCGGTGGGAAGGACTCACGTTGGAGAAGTTCATGGAGGACTGTCTCCTGTGGGAGGGACCCTACACTGGAGCAGGTGAAGAGTGTGAGGAGTCCTCCCCCTGAGGAGGAAGGAGCGGCAGAAACAAATGTGTGATGAACTGACCACAACCCCCATTCCCTGTCCCCCTGCACCACTCGGTGGGAGGAGGTAGAGAGTAATTGGGAATGAATTTAAGCCCAGGAAGAAGGGAGGGGTGGGGGGAAGGTGTTTTAAGATTTAGTTTTATTTCTCATTACCCTGCTCTGATTGGGTTTGTAATAAATTAAGCTAATCTCCCCAAGCTAAGTCTGTTTTGCCCATGACGGTAACTGCTGAGTGATCTCCCCCGTCCTTATCTTGACCCATGAGCCTTTCATTATATTTTCTGTTCCCTGTCCTGCTGAGGAAGGGAGTGATAGAGCGGCTTTGGTGGGCACCTGGTAAGTCCAGTTGGGGTCAACCCACCACAATATCTTTTTTGGTCATCCTAACAGTCTATCCCTTAATTTCCTTCAGTCCAGCTAAGAAAGAATTGTTAGACAAGTGCATGCATTTAAGCACTGTCCTAAAGTAAGGTTTTCTCCTGCACCAGGGCTCAAAACTTAAATTTGCATGTTCTAATCCATCCGTGCCTAACCCTGAGCCATGGCTGACATAAAAACTGTTCACTTTGGAGTAAGGTCTTCATGCCTTTAAGGACAGCCATAGCAGCTGCCCAATTTTCCAGGCACTAATACTATTATTTCTCATGATGCATTCAGGACAGACAGGAAACACATTTTCAAAGTTTGCCAGAAAGCGTGGTTCCAAGAGTTAAATCAATTTTTTAAGACTTTTTAGACATTGCCAAACATAGCAGTTTAAAACCCCTCTCCTCGCCTCGCCTTGCCTCTCCTCTCCAAATTTGAAAATGTTTTGACCATCATGAATTCTAGCAGCTGTGATACTTAATAACCTGCAGACGAGAGTAATGACTTACAAGTCTTCACTCTGGAACTGCTTCAGAGTCTTGCCAGCTAAAGAACAAAAGTCACATAGTGAGTATGCTTTTTCCCTCATCGTTACAAACCTTTTGTCTTATCACAGCTTGTCTATGTAGAAACCTTTTAAAAACTGTACCTATTATCCACCTCTGTTCATCAAAAGTGTACTGACAAAGTAAAAAAAACCTTAACATAACCTTTCTTCTACAAAGGCTATCTTTTAAATTAATTCATTAAAATAGATGTTTCTCCAGTGATGCTTGACCACAGAATGTATCAGGTTGTTGAAAGTAGCCTCGGGACTATCACAGAAATAAAAGCTAAATTGTAAGATTACTTTAAAATCACATTATTGTCCAAATCACCCTTCACATTTTTAAAAATGCACCTTTGCTTTTCTAGAAATATGAAAAAATGCAATAGTATTACAAGAGAAAGCCAAAGCTGCAAGATCCTAATGCAGAGAATATTTAGTTCACTTAAAAGAAAATATATCTTAAAAAAGGGGGATAAATTCCTTAATAGTGCTGCTTTTTTGGATAAAATTTTGCACAATAAAACATATTCTTTGAAACAACTTGATTCCCCCCTCACCCTTAGTGCTGCTTCAGTTTTGTTTTCCTTTTTATCTGAATAGCATCTGCTTAGCTTACTGCTTATAAAATTGCAGATTTATTTTACTCAGTACTACAGCTGAGCATATAAGATCTGTCAAAACACCATGAAGTAGGTAAATGGAGAGGAAGAGAGCCTTTCTACTGAACTTTCAATCACAAAGGAATTTTCAAGATTTCTTTAAACAATAGTGCTAAAAAATGCTACAAAAGATTTTCTGCTCATGTCACACTGACATATAATTTGGTCAAAGTTATATATTCCTTAAAATGCTTGTAACAATCATACATTTTAAAATTGCTGTGGGTGGCCAACATTTGGTTATCATGCCTTATATAAAATTTTCTTAAGTGTTTAAAACAAACTTTATATATGATTTTATGGGATGTATGTTCTTTCTCTTATTGTGCAGAATAAACAATATGCACAGCTTCCTTCTTGTATTGGCTTTATGTGATATATTCTGTTCCTACATTATTGTGAGATTCTTATTCTCCAATATCAGTATCAACTTAAACAGTTTTCTTTAAAAGTAATCTACTGCTTTATGTTTTAAGTGAAAGGGATAACAGTCTGAGAATATTAAGAGAGACCACAGTCCCCTGGGTTCAGGTCTGCATCTAAGTACACAGAGCAGACACCACTTATGGAGAAACAGTTAAATTCTGAATTGTTGGAGGAAAAAAAATATCAAATTTTAACACTGCAACTGAACAAAACTGGCATCTCAAATTTGTTCAAAGTGGATACCTTTTAGACTATTTAAATTACTGTCTGTAAATTATTATTGCAAAAGGTAAGTTGTCATTGTTAAGCAAACGAAAAATGACAGTTCATATGTCACAGGAATAGGATAGTGTTCTAAAAATTAGGACCACCTATTTTTTCAAGAGTGGAGATAAAATAACAGTAGTAATAAAATGAGCTTCCCTAGATACTGCCAGTATTCTGCATTAGGCTTTTATGTGTTAACTTTTATACAGAACATCTTTTGAGGGTATTAAATGTCCCAGGTAGTACATATTGATCCAATTCTTTTATAACTGCTGTGACTTGCGGAGGGTATAGAGAGATTTTTGCAACAACAGCTGCTTAGCTCCTTCTCTGGAGCAAACCAGTCTTCTTCTCAGGCTAAATTATTCCTCAGAAATTTCCCTGCTTTAGTTCCCAAGATGCCTTTTAGTAAGATAGTTGAGATACGCCTTCATGGATTTGTACTGTGCAGTGAAGATGTACCATTACTATCAAATGCATAAGCATGAATTTTTTTCATATCCAACTTTATCCACCTAACATGTAGGTACCTGATCTATCATAATCATGCAGATAAATTCACAGAGAGTGAGGCATCTCCGAAGGACAATTCGTCCTATGCGCTGTAAATACTTACTGAGGGATGAGAGGAATCTCACTGAAGAGGTTCATTTATCTCCATTGAAGGAACCCACATCAGTAGGATAGATTAGGCAGCTAATTTTTCGGTGGCTAATGGGTGAGACGAATGCCACCCCAGGTGATTAAGTAGCACCGTAGGTCAATGTCTGAGTCCTCTGTATTATGCAGTAGCTGTAACTCCTGATGATATTACTGTTTCTAATCAACAACGAACAGTTATAATGAACCACCAGTCCCACTCCAATGTATCTGAGTAGGAAATTTAGCATTAGCCATATCATCAACCGTAGGCTTTCTTAAGGATTTTTTCTTTGTCCTTGCTGAACAGACACAGAAAGACAGCATATTAAACCTTTCTCCAGGCTTTGTCTTTACATCATTCTTCTCCCTCCCATATACTGAGTTGGCTTTAGATTATCCATCTTTCTACACTAGAGTGAGAAATTATTCAGAATGTAATGCAACACATCAGAATAGTCTGAGCTTCTTGATGAAAGGCCATATAGTTTCCTTAGTTGTACACTTTGTAAGTCTTTGATCTATTATTTCTCCCAGCCTGCATGCTAGAAAAGTACAGTATGGGTACTGGATTTTGCTTTTTTTCAGGTTGGCAGTCAGCTCTGCTGCAGGTTACTTCATGACAGTCTTTCATTTTTGGCAAATATTACTATTCTGTATGACAGTAGAGTGAGACAGACTGAGCTGGAAACAGCACGATGACAATCATTTGATATATTGTGCCAGAATGTCCTTTGTTTTACTCTGTCAATCATCTCCCATCTTTTTTTGTGTGGTTTTTTTTTTTTTTAACATTATGTTCAAATGTCTTCAATTCTATGGAGGAGCACTGTGAATTTAGACACATGTCTTTGGAATAGAGACTATCTTACTGTTTCATGTTTTTGACAGTAATGCCCTCATCTGTGACTCAGGCTTCTGAATACTCTCCTGGTACAAATACGACCTGACAGTAGCAGCTGCCCAGCTGATGCATAAGGAGTACCACCTTAGGTGGAACTGTGAAAGATGGATATTTCTATGTGACATGGTTCCTGGCCTCTCTGATTTTGCCTCAGAAAATTGCCTTGAATCTGCAGGAAACCAACAGTCATATTACCTTAGCTGTGCTGGGATGACAGAAGGTAAATCTAAAAATTCCTTTCATTCAATGACAACTTGGCCTGAGTGGGAGGGTTTTCCAGCCGTTCAGCTGCACTGTAGATCTACTAACTTGTTTTGTAAGCGTTTTGTCATTTGCAGTGTCCTGAAGAGCAACTGAATGTGCCAAAGGTAGCTGTAGAAATGCAATGGTAAGAAAATAATTCAATTCAGTGATTCAAAATGACTTTTCCATATGTAACTGAATCCTAAACAAATCAGTGATACTTTCCCATTAACTACAACATTGTCTCTTTTGTTGCGTAATTATAAATTACACCTTTTCTAGTGCCACCTTGCTATATGATTTTCTTGGCATCTTTATTTTGATTTAAAAAGCAGTTTTCTGTTAATAATATCTTTTATCTTTGTTCTCCAGTCAATGAAGAAATAGTTACATTCTGTGGTATCTTGCTTCAATACCATTTATATCTTATGGCTTCCTTCTGAAGAACCACAGAAATAAAAGTTATCTTTCTACTTTTAAGTTAAACTTCAAACAGAAAAAAAAAAAAAGTACAGGAATGTGGCTTTTCATGGAAGATTTAGAAATTCAGAGAAAATTTCAAAGAAATACAATGTATTATACAATACTAAAATAGAGGAATAAAATAAGCTAGGATAATATTTATTTTTTATTCCATTGTTCTCATGGAACTAGACAACAAAAAACAGGGGTAATCCTAAGACTCCTAGACTTTCCAGAAATCTAAGATTTCTTGTGGGTATAAAACTGCCGTATCTAACCCTGAAAAGGAATCACATATTTGAAAGTTTGAATGTGGGAAAACAGTAAGAAGGGTATTTATCCACTGGACACCCCAAACCTGCTTTGAGGGAGGGGATGACATTGGTGGAAGGAAGGTACCTGATGATAGGCGTTGGATCCCTTGCTATAACATCCTTCTTTTTCTCTTTTTCCTAAGTTTGTATTGTGCTTACACAAGGAAAACACCCTTTCACGCTGTGCACTTGTGAATAAAAGTGGCATTAGTATTAAACCCAGGTTTGCTTCTCAAATTCTCAGTGTAAGTATCAGCCATCACAAAGATTTTAGATGAACAGAGAACAGGTGAGAAAGACATTAGATGTTCCTTAATAGACCAGTTCCCCTTTGTTTATGAACTTTCGGAGAGTAATACAGATGGGCTTCCTGGTAGGCTGCCTGGAGTGGCTGGCTGGAGGGTGAACCGGCTACCTACTCTTCTCCCCTCCCACTTTCCTCTTCCACAACACGGTGTCTCCTCTTTGTTGGTGATTGCCCCTCCATCCTCAAGTTTCCAGTGCTGAAGGAGTGAAGAATTAAATTCTTTCAAAGGGAGTTATTCTGATTGCTCTAATGTATGGCAGTTTAATTGTTATTCATTCCCGTATCAAAGCAGGCAGCCACCAACGGGTAGCGTTTTCTAGAATTCTGCCTATATTTCAGACTAGTCAATAGAACCCTGAAGGCAAAATTGAACCACTGAGTAAATTAAACAAAAAAGGAAACTGAGTGGACACAGGAACCGCACTTGGCATTTGCATAGTTCTTTGTTGGCTTAGCCTTGCATGTTAAACACAGATGTGAGTGCTCGCTGGGAGTACAACTGTCTAAATACAAGAAGAGATCTGAAAACGGTGGCTGGCCCAGCCTGAATTCTGCAGAGAGAAATTGTTGCACCATTTCAGTAGTCATTAAAGCTATTGAATATTTTTACAATTATTTGTAACAGAAAATTTGTGCTCAGAATATATTATACAGCTGGCCAATGCTTCTTTAGTTGCACTTTTTCTTTAAAAGAGTGCTGAAGCACAGTTACATAAATGGCACCAGAAAATGAAGTGAATAACATTTCAAGATCATGTTGATTTCTAGACAAAACCAAAGGAATGCTTATACTTTTTTTCAGATATCCCAATAAGGAGAAAAATACAATTAATATCTTAAGAAAAAATATAATTCAAAAATTATCTGCGCAGAGAAGAAGGAATGGAAGTAAAGAAGAAGAAGCTTTTACTCCCAAACTTATTGTACTAAAATCATTACTTCTATTCTCTCCAAGGACTAACTGTGCACTTCACTCACAAAATAGACAACCATTTCATAAACAGAAGCAAAATGCTGAAGGATCTTGATATGTATTCATAGGAGCTAAGATTTAGCTTCTGATCTCATGGGAAAAGCTATAAAAAACAGAACTGGACACCTAAATTGAAAATATATTAACTCTAAACTGTTCAGAAAAGAATTCATAGGCTCCCAGTTGCCATAGACACAAGATTTGTTGCTACCCCAGTGCTGAAAGAAAAATTATTGGTTCTATTCCTACGGTGAAGGTAAGTCACGGCCATTTCAAGAATTTTATATTAATATCAATGTTTCATGGAGTCAGTAATAAACTAACAACAGTGATGCATATACACAAAAGGAAGATTTTCCCCTCTGAGGGTGAAAAAATGGCAATTTCCTGTGACTGGTGACTAGCTCCAGTCAAGATTTTTTCAATTACACATTTTTTGTGAGAAACCACCACTTTGAGAAAACCAGAATTATGCACAGAAATTGCTGCGCAAGAGTTTCCTTAGGTCTAAGGTAAACTTCATGGAGAAGAAAAAGAAAAAGGGACAATGTAATTGCAGAAGAGCAAACAGCCCCATGGCTAGGGCACTCTCTGAGATGTAAAGCTACTCTGTACTGTGGGATGTCACTTCACCAAACTTTCTGGGCGATTATAGCACAATATCATGTCAGGACAAATCCAAAACTCACAGTGTGAGAAGGAAACACAAACATGCAGGATAGAAAAGGGAGTCAAAACACATACCAGTAAATCCCCTAATCTGGAACCAGTGTCAAGGATGATGTAGGTTGCTGCACTGCACATCCAGCCCAATATCCTAACACAGTTTCAAGGACCCACTTGCTTTAAAGAAATGCAAATACAGTTTGAAACCTTTGCATTTCTGTATGAGAGAATTCTTCTTTTCTAGTTAGTGTTACACAGGACAGAAAATGTTTTTTGAAATTACTGTATGTTGAACAAATGCAAATAACATACTTTTAAAATGTTGGTTTTTTCACAGATCATTTCTGAGCAGAAGAAATGGACAAATTATTCACAAGGGCTCTTGTGTACAGTAGTTTGTTCAAAACTGAATGCTAAGAAGGACAGCAAAAAAACCCAACCCCAAAACCCTACACCAAAACTAGCTAACACATGAAAAAAAAATAGGGAGGGCTTATCACCAGAATGATTGTGTATCTCTGGAAGAAAATGACAAAGATTTCAGATTTATATGATAAATAGCCAATTTTCAACCTAGGATTCTGTATTGCCAGCAAAAAATGTGGGCTGCTAAATAATAATATCAGACCAAAGATAGGCTAATTCCTCTATGTTGTTTTCTCTTCTGTGAGACAGAGAAACAGAAATGCTATTTCTGTTTAAGCAACTAGTCATCTGAATAAAATTAGAAGAATTTTTCTGCACTGCTTTGACTATTGCTTATTTCAAAATATGACCCAAAGTCTAAACTAACTTAAAAAAATCCTGTTAGAACCAGGAGAACTCAAAACAAGTGGTTTGGTTAGGCAAGGCATTTATTTTGAGAATATTCACTCAAAGTAAAAGAAGTTGAACATTTTCCAGTTATGTACTAGTGAGATAAAATAAGATTTGAATTATATTTGGAAGTCAGATCATATTTAAAGTCAAGAATGGTATGTTTTCTGCATAAAAGAAAATAATTTAGGAGGAGAAAGGAGAAATTTCAGCTTGTGACAATAAGATTGAGAGTGCACTGCTCTGACTATTGCTTATTTCAAAATATGACGCAAAGTCTAAACTAACTTCAAAAAATCACAATTTATTTATTTTTAGCTTGAGAAAATAAATTATAAGCTCTGAGGCCAGAAAAAACATACTGAATTGTTTTGTTCTGCATTCCTGATTTTAGTGTAGTTGGCTCATGAGTCCTGCTCCAAGTCTGCTCTGAGCTGCAGAAATGCTTTTTGTGTAACCCTTACCTTATCCTCACTGTAAGGTTAAACAGAGGTACAAACTAGGGGAGGCTTAAGGCAACTTCCATGGCTTCTGTAAGTCATCCTAGAAATCATTCAGTCATGATTAGACATTTCAGTAATTTTTAATAAAACTCAATCACAGGATATGACCAAGGAGTGGGTGACTTGGATTTTGTACTGTGCTGTTTCTGTGTTGAAAAGGGACATAGACTGTAGCAGAAATGTTACAGAGGAATTCTTTAGCCTGCTGCAGATAGTCGCTTGGTGTTCACTGTGACTGACTCGGCTGGTTCAGCTGTTCAGTCAATGATTCAGTTCCACAGAGCCATGGCAGGGGGGGCCTCCTGTGACCTATACAGACCTGAATAATTAGTACTCCCCAGGCCATAAAACAAGACCAAATCTGAAGCCATGGGGAGAGATGGAGCTAAAGAGCATCTGGTTTACAGCTTTTCCATTTGTGATAGCTTTAGTGTTAGGAAAATCCAAAGCACTGTTTTGGATCCTATGTCCAATCCCAGTTATGCACAATGTATTTTAAGTATTTTTTTTATTTCTATTGGGTGTTCTACCAGCAAATTAATCACATTTGTAGTAGTGACAAAGTTTTCTTAGCATTGCTTTGGAATAAGGAAATAAGTGTGGGTTAGATGAGTGGACAGTGAGGTGAATCAGGGTTGTGATCAGCAGCGCAGAGTTTGGTTGGAGGCCCGTAACTCGCGGTGTTCCCCAGGGGTCTGTACTGGGTCCAGTTCTGTTCAACACGTTCATCAATGACCTGGACAAAGGGATAAAGTGTACCCTCAGCAAGTTTGCCAACAATACCAAACTGGGAGGAGTGGCTGATACACCAGAAGGCTGTGCTGCCATCCAGAGAGACCTGGACAGGCTGGAGAGCTGGGCCGAGGGGAACCAATGAAATTCAACAAGAGCAAGTGTAAAGTCCTGCACCTGGGGAGGAACAACCCCACGCACCGGGATAGGTTGGGGGCTGACCTGCTGGAAAGTAGCTCTGCTGAGAAGGACCTGGGAGTGCTGGTGGACAGCAAATTGACCATGAGCCAGCACTGTGCCCTTGTGGCCAAGGCGGCCAATGTTATCCTGGGGTGCATCAAAAGGAGTGTGGCCAGCAGGTCAAAGGAGGTTATCCTCCCCTCTACTCGGCCCTGGTGAGGCCACATCTGGAGTACTGTGTCCAGTTCTGGGCCCCCTAGTTCAAGAAAGACAGGGAACTACTGGAGCAAGTCCAGTGGAGAGCCACAAAGATGATCAGGGGACTGGAGCACCTCTCTTATGAGGAAAGGCTGAGAGACCTGGGTCTTTTCAGCCTGGAGAAGAGAAGACTGAGGGGGGATCTTATCAATGCTTACAAATATCTGAAGGGTGGGTGTCAAGAGGATGGGGCCAGACTCTTTTCAGTGGTGCCCAATGACAGGACAAGGGTCAATGGGCACAAATTGGAACACGGGAAGTTCCACCTGAACTTTACTGTGAGGGTGACAGAGCATTGGAACAGGCTACCCAGAGAGGTTCTGGAGTCTCCTTCTCTGGAAATATTCAAAACCCACCTGAACGTGGTCCTGTGCACCCTGCTCTAGGTGGACCTGCTCAAGCAGGGGGGTTGGACGAGATGACCTCCAGAGGTCCCTTCCAACCCCTACTATTCTGTGATTCTGTGATTTCAGATTGCAATATCAGTAAAGTGTTAGCCTCTACCATAGACAGATCATAACCCTGTTAGTTATCAATGGTATTCAAAACTATGATAAAGCCTAAGAGCCAATCAAGAAGGGAGTCCTAATGTGGCAGCCAGTTTACAAAATAGCAAGAGTACACAGATTCTGACCGAGAGGTAAAAAATTAAAGCAATAGAGGCTGTAGCACACATGCTGTGTGAACAGCAGGATGACAAAGTTTTCTTCTGCATGCAAATGGTTATTGTGAAAGGATAATGAAAGGAGATTGGTGAGTTAGGAAAGACATGACAGATTGGAGATTCTTGATACATGGGCATCTTCTTATATTGAGAGAAGTTTGATGGTTTGTACATGTGGAAAATATATTACTGAAGAATTTATTATTATTGTTAAGAGTGTTTATATTCTTGGGTTCCATGCTGGGTGATGATAAAATTAATGCAAATCCCCAGAAAGTTAGAGAACCTTAGGGGAAAAAAACCAAACCAAACCAAAAAAAACCCAACCCTGTACACGGTCTCTTATACTTCTTTAAGTGGCAAGTCAAACAAACCATTTAAAGCCTTGAACTTAGATCAGAGGTTCACATATATGAAACAGACTGGAAGAAAGAATTTGGGAATTTGTCTCTGTAAATGGCAGGACTTCATAGAACTGAAGGATAATACCTACTGAGTGGAATATGTATAGACTTTTTTTCATTTTTGCATGTTTTATTTTCAAAGCTTTCATCCTGATAAAAATTATATAAGTGGACGAATAATGGAATTATTCTGTTACATTCTGTGAAAAGAATAAGAACACAGGCATATTGGCCATGGTCAGATTTGCTTGGATATTGAAAAGAGAGGGCACAGCCTTGTGCTTCTGGTTTTAAGGGACAGGAATGCAGCTCTACCTTCCTCACCATCTGTAGGGCTGTTCCATAAAAAAGTTAACAGTGTTGCCGTGGTATTAAGCACAGAACTGTGACCGGGTGATTAAAAAAGGAAAACGGAAGGGCAAGATATAGGAGGGAAACTGAGCAGGGATAGAATCACAGAATCATAGAATCATAGTATCGTTTAGGTTGGAAAAGACCTTTAAGATCATCAACTGCAACCATTAACCTAACACTGCCAAGTTCACCACTAAACCATGTCCCTAAGCGCCACATCTACAGGGTTTTTTAAATACCTCCAGGGATGGTGACTAAGCCACTTCTGTGGGCAGCCTGTTCCAATACTGGACAACCTTTTCGGTGCAGACATTTTTCCTAATATCCAATCTAAACCTCCCCTAATGCAACTTGAGGCTGTTTCCTCTTGTCCTATCACTAGTTACTTGGGAAAAGAGACTGACACCCACCTCGCTACAACCTCCTTTTAGGTAGTTGTAGAGAGCGAGAAGGTCTCCCCTCAGCCTCCTCTTCTCCAAACTAAACAATCCCAGTTCCCTCAGCCGCTCCTCATAAGACTTGTTTTCTAGACCCTTCACCAGCTTTGTTGCCCTTCTTTGGACACGCTCCAGCACCTCAGTGTCCTTCTTGTACTGAGGGGCCCAAACCTGAACACAGTATTCGAGGTGCAGCCTCACCAGTGCCGAGTACAGGGGGACAATCACTTCCCTACTCGTGCTGGCCACGCTATTTCTGACAGAAGCCAGGGTGCTATTGGCCTTCTTGGCCACCTGGGCACACTGCCGGCTCATGTTCAGCCGGCTGTTGACCAGCACCCCCAGGTCCTTTTCTGCTGGGCAGCTTTCCAGCCACTCTTCCCCAAGCCTGTAGCATTGCATGGGTTTGTTGTGACCCAAGTGCCCAGCACTTGGCCTTATTGAACCTCATACAATTGACCACAGCCCATCGATTCACCCTATCCAGATCCCTCTGTAAAGCCTTCCTACCCTCAAGCAGATCGACACTCCCGCCCAATTTGGTGTCATCTGCAAACTTGCTGAGGGTGCACTCAATCCCCTCCTCCAGATCATTGATAAAGATGTTAAAAAAGACTGGCCTCAATACTGAGCCCTGGGGAACACCACTTGTGACCGGCCGCCAGCCAGATTTAACTCCATTCACCACAATTCTCTGGGCCCAGCCGTCCAGCCAGTTTTTTACCCAGCAAAGAGTACACCCGTCCAAGCCATGAGCAGCCAGTTTCTCCAGGAGAATGCTGTTGAAAATGGTGTCAAAGGCTTTACTAAAGTCTAGGTAGACAACATCCACAGCCTTTTCCCTCATCCACTAAGTGGGTCACCTTGTCATAGAAGGAGATCAGGTTGGTCAAGCAGGACTTGCCTTTCATAAACCCATGCTGACTGGGCCTGATCACCCAGTTGTCTTGTATGTGCTGCATGATAAATTAAGGCAGCAAAGGAGATGTTATCTCCTTCGGTAGCAAGCAGCCAAACAAGGTGGAGGAAGACAACAGCAAAAACAGGTTTTTGTTTATTTGGAATCAGTTTTGGTTTCCTTTGACATTAATTTCACTATTGGAATGCCTGATAAACTTTTTTCTGTAGTTTTTCTCAATAGTCTGCAGGTGGTGTGGAGGTGCACCTCTCGGCAGTGATGTTCCCAGCATGTCAGGCACAATTCCCCATAACGCTTGACAGTTCTATTAGATAGAGGGCAGGTAAATGACTTTTGCTATTTATCCCTGTGGTGGGTTTGACCTTGGCTTAATGCCAGGTGCCCACCAAAGCCGCTCTATCATTCCCCCTCCTCAGCAGGACATGGGAGAGAAAATATAACAAAAAGCTAATGGGTCGAAATAAGGACAGGGAGAGGTCATTCACCAATTACCGTCATGGACAAAACAGACTCAACGTGGGGAAATTAGCTTAATTTATTACAAACCCAATCAGAGTAGGGTAATGAGAAATAAAACCAAATCTTAAAACACCTTCCCCCCACCCCTCCCTTCTTCCCGGTCTCAAATTCGCTTCCAATTTCCTCTACCTCCTCCCCCCGAGTGGTGCAGGAGAACGGGGAATGAGAGTTGCGGTCAGTTCATCACACATTGTCTCTGCTGCTCCTTCCTCCTCACACCCTTCACCTGCTCCAGCATGGGGTCCCTCCCACGGGAGACAGTCCTCCATGAACTTCTTCAACGTGAGTCCTTCACACAGGCTGCAGTTCTTCACAAACTGCTCCAGCATGGGTCACTTCCATGGGGTGCAGTCCTTCAGGAACAGACTGCTCCAGCGTGGGTCCCCCACGGGGTCACAAGCCCTGCCAGCAAACCTGCTCCAGCATGGGCTCCTCTCTCCATGGGTCCACAAGGTCCTGCCAGGAGCCTGCTCCAGCACGGGCTTCCCACAGGGTCACAGCCTCCTTTGGGCATCCACCTGCTCCAGCGTGGGGTCCTCCACAGGCTGCAGGTGGATATCTGCTCCACCATTAACCTCCATGGGCTGCAGGGGGACAGCCTGCCTCACCATGGTCTTCACCACAGGCTGCAGGGGAATCTCTGCTCCAGCGCCTGGAGCACCTCCTCCCCCTCCTTCTTCCCTGACCTTGGTGTCTGCAGACTTGTTCCTCTCACATATTCTCACTCCTCTCTCTGGCTGCTGTTCCACAGTAGGTTTTTGTTCCCCCTTCTTAAATATGTTATCCCAGATGTGCTACCACCATCGCTGATGGGCTCGGCCTTGGCCAGCAGCAAGTCTGTCTTGGAGCCGGCTGGCATTGGCTCTTTCAGACATGGGGGAGGCTTCTAGGAGCTTCTCACAGAAGGCACCCCTGTAGCCCCCACGCTACCAAAACCTTGCCATGCAAACCCAATACAATCACAAATTATTAACAATCCATACTATTTACTACGTCCCTGCAAAGATATTTGAGTAATTGACGTCCCTTACCTGGTGGATTTTAGACCCTAACTGATCAGACTTCATCTTTTCTATACATTTAAAACAAAAATGAATAGTTGTCTGTAACTGGTTGTCACTGCAGAAGTCTGTGAGGTATGTATCTAACCGACAGAAAACCAGGAAAAAGACTAGAAGTCTAGGAAGAGATTCTCTTTCCAGCAACGTATGTCAATATGTACTCATTTAAAAAGAGGGGGGAAAAACAGCAACTCCTGATATTTAAGTGCAAAAACATGAGAGTAAAATATCTGTGTTTCTACAGTTCTATTTCTCACATTGCTACTTTTGTCCAAATTGAAACATACTATTTTCAGCCTTCTCTAACCCACAAGGCTCTCTCCCAAACCTACTCCTTCATACCAAGAGCTGGCAAAGTAGGAGGAGGAAAGGCCAAGAGACTGAAACCGTCAAAAATTATAACAGGCAGAAAATGGCAGTTAACAAAAATAAAAGTCAAACTGAATTGTTGACTTTATGTAAAAATACAAGTCAAATCTTTCTGAGCTTACATTTATAGAATTATGCATAACTAGAAGATTTGCTTGCACTTTTTTTTTTTTCATTGCTTTGTAACATAGCTGAAATTTTTGGACTTTGGTATTACCTGTTTCCAAAGCACAGGACACACACTGCTAATGACAGAAGAACAAGGAGCAAACACATCGTTTTTTATTTTGCTTCACCTGTTTTCTTATGAATAAAAGTCTTGCATATAACAACTCAGAAAGGATGTTCTAATGTAAAATGTTAAAATGAATTCTTTTTTTTAATGTGAAACAGAAGCTAAATCTGCCAAATTTCATATAAATTGTCTCCACTTATCTCAGCTTTTTCCTCCTTACTACCCTTCTTCTCTGGCTATGAACAATTCCTATTGATCTAAGCCTGGTGTTCAACCATTATTTCTCACATTACTTCTTTTTCTTACCCTGATCAAGGTTTTCCCATGTCATAACATTATTAAAACTTTGAACACATTCTAAGGCCAACATAAGATTTAAGGAGAATTTTGGTGAAGCATAATTAGCATTATGTTAAAATAAACTGTTTGAGGGATAAATTGTTTACAGCTTGTATCATGCTGAAAGACCATAATGAAAGTAAGTCTTTAAGATTAAATTCTGCTGTTTTTTCCTAAATTCTATTGAAACTGGCAGGAGGTAGAAGCCTGGCAGTTTTATTTTTCCATTATCTTCCATGGCAGCAAGCCATCTGCAAAGGAAATGAAACAGATTCAGCCAGGGCAGACAACACTTCTACAGGATATCACCCCATGAAGACATAATACAGAATAGAAGAAGCAGATATTAAATAATTTATCAATGCTATCACATGACAGGTGAATAGCAGCATCAGGTGTAGACTCAGTTCTTTCTGCCTTGGTTCCTCCCCTAACACCTTCCTGCTCCTTTTTGAGGATGGTAACCATAGAATCATAGAATAGTTTGGGTTGGAAGGGCCCTTTAAAGGTCATCTAGTCCAACCCCGCTGCAATGAGCAGGGACATCTTCAACTTTTCCAGGGGTGGGGCATAATAATGGTAATAATCAAGACTGTATTCTAGTTTCCAATTTTTAATTCTAAGAATGACATAATTCATAAAGCATAAAATATTAGTGACTCTGTGGCACAAGTATGTGCTTTTCATTCCAGGGTATGCTTTCTTGAACTGACATTTTAAATTAACATATAAATTAATTTCACTGTGGTTAAGTGAATGCAAATTGATATTTTGGCAACCATTCTGAGAACAATAAATTTATCATTTTCTCTTAGCCAGGAAGATCTACTATATGAGAGAATCCCCAATGAAAAATGTGAACCCAAGCTCCTGACATTACTGACAAACTCATTTGTCAGTAATCTGCAGGTTGATGAACTGAATTGTTTACAGTAATCTACATAGCTGTAGCAGTGTGCCATTAAAACTGGGCATTCATTTTATATTCTTCTCTTTTGCTTTTCCTTTCTTCAAGGTGGATGAAACATATTATTGTTGTTCTCAAGGCATAAGTCTGACTCAGCACTCCTTCATATCAGTTGACCTGGCTGTAAACATGAATCTGGTCACACAGGCTTGGCAGGAAAAAAGATATATATGAGTGCTGCTCATACTACTTTCCTTTGTAGATGGTTGGGTAGATGGCTGACCTGAAATATCCTACTCCAATTAACCTTCTACTCAGGAATAAACCTTTACTGATTCTCCATCTGAGTTACTGAAGCATTCTCAAAATAATATGAAAAACCTGTTATGTTTTTCTCACAAAAGGATGTTCACTTAGGATTCACAAGTATTTGTGATTTCCACAGCTTATTAAAAAAAAAATTCTCTGGACAGATACCCTTTGTTCTGCTTACCTGTCAATGTGATATAAGGTACCTGAAGCTTATTTGTATCACACAAGTTAGACATCACTGACTTCATAGGACTTACAAACATTTTTAGAACTTTGGAATTTCAGAACATTTTATCCGATGAAGTTATAATTGTGTGTATGAGTGCATACATGCAATGGCTGAATGGAATGTAGTGATAGAAACTGATGATAATGTGCACGCATACAGATCTTGGTACGGGTCTTCATAGGTACTTAAGGGAAAATTCCTTTTTGTACTGCTAAATGGGAATCGCTTTTGCATCAGTGCTTCCTATTAGATACTCCACAGTCTTGAAGATTCCTTATGTAAGGAAAAGTTTTGCAATGTTAACACTTAAATTGTGTGAAACCACTTCTGCTATAGTAATGTAACTGGTTAAAATATTTATTATTTGTTTATATTATGCTTTTTTTTTTCCTTAAGATTTTTAATGCACTCATTACTGGAGAGTAGCCACCAAATTTTTTAGAGGAATAACTGTAAGTTGTTTGAGCATAGTTCACATTCATTACAAACCAAGTGCATAATGTTCATAATCCTTAATAACATAGAAATTAACAGTAGAGCCCTGCAAAGCTATGTAAATTCTGTAGCTATTCAAATTCTAAATCCATACTGAAAGGGAACTTCATTAAGGCAGTTGCATCTTAGTTCCAGCTGCAGCTCAATCTTTAAATAACTGTACTAGAAAAAGAATTTAAAGGCGCCAACTTATATAAGTTATTAACATGAATAAAGGACAAGTGCTTTACAGTGTACTACCCCCTGTAAGCCTGCCTCCAAGATTTCTGATGATTCACAACGTATCCAGGCAACAAAGTAAATGACAGGTTTTGGATGTATTTCCTGTTCTTTCTTCATCCACATTTATAAACTTTTTTTTTTCTCCCAGAAGACTGGTTAACCATTTTGGTAGCAGTTTTTAAAAACTTCCATTTCATCAGTTTAAGGAAGAAAGATGTCCACTCAGCCAATCTGTGATGTGATCTAAAGATTTTTTTGTTCTTGCCTGCTTTCCAGCTTTTTGACTTATCTCCTGTTGCAATTAAGAAATGCTTAAATTTACCTATATCTCTAACCTCTGACTTAGTCACCCACACATCTCTCTGGCTACTTCTTGGTACCTCCATATTTCTGTTGCTACATATCCTGCAGACACATCTCTGACTCCATTCCATGGAGTATGTGGACTCACAGCCTATTGCATACATAAAACTTTTATATTTACTTTCATTCGCTTTTGTATTGTTTCTGATTAACTCTCAATTTAATAATGCTGCCATTTAAACAGACCTTACAGAATTTTATGCTCAAGTCTGGAATTTTATGCTCAAACCTATAAAGAAGATAAGGACGATGATGCCAGTGAACTCATTCTTTTTGATTGCCTGCAGATCGTATTCTTCAAGCTTTGGTTTGCAGGGAACAATTTCACCAGCTCTATCCTGTCTCTGGTATATTTATAATAAAAGAGAGACCCTTAGATTCTAATAGTCACAAAGCTAAGTTCATTTTTCTCACAGCACATTTATTCCATTTTAAATTTAATTTAATTTCATTGTTCTGCAATCCCATTTTACAGGGCCTTTCCCCTAACAATTACTTTTCTGGATGATTCATGAGAGTTGAGTGGCTTATCCCAGAATCTCTGCCCCTGGCAGTATTCAGCATGTCAAGACATCAGATTCTAGTGAGAGTCAAAATGGGTACCCAGGAAAAAATTAAGCCTTCTGAATATTGTTTCATCACTTACTTTCTGTATATCCTGGAAAGGCCTCAGTATCCAAGTAATTCTCCTTCTTCTGAAATCCATGAATTTCAAAATCAATTTTTGGAATGGCAAGTGATTGCTTTATTGTGCCTGTTGTGTATCGACTAGCACTGATTTTCAGAAATAACCCTACTTCATGGAAACATACTGATCTCTGAACCATGCTGAGTGGTGCAGTTGACATGCCTGAGGGATGGGATGCCACCCAGAGGGACCTGGACAAGCTCAAGAAGTGGGCCCATGTGAACTTCATGAGGTTCAACAAGGCCAAGTGCAAGGTCCTGCACCTAGGTCGGGGCAACCCCCAGTATCAATACAGGCTGGGGGATGAAGGGATTGAGAGCAGCCCTGTGGAGAAGGACTTGGGGGTACTGGTGGATGAAAAGCTGGACATGAGCTGGCAATGTGTACTCACAGCCCAGACAGCCAACCATATTCTGGGCTGCATCAAAAGAAGCGTGGCCAGCAGGTCAAGGGAGGTGATTCTGCCTCTCTACTCCGCTCTTGTGAGATCCCACCTGGAGTACTGCGTCCAGCTCTGGAGTCCTCAGCACAGGAAAGACATGGACCTGTTGGAGCAGGTCCAGAGGAGGACCACAAAATGATCAGAGGGCTGGAGCACCTCTCCTGGGAGGACAGGCTGAGAGAGTTGGGTTTGTTCAGCCTGGAGAAGAGAAGGCTCCAGGGAGACCTTATTGTGGCCTTTCAATACTTAAAGGGGGCTTATAAGAAAGATGGGGACAGGCTTTTTAGTAAGGCCTGTTGCGACAGGACAGGGGGTAATGGTTTTAAACTAAAAAAGGGTAGATTCAGGCTAGATAAAAGGAAGAAATTTTTTACGATGAGGGTGGTGAAACATTAGAACAGGTTGGCCAGCGAGGTGGTAGATATGCCATGCCTGGAAACATTCAAGGTCAGGTTGGATGGGGCTCTGAGCAAAGTGATCTAGTTGAAGATGTCCCTGCTCATTGCAGGGGGGTTGGACTAGATAACCTTTAAAGGTCCCTTCCAACCCAAGCCATTCTATGATTCTGTGCTGTGTTGCTGTAAATTGATCCTGAGCTCAAATTCTCTGCCATCTTCTGAGCTCTTCACCCAGGTGCATGATCCACTTTGTTTCTCAAAAAGTGTACAAGATCATTGTCCGTTATATGACACCAAAACTTTAAATAACTTCCTGCATATACTTAGAAATCAAAAGAAGTTCAAGGCAGAAATTCATGTGGAAATGCCATGAGAAAGAAACACCAGAATTAAAATAGAGGTAAACTAATAAAAACCAGTTACTCTTAAAATTCCACAAAATGTCTAATAGTAGTGAAATTTTTCCTCCAACAAACAATCCACCAAACCTGTGCACTACTCTGAAGTACCTCAAGGACCTCTTTCTTCCCTCTTTCAGTTCAATTCCCACAGCATTGACTATTCCTCTAAACTCCCTTTGAAAAGGGGTTAACTCAAACTAACTGAATTGCTGCAGGCAGTCACAGGTAAACAGAACTTGTCTGTTCTTAACTGGCAGAAATCGGAGACTTTTTACAGCTCAGATTGACGTAAACTGTTTTATTCACCTTTTTGATACACACTTTACTGAGTAATGATTCAAGGGGGAAAGGTCTGCTTTTTTTGTGTCAGCAAACTCTCAGATTGCTCATGCATCTTATTGAACATCATCTTGCTAGGCAGAGTGGGAAGAGTTTTACCTTTGGTTAAGGAAAGTTAAGACCTGATAAGGAGGTCTTAACAAGAATGAGGGTAAGTCAGCTGAAGGGAGGATAAATGACAGAAAGAGGGAGGAGGAGAAGGAGAGAGAGAGATATTTCCAGTTTAACCACACTATAATAGATTAATGCATGGGTTTTCTTTAATGTATTTACTCTTGTATTTCATAATTACTTTTCATGATACAGCCAATTGGGGATGATATAAATACTCTCATTTGCATTTTACTTTACCTGACAAATTAATGGGGATTTTGAGGTAACTGGATAATATCAAGGCACTTTTCATCCAATGGCATAGTAAACAAAAGGACTGGATTACTGCAGAATCTTTGTGTCACCCTGGCACATTCTTCAAAATAGCCAAATAGCATGTAGACTGTTTGCCAACTGTCTACTTAAAAAGATGTTGCACAGTAGAGAACTGATATCACAAAATCTAAAGAGAAAAAAATATTTTTCAGGGGCTGTGGTAAGTGGAGAAACTCTTTGGGAATGTGTGGATGTCTCCCAAGTCACTTGAGCCCAGAGATGCAGTATAGGGAAGGTGCATGCCAAGCTCTTTTGCTGCAGCTATACACGGGTAACCAGAAGGTTCCCCACAGCAGAAGGACACAGTGACAGAACAGCTGAGCAAGGAGTTAGAGAGCTGGAGAGGTGCCTGGCCATGCACCGCAACAGTCCATGCCCTTTCAGTGAACATCAGGAGAAGCGGGAGAAATTCTGGACCCGGAAAGTCTTCTGGATGTGGGGTGTTGCCATATGTTCAGGCATCCATTTCTTCTGAGACAAAGATCATGGCAGGCACTTCTTACACTTCAGGGAAGAAGAGGGGTGCCAAGAAACACATTGTTTGCTTCTTGGCGGAGAAGATACCCCCTCTTACGGATCTGGAGCAGATGACTGAAAGAGGACTGGCCTTTAGTGTGGGCTGCTTCTCTACAGATACTACTGTTTGCATTGGTTATCACACCCTGTAGAACAGGCTCCCAAAGGCCAGTGAGAACAACAAGGACCAGATGGAGCTGACATGCACTCTGGTCATGTTCTCAGAAGCTCTTTGTTGCTTTTCGCCATGCACAGAGAGGCTGACTGCAGAGTTTTGTTATGTGTTCCAGGACAAGTTTGGCCTGGACCATGCCAACATCGGGGATGAATTCTCAATGTGTAGGATGCTCCCCTTATTGTCTAGGAGGGCCATAGTAACCCTATGGCTGAAGACCTGAGGCATGAGTCCCCAGTTTCTCTCCTCAGCACAAGACTGTAGTGAAGGCCATCTGCTGCGACTGGTGTCCATGTTCAACCAGATCAGGCCTATGTGGTCCCATGACAGAGCATCTTTGATAATTCCTATCTGGTCCAAAACATCCTTCACCTGGTCTGTCATTTGCCTCCTGTCCCTCAACAAGGAGGAAGCATTTGACATGGGGTAACAGAGCTATCCTATAGGGATCCCTATACATTAGTATCGGTCCCTGCTTTGTGGGGGTCCCTTGAGGCACTATAAACTGTTGCAGAAGGCTTGGTAAAATTCTGCAGAATCTTGAACAAGACTGTTGGCTTTCATCAAGGAGATTGTCAAGGCTGCCTCTTGACCTGCCATCTTTGTCTTCTCTAGGAGGAGAAGGTTGGTCCTTAGAAAGCTGGATAAAACCCGGATGACTTGATGATGTGAAAGCCTGTGAAGTGTCCAACCTGACAGTCTCCTTCACTGGGCAAGCAGGTCAAGAAGCCTGGCCTGGTGGCTGGGGACAAGTAAGCTCCTTCCCTCATGCTCAATATCTAGCAGGGCACAGACATACTGCTCTACCTGGGCATCTACAGCTCTGCAACCAACCCCTCCCCAGCTCCCAACTGGAACAAAATGGAGCCGAGGGTGTCAGAGCGGGTGTGAAGGTGGGCAGGTCTGCTGTGGGTGCTTGCCTTCAGGGAAGATGAGCTCATTGTCATCCTGCCAGTCCTGCCCATTTTCTGGTACTGCTTCAACAGCCTCTGCCTTTTCCCCATGACCTGGACCTGGATTTTTTTCAGGTCAGGGCAGCACTGGCTCCCTTCCTGGCAGCTGTATCCATGTACCGTGTACTCAGAACAAGTTAGCGAGGCATGATTTCCCTTCCCAGAGGCCGTGCTGATTCTTTCTTTACAGGCTGTGTTTATCCATGTGCTCAGT
Organism: Fregata magnificens; assembly: GCA_013389945.1. NCBI lineage: Eukaryota > Metazoa > Chordata > Aves > Suliformes > Fregatidae > Fregata > Fregata magnificens. The sequence continues at coordinate 12,956 of WAAD01033074.1, read as the reverse complement.
AATCTCATCCTTTAATATAGACTCTTCCATTTAACCACAGATGAAAGACAGAATCAGTGGTCTGCAGTTCCAGGATCTTCTCTGGAGCCCTGTTTGTGCATGGGACTTACAGTGGCAATCTTCCCGGTCCCTGGCTCAGTGGCTGCTTGTGACGATAGGTTACACATTTTGGCCAGCAGCTCTGCAATTTCACATTTGAGTTCCTTCACAGCTCTTGGGTGAATGGCTGCTGATCCTGGTGACTTACTGACATCTAACTTATTCTATGCGGTCTAATACTTCCTGTATACTTAGCTCAAATTGATATAGCTGCCCTGACCAATCTGCTACAAAAAATGCACTGGATGTTGGAAACTACCCAACATCTTTAAAGGTAAAAGAAAAGTATACAAAAAATAAATCTCATATTCTTTGCTGTGGCCTTATCCTCAAATGCCACTTTAACACCTCTGTCATCAGGTGGTCCAGCTGTTTCATGAGCTGACTTCCACCTTCTGAGGTATTTAAAGACCTTTTTATTATCAATCTGAGTATCTTTTACAAGTTCATTTGCTTTCTATAATTTCCCATGTACATATGATATGCCATGATTTTACTTCTCTCCTTATTTGTAGAACCTTTCTGTTTTTCAAAGTCAATCCTTTCTGTACAGTAGCCTCCTTAAGTTTTCTGTTTAGCTCTAAAGGGTTTTTACTGGGTCATTATGTTTTCTTTTTCTGAGCAGCTTACCTGGGCTTCTAATATAGTATTTTCAAACAGCCTCAAGGCTGCTTGCAGGCTTCTTGCTTTTTGGAGTATTCATTTTAGGGGTATTTTTGCTAATTGCCTCATTTTTATGTAATTCCCTTTCCTGAAATCAAATGTCTATGTGCGGGATTTATTTGGCTTGCTCTCTCTCTCTGCAATATTAAGCCTAATTTTATTCTGATTGCTGTTACAGAGTGCTCTTCAACTAATACCATTTGAACTAAGTCCTGTGCATTACTCAGGACCAAAGCCCAAATGGCAGCTTTTCATGAGAGTGCTAAGATTAGTTGTTCTAGGAAGCAGCCATTTATTGCCTACAACAGTCTTATCTCTACCTCTTGTCCTGAGGCAGCAATGATACAGTCTGTGTATGTATAGTGAAAATCTCATGCTATTGCAACTTCTCTTAAATTTGCAACATTACATAAGCACTATCATCCTCCAGATCAAAGAACCCAGAGTATCATCCTAGTACTATTTGTTTATTACTATTAGAGTATGGGATTTCCACCCAGAATTCCATAGTGCTTCTTTTTTCCCCCAATATTTTTATGCTGTTAAATTTTATATTTTCCTTCATGTACAATGCCCTCACCTGTACATCTCATTCTGTCATCCTTCAAAGCTGGTAGCCTGGCAACACTGTATCCCATTAATTATCCTTTCATTAGGTCTCTGAGATGCTTATTGTATCAGGGTTGCTGTTTATGGCCAAAAATTCTGTTTTCCCCATCTTATTTTTCAGACTTCTGGCATTGGTGTAGAAGCCAGCATTTGTTAGTTTTGCCCTTGGTTTAGCTTTGCCATGCTAGTCAGCTGCCATTTTAGACAAACTGACTTGCCTTCCCTATTTCTGTTTATTTCCCTTCTGGCCTTTTCAGAGGTGCGCTGAATATCATCCAGGTTACCCTACCAAGTTGAATGAATCTGAACAAGTGTTTCTCCATGCTTGTCAACTTTTTCCCAGTTCCTAGTTTAAACAATCTTGCATGACCTTCTTAATTTTCAGAGCCAGCAGTCTGTCTCCACCTCGATTGCAATAAAGCCTGTCCTTCCTTTATGGGTTCTTTTTGTCTCAAAAGGTTTCCCAGTTCCCAGAGTACTGAAATACCTGTCCTTGCTACACCATGGTCTCATCTGTGCACCGCAGCTCTGGATCCTTGCCTGCCTCTCATGCCCTGGAACTGGCAGCATTTGGGAGAATGAAAATCCTAACTTCGGTCTTCTATTGGGCAACCCAAACAGCCCCCCAGACCATTGCTCATACAGTGCCCCAAGTCACTGGTACCAGCTCAGATCATGACTCCTGGATCCTCCCGTACACCCTCACATTTCTCACTATCCCCTGCTTCTTTTGATAGCCTGCAGCTGAGCACCCTTGGTGAAAGAGCTATCGTACTGCGTAGAGGGAAGGTCTCATCTCAGACATTATATCTTTCAGTTTAAGCTTGGCACCCTCTCCCCACAAGGCTTCTCTTTAGGAGCACAAAGCTGTCACAGTGGATGGGCACCCACTCTGAAGCATCCTGATAAGTCAGTGTCATCTGTGTACTTCTCCTTTTCTTTTAGATTTCTTTTCTTTCAGTTTTCAGCAACTCTCAAAAGAACAGACCCAGTCTCCCCAAACCAAGAGCTCCTTGCACAACATGCACGGATATAGAGCCAGTCCCACAGGTAGTTAATTCCCCTCTTATCCTAGTCTATCATTATTAAGCTAACTAGCAACAAATGAGATACACCCAAGAATGTGTGGGGAGAAGAAGGGTATATTAGCAGTCATTTCATAAATATGCACCAGCAATCCATGCTAGCCATGTGGCAGCCAGTAATTTCAATTACTGTTGTATCATAGACTAATTGAACCTTTGGATAAATTGGGGAATTAATTATAGGAAAGTATATGTAAGAAAAAATATGTAAGCAAGCAGCAAAACAATGTAACTGGGGGGCAACTGAAATACTTGTTCACATCATACTCCCAAGTCTATGGGGCCGGATGGGATCCACCCGAGAGTGCTGAGGGAGCTGGCGGAGGAGCTTGCCAAGCCGCTCTCCATCATTTATCAGCAGTCCTGGTTA
>WAAD01033073.1:35252-47402 GCA_013389945.1 Fregata magnificens | reverse complement strand
GCTTTTTCATCTTATTTCCTGCCCCTGTCCTGTTGCGGAGGGCATGTGATTCAAGGCATAGATTTATACTGTATGTTATACTTGCATTTAAATGGAACATAACATGTCCAATCCATGGAATGTACGAACAGGCCACAACTAATAACTAATAGTACTAGGACTGTATTTTAAGTGGTAGAAGCCACTTGGTTGCTGCTGTTGTTCAACCTCAGCATTGCTGATGCCCTTATCACTTTAAAAAGATGTAGGCATAGAAATAAATACATTTCATACTTTCTCACTGTTGCTATTCTTACCTTCTTCCTCCACTGATGTTATCATCACATGAGGTCTAATTTAGATAGTAATCTCCAAAAGCCCTTGTCACTTTACTGTCTATTATGTGCCAGTCCTACACCTGTGGAGCTGTATAAAGGCTAATAATACATCAATATGCTCATTCTTTATAAGTTCTGTAGGTGGAATTCCATTGGGTTTGTATATGTCAAGTGAGATGTTGGTGTGACAATTCCTTGCTGTTCAGAATTTGTGATGGCTTATGAGCAGTTGGGAAATGACAGGAAAAAAGATCACAAAAGTGGACGTGCTTATCATTTGAATAAAGACATCCAGACGTATGCTTAAGACCATGGCTAGGACTGGTGCAGAATACTGAAGTGGTATAATTCTCTAATCTCTGAAAAGCCTTAGTGAAGTAATTAGCGCATTAACTAGTCTTTTCATCTGTTTCTGTATATTTTCAGCTCGACCTAGTCTATTTAAGAAAGTTTTGATACTTGGAGCACTGCCATTTCTTTCACAAGATGTACCTATTTGGGACTCTTGGGAGTGAGTGGTAAGAACTCGGAGCATGTCCAGGCTCCCAGAAAAGCTTTCCTCCCTTCCGCCAGATAACTGGTCTCAGATGGGCAGGTCCTCAGTTCCAGAAAGATCAGTCTTGGCTTCTGTGTAGCCGTGCAGGAAGTCACCAGCAGGGCGTGATGTGCAGGGTCACGGTAAGTTTGTACAAAATATGATGATTCTATGAGTCTGTGAAAGTAACTTCAGCTTGGGCTGAAGTTGTGTCCCTTCCCATGAGATACTGATGGATTTGCCTGAATTAGACTAGGAAAACTTGATACTAAGAACCTTGTAATCCAAAATGTAAAAAGCTAGAACACATAGGAAATAATTTTGCAACTTTTCCCAGTTGCAAATTGAATGACGTCTGGAAGTGTCCCCATTGGCTAATGTAAATTGTATTCTGAGCTGCTCTAAGTATTCATCACTTGCCAAGGATTAATGTCACCACGGATTACAAAGGGGAGCAATTCTGTGCTTCCTTGGTAAAGAGAAAACAAGCTTTCCCTTCCTCCATTTCATCTCTTGGGCACTTCCACTGCAACAAATACTGATAGTGATTAAGCCTAAAAGAGGAACTTTCAAAACCAGAAAGTCTTGATAATTAGTAGAAACTAGCCTTTAAAATAGTACTTATGCATTGCTTGGTGCACAGTCTAGATGCATATTTGTTACAGAGATACACACACAGCTACACACAAGCTGTCTTGTGGGGTGAGACTAAGAAATGGAAGTATTTTATTGCATCAGAAAATCATATCATCATCATCCAGGCTGGTTAGGCAGGAGGAGAGCTGAGAATCACAGAAGCCAGGGCAGCCCTGGGGCTGAGGGTGGGAGGAGGAGGAGGAGAGGAAGAAGGAGGAGGAAGAAGGCAGCTGCTTGCCCGCCCTCCTCACAGCCTGCAGAGCTGCCGGCCAAGGGTGCCCGTATGGCCAGGAGCAAGGCCACCGTCTGCACATGGCTAGGCTGCCCCGGGCTGCTGAGCTGTTTCTTGCTGGGGTTTCTTGCAGGTGAGTACAGAGCCACCGGGGCTCAGCCCACAGCCTTTGCCTTCCACAGATACTTATGTGCAACTCCTGTTATGATTAACTCCCCATCAGGGAGATGTTACTGCTTTTTGGGGATGTTATAAAATACTCGTCCCGCTGTTTTTCTAAGAGGTTGTTCTCTAGCAATTTTGGTATTTTGGGAGTGAGGAATATAATGGCTGTATGCTTCAGCACAAGATGAGCCCTGGTGAATTGACAGCTTCCCATAACGGGCGGTCAGACGTTCAAAGAGGAGAGATTAATAGAAGAGTTTGAGACTTCTGTGATTGCAAACCTCCAGGATTATTTTTTATTTTGTATTTCCTGATTTTTACTGAAGATCTATTTAAATGTTCCTATTCAGTTGCTATTTTAGATATTAAGAGCAGAATGTAGAGGAGGAGGAGTTTTGACTGACAGCCAAGAGTGGAGTTGCTGAATTTTCCATCATGTACAATGAACTTTACTAGAACATTAGGTTCTTTTCTGCAGCCACTTGCAGCATTTGATTTCAAGTCTAAACCTGCATGTCTGCATCTGTCCTTTTAAAACTTGTGTTGTAGCACACACCTAAGGCTAAAGCATGAAAGAAAAACCCATGAGGGCTATTAAATATAAAAAACATTAGTTTGATTTAGGAGATCCCTGAGGTGCAAATTTCTGGCGCTTGTGCTATTCTTATACGTTTCCCTGAACATCATCTTTTGGCCATGCTCCAAAACAGGATACTGGGAAAGATGGACCTTTGGTCTGAACCAGTATCACTGTTAAGTTCAGAGTGTTACTACAATTGCATTTAAGTCTAACAGGTCATATGTATTGTGCATGTGACAGCACATATACTTGGCTTTATTATTACAATGTTCCCAGTTTGGTATTTTCTAGCTGTAACAGTAAAAGGATTTGATTTTTTTAAAGACAAATTCATATAGTTGATATATGCTCTCCTTTCAGATTTATGGCAACTGAAAAATCTTTAACTTTTTAAAACTGACTAAGGTCACAGTTAACTTTATTCCTTTAACTATTAAATAGACTAACCCCACCCTTCCACAAATCTGTAACTATTATAGCACTGGCAGGGTGGCTGTGGAGTCCTAGACCTTCACTTTAAATATGCTTATGCACATATATTTAAATATATCTATAAATCAAATAAGGGAAGTTCATCATGAGTATCAGGAGTCCAATCCTCCCACTGCAAACAGTTAATTGAGAATTTAAACTATAGTTTAAAATTAATGAGAGATGAATCTGTCTTAAAAAGAGGACTGTATTTACGAGAGATTTAGGGTATGCTTTTCTAATTATGTCGCCTTTTTGGCAATTCAGTCCATGAAGTATATTTTGGTTTTCTGTTTCACTTCTATGTTTGACCCAGCAAATACTGACAGAGGGTGCTCTAAGCCCTGTTCATCCTCGTGATTTTAACGAGACTGTTCAGTACTTTAGGTTGCACATGGGCTCAAATATGTGAGGACTGGTGTTCTTGCTAAGTAGGAAGCTTTTGAAATGTGTTTCAGGATGGTTTACAAAACTGACCGAAAAAACCCCCAGCTCTTCAGATGTCTATCAAAATGTGAAACAGAAACTTGTGGCTGAAATGAAAGCAGAAAACATCAAGCAATTCCTTCGGTAAGCCCTATGCATCTTGGTTTTTCAATAATTTTATCAGTCACAAAAGCCAGAAAGTGATAACATCAGCTCCAAGGAACAGCCTCTGAAAGCAGAGCTGTTAAGATGCTTTGGATGTATTCGATTTGTACAGAATGTCTGGAGGAAGGAGAAGGGAGAGACTCACAGCCCTTCTGTTCCCCCGCTCCCCATTTTTGAAGTTACTTTTCTGGAGTGGTTGTACTTAACAGTATACTTCCCTCAAGCTGCATTACTGCCAGTGCTTATCATGCTTTTTTATTATGGTTTTCCATTGTCTTGATTTAATGCAGTATAAGTCTGGTTTTTCCTCATGAGTGTCTGAAGCTCTAACATTGGATTACTTTTCTCTGCCTCAGACTGAGATGATTTCACTGTATTTGGGATACACTGCTATTAATTATGTTTGGTTGATAATCTGTCCAGTGTCTTCTTGAACTTTCAGTTTGAGCAGCTAGTCTAAGTAGAAAATGAATGTAAAAAAAAAAATGTAGCATTAAAAATGATACAAAGTTTGCATGGCATTGAGTTGCATGTATAGTTACAACAGGTAATTCCTTTAGTGTGACCATATTGGATACTGTGCTGTTAATTGGGTGCTTGAGATCCCATTATACCTTGTCTTCTGTTTCAGAAGGTGAAGGGCCCTGTCCAAGTGCAGTCTGTGTGCATGGATGGTTAAGTCTTGCACGGTGTAATTGTTATTAAATGTACTCTTTTGCATCCTAGTGCATCCATGCAGTTCTTTCAGAACACCTGAAATGCTAGGGATATAGAAATGCCCTCTTGTTTTGCTATGCATTTCACTGGAAATGAAAAAAAAAATCATTCTTGTGCATACTTATATCTTTTACAGAGGAGCAAATATATTCACACAAAAAGTAAACAAATATAACCTCTGGTTAGTAACATGTTGGTATTCAGCTGGATCATAAACATCAAAGGGTTGCTGACAAATTTGATTTCTGTACATTTATTCTAAAACCAAAAGGTTTCATTTCGAACATCAATTAGGTTTTTAAGTCTATAGGCCTTATCTTATTTTTTATTTCTTGCTCTCAGTAGATTGGAGAGTTCTTGAAGATTATGTTTGAGTGAGAGTCTAGGCGACATTGAGATTGATGACAGCGTGAAATAGCTCTGCAATTATGCTAAAGTTTCTTGGCCATAGGGTATTAATGGTGTCTGGTTTGTCTGCTTTCTTTGATAAAGGGCCAAATGCTTCATACTCTTTTTTTTTTTCCTAAATTCAAATAAAAAGCAGGAACTGCAGAGAAATTGTATTAATACCCTATCCAAAAAGTTTGTTAAAAGCATAAAAAAAAGTGAACTTGAGAATTTTGATCCATATTCTTAGTTTCTTAAACTACTAAATCTGCTTTTATCAAGTGGGGAAAACAAACTGTGAGTCTCAGAAAATGCAGACACCTTGACCTTAGCATTGAATCATAGCTCTGGAAAGGATGAAACTGTTTGGAAATGTAAAATTGAAAAAAGGCATCATGTGTTGTTCAGTATATTTTTCCTGATGGAATATTATTCCTGATAAATATATGTAGTATTTAAACTAGAGTATTTAAGGAATCAAGAGGTACTTAAAATACTTAGAGAATTAAAGTGCAAGAAGAAAACAGGCAACAAGCTTTGGCAAACGCTGCTTCCGGACCTTGGTGCATACACGCACCATTTAAAGAGAGGGAAGACAACAACAGAGAGCAGAAGGTTGTGGTCTACATACAGAATCTGGATGTATTCAAATCCAGGGGGGCAGGTGGGATTCACATGAAAGACCTGGATGTTATGATTGCAAGGCTGCTGTCTGTGAGAAGTTCTGGTGATTGAAAGAGATCCCTGGTGGCTGAAAAAGGCTGATGTTGTGCCCATCTTTAAGTAAGGCAAGAAGGACAACCTGGGGGACTGTGGGCTGGTCAGCTTCACTTCAGCCCCTGGAAGGGTGACCAAACATCCTTCTGGAATCTCTTTCCAAACACATGATGGACACGAGCATACTTAGGAACAGTCAGCATTTTTTTACTACTTGTAAACAAAAAAAAAAACCACTACTGATCAGGGTGATTGTCTTCTCTGAGGAAATGACTGGCTACGTGTATCAGTGCAGATGTTACTTTAACAAGGCTTTCGACATCGTCTCCCACAGCATTCTCATTTGGCAGCTGAGGAAGCACATGCTGAAGAACAAGGTGTTACCTGGGTTGAAAATAGGCTGAACTGACAGGTTGAAGTGGTACTAATCACAGTATTTGGTACCACTAAATAATGGTATCTGACATCCGTGGGGCAGCCATTAACAAGTAGCCTGTTGGGAATCTGAAGCTGGTGCTTCATGGTGCTGAGCTGACTCATCAGCGTTCACCATAACTCATTTGTTCAGTGGGCCAAACAAATTTGTGTAGGGTAGCCCAGAGGGGCTGGATATTGTTTCTGACTGTTTATTACCGTTATGTGTTATATGTGATCTGGATGTAAATGTTGTTAAGAAGGCTTTTATTATTCAGGCTCTTGATTAAGAAAAAAAGAACAAATGTGTGCAGATAATTTGACATAATGATTTTCAAGTTAAACTTGTTAGTACATGTTATGCCAACAATGTACAAACCCATCATCAGATCCCAGAATTATTTGGAGGGCTCCTTTCTGAATGTGCAGCTTTTCTGGATCTATTTCTGCTCCTTCCATATTCTTTTGCTGAATGTCTTTGACACTGATTTTCATTGCTTGTGTGTAGATGTGGCTCTTTTTGTTATGCAAAGAGAAAGGTTCAGCTGAGTTATTTTAAGGCCTCAGGAAAGATCCTCTGCTCTGACTACATTTTGTGCTTATGCTGATGCAGACTGATAAACAATCATGTTATACAGCTCAGACTTTAAGACCTTACTTTCCATGCATGTGGCTTGAAGATAAGCTTTATAAGCACTGATCCGAGTTCATTAGTGTCCTTCTCTGCATTTGCTGCTTACTAGCGATTTTCTATTTTATTCTAGCTCATTTACCAAGTTGCCTCACCTCGCAGGAACTGAACAGAATCTTCTTCTTGCCAAACAAATTCAAGGCCAGTGGAAGGAATTTGGACTGGATTCAGCAGAACTCATTCATTATGATGTGCTTCTTTCATACCCAAATGAAAAGCAGCCAAACTACATCTCAGTAATTGATGATCAAGGGAATGAGGTGATCTTTTTAATGATTAAACTATATTTATGTAAGACTTCTTTAAAGAAACAGTGTCTTCCTCTGTTTTCCCACCCACTCATCCCCGCACGTGCTTTATAATATGATAAAAAATCCAGTGCAAAGGGAACTGTTGCAGAAGGAGTTAGAGTGCACTTCACTCATAAGAGAGAAGCAAGATATATTTTATTGGTATAAAGTAGTGAGTTAACAAGGTTCTATAGTAAATGTAAATGTGACAGTGATTTAACAAGATTCGATGGCAAGGTACACTTGGTTATTTACTGCATAGAGGACAGAGTCAGACAAAACTGTCAGGGGCACCCTCTCGTTGAGTCATGAGGTTCAGAAAGGATCCCCTTGCTTTCCAAACTCCTTCTCAGAGAGGAGTCTAGGGGCGGCTAGATCTGCTCCTAGTCCCAGACTTGGTCAACGGTTTATGTCTAAAGGATTATATATGCGCAATCAATCCTTTATATCACTTAGCTAAGATTTCAAAGTTTAGCATGCTATCAGTCACTTACCGAGGATCTGTTACGGCAAGGAATCTCTCAACCTCGAGGAGTAACCTTGAGAGGCGTCCCTACTCAAGGGGGGATCCTGGTGTGCAGCCCGCTGCCATGCAGGAGAGCTCCAAGGGCTCTCGGGCTGTTCACTATTTATGGGTGGGTAAGATGATTGACTCATAGTCATATTTGCATACCGACCCCAGGTCCCAGCCTCTTCACTGTGGTTAGGTGGGCATGCTACACAATAGCCCTTGACTATTGTGTTGGTATGTGTCTTTGGAATCCACTTTGAAATGATGCAGTCAGACACGTCTATTACCACTGCCATTGAGGGTTGTCACTGGAGCAGGATTATGGGAGATAAGGGTCAGGTTTGGGGCAGGGCCAGGGGGAGCACACCGTCACAGGAACTCATATTTAGAAATGGTTTTCCAGACTCTGCAGCAGAACAGGGCAGAGTGGCTGAAATCTCAGTGCCTCATACAGTAGAGAGAGGATGTGTGGAGAGGCTGCAATTAATACCAGTAGACCATAAGGTATAAGAATGGCCATACTGGTTCAGATTAAGGATACATCTAGGCCAATATCCTGTTTCCATAAAGAGCCTTAAATGGACACACAGGAAGGTTTAAGAACAAAGAAATGTATTTCGGCATGCAATTTTTCCAATGTCTAGCCGTTTTCAGCTCAGGAGTTCTCTGAACGTGATGCAATTAGTCTCTTTAAGAATCCTTTTTAGACCTCTTTTCCAAGTATTTATCCAGTTAGTAACCCTTGTTAGATCTCTCTTCCAAGTACCTATCCAAACTCTGCTTGAACATCTGTACAATTTTTGGTTCCACAACATGCTGAGGTAAGGAATCCCACACAGATACTATTCATTGTATGAAGTACTGCCTTGTTTCATTTGTTCTGAACCTGATCCTACCAGTTTCCTATGATGTCTCCTAAGTTAGTGTTGGAAGTAATAATGAACTGTTGGTCTATAGTCACCTTCTCCATTTTGTACACCCAGGGAAATTAAAGAAGTAGATGTAAAATCTGACAAGGAGCCTGAGTGCGAGGAGATGGGACTGCTAGAGAAACATCATAGCACATAGGTCTGGATGAAGAGTCCTGGTAGAAACTGAGGAATATGTGCTTGGGGATGACATGAGCTTAGAGGTGAAAGAATTGAGAAATTCTTCCAGAAACTCCCTAACACAGTCTCTCAGCTATAATCTCAGACGGTGACAGAGTGGATGTGAACCTTGAGGCAACATGAGTGTTACTATAGATAGTGATGAACGGCAGCATGTTTAACTGGAGCGTAACTAGCAAAGAAGTGAAGAGAGGAGTAATAATACGGGTGGGAGTAATCACAAAAAATACCATGGATGGACTAGGTGTCTTTTTAATGTCACCACCTCTTGGCAATTTTCAGCTACTTCTTTGCTGAGGTTCAGGCAGTGACTGATGAGCATCTTCTGACAAGTGATCTGTCTCTCTGTACTCATATCTGCATTCTGTTATAAAAATTCAGCTATGTATCCTTAGCTGTTGTTTTGTTTGAACTTATACATGATAGTTAGAATTGTATTTTTTGCTAATAATTTATGGAAACTAGCATATCATTTGCAATCACCAAGCTTAGTGTACAAACTTGTGCCTGGAGGTAGAACGTTTGACCAAAGACTTCTGTTATATTTATTGACAGATTTTCAATACATCATTGTTTGAACCACGTCCACAGGGGTATGAAAATGTTACTGATATACTACCACCATATAATGCTTTTTCAGCACAAGGAGTGCCAGAGGTAAGAAAAAAAAAGAGTAAGAGTATTATTATATACTGATTATATATATTTACTTATATAAAATACTGATTGTGTATATATATACTTATAAGAGTATTAGCTGAAGTCATATTTTGCAAAACACTTGATGGGATAGATTCCTCCCACTTCTCAAAATATTTCTTGTAGCAGTTTTAATTAACCATTAGTAGAAGAGAACACGTAAGGATAGTTAGGCCACATATTGTGCAAAGGTTAGAAGTCTCCTATTAGAAAAAAAGCTTTCTCAAATTGCTAGAAATCTGAATAACATAATAAGTGAAAAGCTTTTATCTTTATGGAAAATGTTGGATACGTCTCAGATTACTCCACATTACTGAATCACATGGAGAGGACTTGCCGAAGTCTTAAGTAGAAATAGCAATATATAAATCAATTAGGAAGACATTTTGGATTAAATTAATGTCTTCAAAGGCTACAAAAGTCCCTCACTTAATCTGATAATTCGTCATGGAGGAACAAGTCAGGGACAACATTGCATTGCATGGATGAATGAAATCATATAATAGTGAGTGTTTGTGTATGCAAGGAATACCACTATTTTTTCATGGCCACAGAATTTTGTCAGTTTAGCAAAGTACATTGGTTTAGTTTCCAACCTCAGTTTATAGGACTGCTGCTAAGTGCAGGGTAATATGGAAAGGTCAGCAGTTTGAGCCAAGGCTTCCTATAAAATATTATGGAAATCTTTTGCTATTGTTTTTATGGGCACTGGATCTCATTTGCAGAAATGCAAAAAAATAACTATATCATACATAGTGAATAAAACTGTGTATTTCTAAAAACAGATATTTTGTTTGTTGAATGACCAGTTGCCATGAAACTGCTTTTCTTTTCTGTGCAGGCAGATCTTGTATATGTGAATTATGGCCGCACTGAAGATTATTTTAAGCTGGAGCGTGAAATGGGAATTAACTGTACAGGAAAGATTGTCATTGCCAGATATGGGAAGATCTTCAGAGGAAATAAAGTAAGGGTTTTGTTTTATTTTTTCCTCTGTGGGTCAGACACTGCTTATGGTAGAGCCGGCAGGAGTTAATGGGGGCTGTAAGTTGGAACATATGAGCAGAAGGAAGCCTGCAATGTATCCATTGTGACTGCATTCTAAGAATAACTTCCAAAACAATAAAAACAGGTGGTTGTATTAATCTCCTGAGACTGAGATGGCTGCAAACTCTTTATGCAGTTCTTGCAAGAGATTAGTTTAGGGAACCGAGTAGTCTGTAGAGCCAAGGCTTTTAATACTTTTCATCCATAGAACTGCAGTATTTTGAAGAAGTAAGTATTTGACAAGGAGTCCGATGCACAGAGATTGAATAACTAACTGTTCTGAATTTAGACAACGACTCTGACAAAACTGGTGGTGGTGGGACAGTGGAGATAGTGGTCAGTTTTTGTGCCCCAATTTTATGTCCTATGCTTTATTTCATAGCCTTGAGCTATGACTAAAGGTGTGACATAAATAATGAGCATAGTATGTTTCACTGTGGTTTGTTCTTCTGCTGACTCTGTGGTCATTTTCACTCTTCCACATGTAAAACTTCTAAAGCTATGTCCCCATGGAAGTAAGTTGCAACATTCAGATTTATTACTGCATTAAAAAACCCCAAAAGGCATTTCTTAAAAGCAAATCATTTCACAGGTTAAAAATGCCATATTAGCAGGAGCCCGAGGGATCATACTTTATTCAGACCCTGCTGACTACTGTGCCCCAGGAGTAGATGCTTATCCAGATGGCTGGAACCTTCCAGGCAGAGGAGCGCAGCGTGGGAATGTGTTAAACCTGAATGGAGCTGGGGACCCTCTAACACCAGGTTATCCCGCAAAAGGTGAGTGAAAGATCTGTACCCTGGGCCATCAAGTACTTCATAAACTGGTGCTGAAAGCTATTGTGGCACTAGAAATTCATCTATTTTCAGTACAGATGCAAAGAAAAAAGCTGTTTAAAATTATTTTTAGCAGTAGTTAATTTCCCTACTGCAGACTAAGTTCTACCTGTATGTCATTTCAAGTGGTTGCTTTTGAGTTAGGCAGGGAAAGTAAGTTTTTAGGAAAATATCTTTGTCTGATTCCAGCCTTGTAACTCTTAGAAAAGCAGGATGTGTAGGTTTACAGACTGTGAAGCAGTAGAAAATGGCTGAGAATTTATAGCCATTTTTAAATATCTGTGTTTCTCAAGAGGACCAGTTTAAACTAGATTCTAGCCTACCATCAAAGAGGAGTAATAGCTTTGCTTGGAGGTATATTTCCTTGCTGATCCTAAATTCCAAAGAGAAAAACAGTTTAAAATCCTCTTTACAGGGAGTAAAAGTTCTCTATTAAAAATAACAGTAGCCTGGAGTCTTTCGAAACTTGGCACCATGGGCTTGTCTTGTCCTGGTAGGCATCCTGAACTCAGTCTGAACTAAGGTGCCTACTGGTCCTGTCTGCTGATGGGATGGGAACACAGGGGTGATTCTGGAAAGCTTACTGCCTTGTGTGACCGTTGTTGGGGGCATAAGACAGCACCATACTGAAAAAACAGGATAGATTCTGTGTGCCTGGCCCACCAGATTCAGAGAGACATTGACTGTCTTCAACATAGGTAAATGCATCTGTGGATGTCTTCTGCAGCTTGTCAACAGGCTGCACAGGGGCCGTCTTCACCTCACACACCAGCTTGGTTATCCCACAGTCAGCTTTGAGGAGGTGTAATAATATGGATGGACAGCAAATCTAACCTTGCATCAACTGTGGGGTCTTCTCTTACACAGTTGTGCAGATGCTCTATTGGGTTTGTGGTTCTGCCATTACGTTTTTGTTTCCTAGAAGCAATATCTAAGAAATGGCGTATGAATTAAAAAAATTGATGCAATCTTGTGGCTACTGTGTGGCTGCACTGTTCAAAAGTATTTCCAGTTTGGTGAAAGTTGCTAAGAACACTATAAACTTGACATTTTGTTCTGGTTTCTCAGAGTACACTTTCAGGTATAAAGTTAATGAAGGTGTAGGGATTCCCAAAATCCCAGTTCATCCCATTGGATATCATGATGCAGAAGTATTATTACGGTGAGTATACATCAGTCCTCCTCACCAGAAGTCAGTATTCACA
>WAAD01033073.1:0-26973 GCA_013389945.1 Fregata magnificens | reverse complement strand
ATTATTTGCAATATATAGTAAAATAATAATAATAATAAAAGCAAGATAATAAAACACTTGAGCGAGATCAATTCTCTAAAGTGGTAAGCATTCAAGGAAATAAATTGCATTTTAAATTTCCATTTCATGTGCAAAAGAGAATCTATTCATTTTCACATTGGCTAGCTACCATTTTCTCTCTGTTCCCTGTGATTCTCCTTCATATCTCACTGAGCCCCTGAAATACTGTGATAAATATTGAAGGATTGGGCAGGTTTTGTAACAGGCCAGACATATGGATTTGCATGATTTCAAGTGGTCTAATCATATCTCCTTTGCTTTCACCTCTCAGGATGAATTATCATACGGCTGAAAGATTGTGATCCACTAAAGCATGAAACTTCATTGGCCGTATGAGGAGTTAACCAGATTAGGCACCTAGCATGAGCCATTGTCACTATCTTCAGATCTGGATTCATCTCAATTAACAGAAGACATCTCTGTCTGACTTAAGTAACGTAGGCTACCTTTAAAGGCAATGGGTAGAAGTAGGTACCTTTAGGATGAACTTCATTTGACCAAATGTGGTCGTCCACTCTTGTACATATGGAACTCTCAAACTACTTTTTCCCCTGATGTTAAGGGAGCCCAAGTGACCTGGTCCAGTGTAAAAATCTGCATGGTAACTGCACTTGGTAGGATGACTCCAGCCATTAGTCTCCCATCCCATTAGATGCATTCATCCTGAGTTATTTTCAAATGCAGTACACTTCCTTCTAACATTGGAAATGCCATGGTTTGAATCTGGGGTGGTTTATCTATGCTATTCCTGTATTTTTATTTTCTTTTCTACATTTTATTTTCTCATCAACTCTTTCTATCTTACTCTTTCTTCCTTGTGGGGGAAGAAGCTGTACTTGTTCAAATGTTAGCTGTGACAGTTCACACACCGAAGGGCATTCTGTTTCGCCTATAAAAATTTCTATGTCCCTAGTGCTGCAAGGCCCTGGATAAAGCAATTTACTTTCTGTCTGCAGCAAGCCACTTACCAGGGATACATTTTTCTGCAAAAGATAAACAATGTAAAACAAAGCTCTGGGCTAAAAATAGTACTTCACTCTTGATCTTAAGTCAACTTTTCAACTGTTGATGGGTTTGAGTAGAAAACTTCCATTGAAGTACCATATGAAGTACTTGAGACTGGCTTTTTTGAAAATTTTCCTATTCAGTGTTATTTAATCTTTTAACAGTAGAAGCATAATATAAACAATAGAAAGCGTGACAACTATTCCATAATTCCATGCTGTTTCCTTGCTAAAAAGCTCCTGTAAGTACATTATATTCATCCACATTCATCATAGCTTCATTTGTAAAGGGGATTATTTTATGGTAGGGAGTTGTCAGTGAAAAGTCTGACTATTCCCTGAGCTCCTTAAAGTCACTGTTGGTACAACTTAGATTTTTTTTCTTGTTAGCTTGTTATAGACGAAACCCACAACTACTTTTTCTTTTCTGTTGTTCCACAGAGCAGGATTCTGCAACAACGTTCTGATTCTCTGCTGTTCTCTGCTTTCTGTACACAGTCAAGGAGCACTTTCCCCAGATTTCTTTTATCATATTGTCTCTGTCCAAAGAATCTCATCTGCAATCCTTTTTCTCTGTTTACTCATTTTTTTTTCACTGTCTTGCTAAATAAATTTGAGACACTCCTTGCCACATTTCTCTAGAGGAGTGTTTTCCTCCTTTTCTACTGCTAAACCTGGGACGGCCTCTCATCTTTTTGAAAAATAAAATCACGGTTCAATTTTTACAGGGATTCAACATTGTAGTTTTCAGTTCCAAACAATCTTTAATTTACCAGTGTTGATGTGCCACCAGTGTCCTTCAGTGATCCATAAATCACAGGCTGTGAAACCTTTCTCTAGATCTTTCACTTTTTTGAACTTTTCTGTAAGTTCATTCACGGAGTTTGTTGGAATTTTCCCAAGTAAAAAGGTGTTTTGATGGACCCTTAGAGAGAAGTCAAGGATACCAAAAGGCGTTTGCTGAAGGACCACTTCTAACTAGGACACCATTTTTGTTGGCATAGAAACACGTATAGAGATGACTGATAGACCCTGTAGAAATGTGGCACATCTTCCAATTGACTCACTGCTTCTAGCATCACAGAATAAAATTCATTTAAGGGTTCAAACACCTTTATTCTCCAGGTCTCTAAAAATTCCAGTGAATTGGATTAGCAAAAGAGGGAGAGAAACTAAAGCAACAGCTAGAACAGGGAAGCTCTGTTTTGCAGAGGGATCTGGCTGATTTTCTTTATTCTTTTTTTCTTCACTTGCATTTAGGTAGCCTCTTATAAAGATAACCAAAGACTACGATCTGTGCCTTTGCTAATCAGTTGTGTCTTTTTCATGAATCTTAAAAAAACTTTATTTTCTCTAAGGACTAGAAGGACTAAGGCAGAGTACACAATTTTTAGTTTAGTGTTGTACGAAAAAGCTGGCCAATGGGTTTTACATAACCAGAGCTGTCAGAATAACATCTCTGCCAGAGCATGGAGTACTTTTACTCCCATATGTCAGAGTTCAGCTTGCTCTTATTAATGTGCCATTTTCAATTTAGCCCTAGAACTTGAACAAAGTGCCCTGAAAATGACAGCAGCCAAGCAGTTACTTCACGAAGTTGTTATTTTTCTGCTAGCTGCTGACATAAGCTCAGAGGTCAGAACTCCTTGGATTTTCAATTTGGAGTCTGTATATTTTTTAGTGCAGGATTTAAGTCTTGACAATACTGTGGGACCATGTATCTAGCCATGAACATTTATGCTTTGTGTTTTGGAAAAAAAAAAAAATCTCAATCCTTAGCACATCATAACTAAACATATTTAAAGGACCATGTCTATCAAAGATTGTTTAAGTGTAGATGGAGACCAGGGCCAAGGTCTTGATTTATTTTTACTTCTACCACAGATTTTCTAAGGGCTTTAGTCAACTAATTTTATACTCTTTCATAGTTTTTCCAGCTGTATGATGGCTTTACTAACACTTACCTTCTCCATCCTGGTTACACAGCTTTTCAATTTTTTTAAGGTGAGCGTGGGACCTATATTTGTACATACAGTGTCTTGCACAATGGTGCTCCAGTCTTGGTTGAGTCCCCTTGGCACTGCTGTAATGTAGTTAATGACTGGTTTTGACCCTTCCTTCTAGCACAATTCTTCTGTACCTTTTCTATAGCAAGTAGGAGTCAAATTTCAGGCTCAGCCTGTTGAGAGAATATTGCTGCTGTGCAGGGCAAGCCTCCACAGGGTTAGGGCTGTTGTCTCTCCTTGCCTGCTGAAAGGAAAGCAGCTGGGGTGTCCTGGCTGCTGGAGGAGCTCCATAGTGCTATATATGCTGTTGTGTGTGTACATACACAGCGCTATAATAAGGTGGTAAGAAGTCCTAGAAATCCCCAGGATCCACTTCCCCCAGAAGTGGCTGAGCTCCAGCTAGTGTCCTTGAGCTTTTAACCTGCTCTTCCCCATTGTCTATGGTTGGTTCCTGAGATGCTCTTCATGGCTGGGATCCATAAATGTAACAAATGTAAATAGTGTATGTACACTTCCTTGCATGCAGAAATGCTGTTGACTAATAATGATGCAGATGGTAGCTGTAAAGGCCCCCTTTGATACTGAATTGAGTTAAAGGTACTTCCAATGAGATGATAACCTTTTCCTCTCCAGATTTTAAGCCCTGATGAGGGTTATGAAAATAAATCTCTTTATGAGAGTTGGCTTGAGAAAGATCCTGCAACTGAAAATAATAGCTATCCCAGGTAAGTTGTTAATCTGTTTTTTCCTTCCCAGTATTTTCATCATATTGTAGCATGGCTACTTTCCAGAATTTTTCAAGATGTGCTGTTGATGACAGCAATACAAAACCTTTTAGTACAAGGTGACTCTCTAGCAGTACCTTTTAAAATAAAATAAAATAAAATTTTATGCCTTTTTTTTAATGATGGTGACATTTATGCCTGCTGTAAAATGAAACCTCACATGTTTTAAAGGCCTTTTATTAGTAGAAAAGCAATTTGGAAAGCAATCAAAAAAGACCAGGGTGGGGAAAGAGTTCAAAATATAGTTTAGTCACCCTACTAGATGAGGTAATATTAAAATTGTTAGGATAAGCAAATGCTTAGCTGAAAGAAACTGCCTAGAGGGGTAATTAAAAAGCTCTCATCATACTTATTCTTTGTTGATACAATGGATGTAAATGTAATACTTTACAAATCTATATCTGAAGGTATCAAAACTTCATATTTGAAGGTATTAAAACTCCAAACCACTCTTTAAGCCTGTGACTCGTAGGGCTAAATCTTATTCACAGTGTGGCATTACTCAGGTAAGGTAAATAGAACTGCCCCTTTGTGTGATTTGACCAAAATGTTCTGCATGCATTACCCTATCTTTCAGACCCTGGTAAGATGAGTTTCTAGATTCCTTAGACTCACCGAGATTTCTTTCTTTTGAAAAAGCTACCAGATCTGACCTTTCTCAGTTGATACAAATGGTTCCTTGCAGAAATTTATACTAACAGAAGAACTTTAACTGAGTTATTTTTCTTTTTTTAGCTGAGAAACCCCAGTTATTCACCAGGCTAGACGTATAAACCTAAAACTTAATACAAAACTTAAATAAATATTTGCAAATACTTAGAATATTACATCTGTCTTTATTATCGTTTTCTTCTTTTCCTCTGTCTTGCCACACTTCCCCAGCAGATGGCAATATTTACTTGTAAGTAACAAAAGCTAATTGTGTCTTCTGCAGTAGAAATTATTTATCAGTCTTTGATGCTACTGTGGAATGTGCTAAGTATATAAACACATCTGTCTTTACATATATTGCTGCCCAATTCATATTAGTCTGGAAACAGATGATTAATGTTTTAAGATTGCAGAGACATGTCTAATACAATTTTATGGCTCTTGTGCATAATGTATACTTTTTTTTAAAATGTGGTCAGTATCATAAGCAGGATTGCTACCTTTGAAAGATCTTCCTAGTAATATTGGATACTGAATTAGTGTGATGAAATAAAATCAGAGTAATTAAGCTTGCCACTCATCTAGTCTCTGATCCTACTAGTGTCCCTGATGTGCCCTCCAGAAGAACTGACCTCCATTTCTTTGAAAAATCTGCATTTTGCATAAATTACTACCATACTATAAAGTAAGTGCTCTCACTAAGGTGTTGTCTTTTCTGTGTGTAGAATAAACAAACTGGGATCAGGCAGTGATTTTGAAGCTTACTTTCAGCGACTGGGAATTGCATCAGGCAGAGTCCGTTATACCAAGAATAGGGTAAGTCCTCCACATTACTTGAAGAAGTTTGGTAGTGCTGAGCGGTCAACTTTTAAAAACATTTATTCATGATTAATAAAAAAAGCTTCAAAGAATCTTTGACTCATTTGTATATCAGTGCCATTTCTTAATTTAGCAAGAAACCTAAATGTTTGAAGACTAAAAAAACATGTTACAGTGCTGTGTTTATTTATGTGGGCTGTCAAGTTCACAGAAAGGTATTTATAGAATCTGATTGGAGGTGTATATTTCATTCCACCATACTATTAGTAGGCCCCTTAATATACAAATCTTCCTTGATTGTGTTCAGAAATAACTACACAGGACAAAAATGGGCCATGATCGAGGACTTCTGCTATCCAAAACCCCAAACTGTTTTCACTTTTAGTGAAGGCAATCTCTGTACAATGGAACCAAAGGCAGGTCTGTGTAGATAGAGAGAAAGAAGCCTGCTCACTTAATCTTGTGCAACAGTCCATGGATTGAGGTTGTTTTAGTTTCTTGAAATGAACACACAAAAATGGAAGGATAGTAAATTCTGTTTTGTAGCAAATAGCTTTTTTTATTTGGAAACTGTGCAAAACATCATAGTTGTTAAGTGATCGATACACCCCCTGACTGCAGTTAGAATACAGGGCACTGACAAATTTGCTTGCTCTTTTTCAGAAAGCAGACAAATTCAGCAATTATCCTGTTTATCACACTGTGTATGAGACCTTTGAGTTAGTGGAAAAATTTTATGACCCCACCTTCAAGAAACAGCTAACAATTGCCCAGTTACGAGGCAAGCTGGTTTATGAACTTGCAGATTCCCAGGTCATTCCATTCGACTGTAGAGATTATGGAGAAGCCTTAAAAGGATATAGCAATAGAATTTATAAATTGGCCAAGAAACATGAAGAACAGCTGAAAACTTACAAAGTGTCATTTGGTGAGTAATAGCCACAGCAGTGTTTCTTAAGTGCATTAATTAGAATTATGCAAGGACACGATGTATCTGTTATAGCTCTGAAACTGAATTCCTTTTACTTTCCTGTTTCAATTCCGCCATCATAATAGAGCCTCCATTTTTTCTTCTAAACATAACACAGGTTTAACACATTATAGATGTGAGGGTTATAGATGAGAGGGTTATAATAATTTTCATGCATATTACTAATTTTGGACATTATTGCAGTGCTGATGAGCAGTCATGGACCACAATCAAATCCAGAACAAAAAGACAGTATCAGCCTGCTTCTCACTTTCTTGCTTAAAAAAGAAGACAAGTTAAACGTTTATGGCAACTGCCTAGAATTTGGGAGACCCAGGTGCCCATTCGTCCTCAGCCAAAGACTTCATCTGACCTTGGGCAACTTGCTTACCATCTGTCTCAGTGCCTGGATACCACTTTCAGGCAACAGAAGCACTTCTCTAACTCTTCTGCATAAGTATATACATTTGCTGAGCACTTGAACACATTGCAATGAAGCATAAAAAACAGGTCGGAAGCAGCAGAGTGCTCTGCATCCCAGGCTAGGATAGCTTCCATAGTAATTTTCTTTCTCCCTCCCACCCCTTCTTTCTTTCTTTCTTCTTGCCTCATTCACTCCCTGTGTTTCTGTACCAAGGAGGATTTTCAGTCAGTCCGAATTAACTTGGTATCTGATGGACCCATGATTTAGAGACATAAATGAGCTTTTTGGAGATGCAGTACTCTTTTGGGTTGTGTGAAACGTTAGAAGTAACTCAATTCAAATCCTCATTTGGGGAAAATTAACAATGACATTTAAAACTTCGTGTAATGGCTTAGGCAAAAGATTCTTGACTATTTTGAAAAGACACCCTTTTTTGTAAAATGGCCACTTGAGGCAGAGGAAGCCTTGTGTGATGGATCATCTGGTCTGAGATTTTGCATAACACAAGGATTTATTTCAATATGTTCTTGCGTTTACTGCATCATATCTTGTAAGGAAACATCAAATCTGACATTTCTTTTTGCAGTAGTAGAACATCTACAAAAATTTCTGTTAAATCATTTATTTTCATTGTTTAAGTTTCTTTCTCATTTCAAATTACAAGTTGCCCAAACTACCTTCTGACCAATGCATCTATTTTTGTTCCTATATTCTAGAAGCAATCTTTTTTTTAGCTTTTTTTCTCCCCAGTGTCACTTAACCCTCTCCATAATTAATTGATAGGTGTGTCACTTTGACCAGTTTTTTTACAAGGCACGTTTTTCAGTCTTTTCATTATTTTCATGGCTCTTTTCTGATGCCTGATTAGTTTTAAATTATTTATTGAATAAAACTATAATTTTTAATTTTTTTTTATTCTATTGTGCCAGAGTGCATTAAAATATATAGGCAGTTTTTACAATACTGTGAAAATTAAAATTCATTTCACTCAGCATTTTCATAGAATTGCCTATTGACAACACTGAATGTCAGAAAATTGTTAATTAAGCCTGAATAAATCACAGAATTGTCCTTCAAAATAATAGATAAAGGTTTTTATTTGCCTTTGGATTCACATTTCAGCTGCTCCTCTGCAACAACGAAGGCTAGAAACCTTTCTTCCTGAAATATGTACTTGTAGTCATATGCTGTCAGGAACTAAGGTTTGCAGGGGAAAAAAAAAATAAATGTTGTAATATTTTCTAAAATAACCAGCAGTGAAAGCACCGAATAGCTGGTGAACATGAGCACAAATCCTCTTACATATTTTCAGATGACCTTTCTTTTTTTCTCTTAAATCCCGTCCTACTGCTTCTGAAATATAATCTGTTGCCATGATATAACGATGATGTCAGCAGGGCAGAACTCTGTCCTCTGGCAAACTTATAACTATTGCCATGGTTGTGGACAAGTGTAAGTTCTCACTCTCACAAGGTGACATGGGTGTGTCCATACTGCAGGCCGTAACAGGTTGCATACATAAAATCTGTGCCTCCAATTATGTAAACTAAACAAAAATATTAATACAAGAACAAGCAAGTGTAGGCTGGTGATGAATAAATAAGTTTGCTAGAAATAGAAGAGCAAATGAGACTGCAGAACAGCTTTCAACAGGAGTCCTGGGAACAGAAAACCTATCACACTAAATAGAGTGATAAATTTATAAACAGTGAAGGGCCATAGTTGCCAACGGAGGACTGGATTTAGGAGATGACCTAATCTTATGCCCCATATTCCTGTACGATCAAAGAGAGGATACTCTGCTTTATCTAAAGTTTTCTGAAACTTGTGGGCAAAATGTACAAGTTGTAAATCTTCCCTTTTTGTAATTGAGTTGAATTTTGGTAAGGCCAGAAGTTCTTCTCATAACATCCACCTTTTACTTATTCTACAAAAATTAGTTGTATAAATTGATACTTTCCCCAGGTCTGTATTAAATAGACGCTTCCACAGGAAAATCATCACAGCTGATATTGTAATTAAAAGAAAAGCCTACTGCTTCTTTGGCTAAGTTTTTCCACATAGCTTGGATGTTCTGCCAGGGATAGAGCAGGAAAAAGCAACTGACTGACCCGCCAGCCGAACTGCACATAGTCAGGTGTAACAGGCAAAATCCTGGGGTTTGAGTAGCTGCACTGTGGGATGCCAAAGGGGGTCATGGCAGAGACACCTTGTAGGCTGTAACTCTAGCGCACGTGTGGAGCAAGCACGGGACTTGGCTACTTCAGTCTACCTTGTCTATCACTTTGTTCTATGACAGTTGTGTCTTTTATGCCTCACCTAGTACTATTCAATATACATATCACACTCTTCTGTTATGATATGAATAGGACATAATGTTCCAAGAGGGAAATCCTGCTGTCCTTCCACAGCCTGCTGGAAGAGCTGGTATTTTTGATATGTCAAGCTTTTTATACCTAAACACTGCAATACATCCCTTTGTTAAAAAGGAAACTGCAGAGTTCTCCATTTGCAATGCCAGCCAGTCTTTTCCTTGCCAGGCAGAGGGAAGATGTATACTTGTGAAAGCTTTGTCAAGCATTCTGCCTTATTGTTGGCCTCATTGCACAAGGTCTTTTTCTATTACTGCTAGTAGTGCAGCTCTTTAAAGTCTGTACTAGGGAAACTGATGAATTATGGAAAGACAACAAAATTAATACAATTATGTCAACAACACAAATGTAGTTTTTCTCCCACTGGGCAACTGAAAGGTATATTGGGCTCAGCAGATACTCTGAAGTTGTTCACAAAGCCCTTCTTTTTCTAGATCCTCTTTTTTCCGCTGTGGTGAACTTCTCAAAGGCTGCTGCTGAATTTCACAGGAGACTTGAACAAGTTGACAAGAAAGAGTAAGTCTGAAAACCAAAAATTATACATATATTTATCTATATGTATATCTGCCTTAGGTACCCACGGTGACAGTTCTTTCTTTCCAGTGACTACACAAGGAGTCTCTCTGATTAGCGTAGAAGAGAGCCCTTGAACTCTGAGGCAGGCAATATCTGCTAAGTTGAATTCTGCTTCCTGTGATGAATAGTATCAGCCGTAGAGCTTATTACTAGTATC
Source organism: Fregata magnificens (assembly GCA_013389945.1). NCBI lineage: Eukaryota > Metazoa > Chordata > Aves > Suliformes > Fregatidae > Fregata > Fregata magnificens. Next base: position 17,149 of record WAAD01033073.1, on the reverse strand, counting down.
AGCTTGTCATTAAAATTATTGTAATATATGAAAAGGCAAGTAGCAGTGAAAGTTAAAGTTGGACTGAGCTCTGTATTTAGACACCTACACTTGAGTGTTGTAGGCGATGCCAGAATTTGTACTTTCAGCACACCTCAAGGAGACAGGGTGATGCTTCAGAGTATCTAAGACATAGAATCATAGAATGGTTTGGGTTAGAAGGGACTTTAAAGATCACCTAGTTCCAGCCCCCCTGCCATAGGCAGGGACACCTTCCACTAGACCAGGTTGCTCAAAGCCCCATCAAACACAGCCTTGAACACTTCCAGGGATGGGGCATCCGCAACTTCTCTGGGCAACCTGTTCCAGTGCCTCACCACCCTCATAATGAGGAATTTCTTCCTTATATCTTATCTAAATCTACCCTCTTTCAGTTTAAAGCCATTACACCTTGTCCTATCACTGAGTGACCTTGTAAAAAGTCCCTCTCCAGCTTTCTTGTAGGCCCCCTTCAGGTACTGGAAGGCGGCTGTAAGGTCTCCCCAGAGCCTTCTCTTCTCCAGGCTGAACAACCCCAACTCTCTCAGCCTGTCTTCATAGGAGAGGTGCTCCAGCCCTCTGATCATCTTAATGGCCCTCCTCTGGACTCGCTCCAACAGGTCCATGTCTGTCTTATATTGGGGCCCCAGAGCTGAACGCAGTACTCCAGGTGGGGTCTTATAAGAGCAGAGCAGAGGGTGAGAATCACCTCCCTCAACGTGTTGGTCATGCTTCTTTTGATGCAGCCCAGGATACGGTTGGCTTTCTGGGCTGCAAGCGCACATTGCCGGGTCATGTTGAGCTTCTCATCAACCAACACCCCCACGTCCTTCTCCTCAGGGTAGCTCTCAATCCATTCTCTGCCCAGCCTGTATTGTGCTTGGGATTGCCCTTACCCATGTGCAGGACCTTGCACTTGGCCTTGTTGAACTTCATGAGATTTGCATTGTCTCACCTGCCAAGCCTGTCAATGTCCCTCTGGATGGCATCTTTTCCCTCCAGTGTGTTGACCGCACCACACAGCTTGGTGTCGTCAGAAAACTTGCTGAGGGTGCACTCAATCCCACTGTCCATGTCACCGACAAAGATGTTAAACAGTGCCGGTCCCATATGATCCATATGATGCTTGCAAACCCAGTGGCCCTATGGGACTCCCATGCCTCTGATTGCAGTGGCTGGAGGCCAGGTGCTCCTAGGCACCTAGTATGGTACCAGATAGTTGTGTTTAGGCAATTGAATCCCATCCTTACTATGATACTGTATAGATTAGAGTGGAAGTTGGGACACTTGGCTTATGGGCGGACACCAAAATCTAGGTATCGTCATCTTGACCTACATCCCAGCCTTCCTCTCCCCTCTGTTGAGTGGGATCTTTCTTGTGCCATTTAATATGAAGCAAGTATCTGACACTCTCAGAAAGTCTCTCATTTTATTTTTTGCATAATGTGAAATCTTGTAGCTGAGTTTTCTAACACAGGAATCCTAATGCATTAATATAACATGTATCGAATATCTCCATTTGCAAAAACCTCATCTTTTTGCAAACTGTAGACCATCTTTGTCATTTTTTTTCTGTCCAAAGAAGAGGAAAAGTGTTTAAATGAAACTGGGAAGTCATGTTTCCTCATTATGTGAAATGTCTCTGTCTCCATTTTCTGCAGTCCAGTTGCAGTGCGAATCATGAACGACCAGCTGATGCTAATAGAAAGAGCTTTCATTGATCCTCTTGGCTTACCAGGAAGGAAGTTTTACAGGTGAGGCAACATGTTTCTTGACCAGCTGTCTAAGGCACTGTATTTTTGCAGGTGAACCCCACCCTAACTGACTGGTCAGTTGAACTGCTGTATAGGCCTCATATAGGAATTACAGCTCAACAGATTCTGTTTTAGGTACAATCCAGGGAAGAGCAGACTTTGTTTAAAATGCTCACAGAGAACTCCTTGGCTGCACCAGTCTTGTGGTACCTAATTCCTCTTCTTGGGTTTGACACTCTGTTTTTATTAGCCATCATACTCTCTGACTTTTATTTGCAGGTGTGTAGTACTAATTCTGTTACCACTTGCTCTTTTAAACCTGTACAAAGTGAGGATTCGGTGGAGAATCAACTGTATGGAAAGAAAGGAGAAATGAGGGTAGAGTAAAAGGGAGAAGAGGATGAGAACAGACATGTAGTGAGGGTCAGGTGAAGAGAGAAGTCCAGAAGAGAGAGCGTGGAGACAGTAACCTTTGAGCACAGGATAGATGAAGGCCCACGAGCTGTGCTGCAGAGTCCCATCTGTGCCAGCTTTGACTGCTTCTATAGATGCTCCTATTAGCTTAAATCATTAACTAGTTATTCTTGAAGTTTTCTCTCTACAAGTGCATGGGCCCGGAGAAAGACAATGTTCGGTGCACCACAACACCCTTTATAGAAACCCAGTGCATTTATTAGTAATACTTGACAAGAAGCTAGCTTCCAGTGTCAGGTGTGTGACTACCTCACTTTACTCTCCATACCCCCCTTTTCTCAATGACTGGATATATCTGACTCACTGATTGATGGCTTTCACACCAAGCCAGAAGTCCCTCAGGCAGGTAGAAGTGAGAATCACACTTCCATCCTCCAAGGATAAGCTGTCGTTTACGCTTTTGGAAGAATGAAATGGTTGTTTTCTACAGTTCTTCTTGTTGGGTGTTAGGTATCATTTAGAGATGTCTGGATTTTTTTTTTTTTTTTTTTACTTGCTTGCATTTATTAATGTAGTTTTAGTGTTTATTTTGATTTGAGGGGGCCTCTTTCACATCCTTTTCACAAATGTGCTTTAATACTTCATACAAAAACCATCAATTTAAAAGCAGATCTGCAAGTATTCATTATTAAAAAAACCCAACAAAACCAGCTAACAAATAAAATTATGTGATGCTTTTGCCCAGTTCTGTTCCAATATAATCACTTCTTCTCTGAAGAATTCATGCTCTTCTCAAGAATTCTCCTACAGATTTTTTCCCCCTCTTTTCACATTCCTTTCCCAGATTTACTGACCATCATTCAACTGCTTAGTTATTTTTGAGGTTTCTGTTCCACTTCTCATTGTACACCCATAACTAGTTTTATTCCCTGTTCCAGAATGCCACATTAGTTCAACACATTTGTTGAGCTCCCATTTTCAAAAAATTTAACATGGTTTCATTCCCAATTAGACAAATGCATCATCTCTTCCCAAGGAGAAGGCTACCTGCCCTAAATCTGTACCCTTTCCCATAGATTTTGCCCTTGGGGCTGCTTCCTCCTATCCCTTTAAAGACAGTTCCAGTGAGATTTCCTGTGTATTTAGTAAGTTCTGATCTTCACAGGATTCACAGTTGCTTTACGTAGCACATATACAATTCCCTACAATGAACACGCACATTGTTAATGGTTATTTTATTTAGTATACCTACATTTTTTCCTTGTTTCCCTACAGACATGTCATCTTTGCTCCAAGCAGTCACAACAAGTATGCTGGAGAGTCTTTCCCAGGGATCTATGATGCCATGTTTGATATTGAAAGCAAAGCAGATCAGCATGGAGCCTGGGAAGAAGTAAAGAGGCAGGTTTCCATTGCAGCCTTCACTGTGCACGCCGCAGCAGGGACACTGAAAGAAGTAGCATAGGATGACGGCTTCGAAAAGCTCAGTCAAACAGTAAAGTCTGAAATGCACTGTAGTCAGGCTACTGCAGCGACCCAGTCTCTCCTGACTGCCTACCTATCTGAGTTTCCAACCTTCCGAATGCATGCAAGTGTACTGGTAGGGTGAGCAGGAGCTCTGTGTATCAAAGAACTCCTGAGCTAGCAATGACTGCTTCTCTGACACTGACAAAACTGTAGCTTTAAGACAGAAGATAGATAGATAGATAGATAGATAGATAGATAGATAGATAGATAGAAGATAGATAGAAGCAAATTTGGGGGTGGGGAGAAGGAAGAATCAGTTCCCAATTAGAGTTTTCTGAAAGATCTGCCAATTTTGAGGACCCGTTATTTTGGATGTATAATTACGAAACCAGTCATTTGCCAAGCTACCTGTAACTCTTGCCCATAGCAGTGATCAACAGCACACATTTCAAGAGGAAAAATATAACACTCCTCGGCACGTGCATTTTTCTTGTTCTGATAATTACTTTTATAATATAAGACACCAAAGGCATCTCTGTATTTTAGAATCTATCCTGCAGGTCTGGTGAGTGCTCATTATACCGATTTGCTTTATTTTCCAGAAAAAATAAAACACTGGCCCTACTGCCAAAGCAGTACTAGCCATTCTTGATAATCAGAGAAAACAGCCACTTATATGCAGAAGTCCAAAAGCATTTTCTCAGAGAGTGAGTGTCCATCCCTCTGACAGACAGTGTGCACCTCCCTCCTTTATTTGCACTTTGGAATATACAGATTGTGGGGGATAACCAAAAGCTGACCTCCCTGCTCCTTTTGGCACTTTCACTAGTCCCTAACCCATGGCAGCTTTTGTTCCTATTTTTTTTCTGGGACATCTCTTTCCTGTAGATGTCTTCTTCCAGTTGAGGGAGATGGAGGACATTGTCACTATTGGCATAGGGCTTGAAGTTATTCTGTCTTCAAATAAGGCCTGGAGAAAGTTTCCCATCAGGAGCTGCATTTACATTCAAAGAGAAACTGAAATGCATGAGAAGGGTAATTGTACAAAACTGTTTAATTTGTAAAAAAATCAATTCTTGCTTCATTTGCCCTTTAAATGTACTTCTCATCTACATGCTTTACAACTAATAAAATTGCTAGAATTTTATTAAATCACATTCCAGTTTGTGGGAGCTGATAATAATAAATTTCTTCTCTTATGTAAAATATACTACAGTTTTTCTCACAACCATAAATTGCACCACGTTGCGGGAATAAAATACTTTTTTTTTCATGGGGAATAGAACAGAGGTGGTACTAAAAAAGACAGAATTAGAAAACAGGACAATTGCTAGGCTACAGAAGGAGTTGTTCTCATCTCAAATGCCTTGAATTCAGACAAGGGAACCAGCAATTACTATAGTTCAGTCCTTTGGGAAGTTGTTTCAGGGGCTATATGCTGCCAAGAAGAGAGGCCTTCATTGGCATCACTTCGAATAATCCTCTCTGAAAGATGAAGGACTGTGTACCTATGGATGTTGTGCTCATAATTTACTGTTGAATTGCTTTTCACAAATCAAGCCTTAGGCACATAAGGAGGAGTCCATGCTTTACCTCTTCTGTTGGAAAAAGTAGTGCTGAACTGACCTTGTCAGCATGCACAAAAGAGACTTGAGTAGGCAATGCTGAGGACACCAGAACAGTGACTACATTTTTGTCGTTCTTTTTACTTCTGCCTAGCTGGGGCCACTCACAGTTATATTAGTTGTTCATCTCCACACCTGTAGCTTAACGTGTTGCTGAAGGATGTGATACCCTGTGAACGGTGACTGGTACGTAAGTGCACTGTTTTTTCTTCCCTTTTCCTGAATCACCCACTCTTCCTGCTCCATCATAGCTTTATGTTAACTGCAATAGCCAGTGACTGAATGTGCCCCCAAGGAAGGGTTAGGATATCTGGATGGTGGAAAAAAGCCACTAGTGCCTCTTCCTTGTGAACAGCAGCCAGCTTTGTCCATGGTTGCTGCCGTAGGATCATCAGAGGATAAGGCAAACAAGGAATTTCCACATAAAAAGGAAATATCTGATGAAGAGTGCTTCCTCCTTCATTTTCAGAAATCTCTTTAATAGTATAAACCAGTGAACAAATTTTTCACCAGTAAACATACTTTTTCAGCGGTAGTTAGCCTTTGAAGTTCTGTGCCATTACCCTGCTGCTGCAAAAGAACGTTACCTCTTCTTGTTTTCATGTGCAGTTTGAAGCTGTAAGAATAAATTACAGCTCACATCAGGCTGAATGCACAGCTGGCACCAATTGCTTTGTTCCTTTTCTCAACTTAATTGATAACTCTGTATGAACATACGATTCATCATGACCTGCTACGTCCTGAGAAGTATACAAAATAGCTTAAATCTATTTCCATTCCTCTCTATAAAGTTCTACTGAGGGAGTGTGATATCCAGACCCTTATAAATAAGGAAACCAAACCACTTATAAATGGCTTATACTAATGGATTTCCATAAAGTCCCATATTCTTGGTATTGAAAGGATCAGTTAGAGTTGAGATTGCCTTCCCTGCTTCAGTCAGTAGTATCTCCTTTTCTATAGATGGGCAACTAAGTAACTGCTGCTGTCTCCCAGCCCAAAGGCTGTATTCGTGTAGCTCTGCCTGCCCATAGTTTTGAAGTGTGGGGGGATTTTTCAGGCTCTCCTTACAAATGGATAACACTGGATCACCTACTTTGTCCTTCCCTAATTCCATTTGCACAGTTCATTCACTCAACCTGGCTGAAGCAATCTGTGAATCATACGGCTGGGTGAAACAGACCCTTCAGCCTAGACTGGGGCTGCAAGACAATTTGGCAAAACTAAACTTGGATGAACGAAATATCACTTGGATATTTGGTTTGCCAATTGTCTCTAGAAAATCAGTTTCAAAGGGTCAGTGCCAGGAAGTTTATTTCAGATTCTCTTATGGTTGAAATACCTTTGGTTTGCTTTTGGAAAGGAAGCCGTAACACTTGGTCAACTTAGTGATGGCTGGAAAGTGGGGATAACCTCCATGCTCCATTCTCCACTGAGTAAGTGATAAACACAATCCAGTTACAACACTCATTCATTTGCACCAAAAATAGTAGTAACTTAAAAGAGTTATTCTGCTGTGTTTTTCAATCAATCAATAAATAGAAATAGAACCACCTAAAAAACGCTCTGCAGATCTTAAGCTTAATAAAAACTCAAATTAATTCAAAACCTTTGACGATTTAAGTGTTTGGGATTAAGTGATGCCAGCGCTTCTCTCAACACCCTGTAATTTAGCAACCCTTCCCAAAGCTGACTCATGCATCAAGGGACTGCCTTTGTGGAGCAATAAACTTAAAATTTCCCTATCCCAGTATCCTGACGGCTGAGGTACAAGTACACCAACTGAGGAAGTTTCATAAATCTTCTCAGTAACTATGCAGTTCAGGTGTTAGAACAGCATTTGGACTTGTCTGGTTTTTTGGTTCAGCCAAAGCAATTTGTCAAGTCCAGGTGAAACTTTTAAATTGCTTCAGCTGATCTAAAATTGCTTTCTTTTACAACAGTCATAAAAATAAAACACATTGTGTAACTCAGTGTACCTATTAAGGAAAAGACATTGCAAGAGAAAGGTCCTAAAGCAGTCAATCAGCCCATTAAGCAGATGATCACAATCAGTACCGGTGCTGTATGCTGACTTTTCCACAGACCCAATTTCTATTATTCTGTCCTTCTTCTATAGATAACCTATAAAATAATCTCTGCATATTCATAAGAGCCAAGAGAATGTGAACTCTATGGACTGCATAGTATTTTGCAACAGAAGAGGACCTGAACACGTGGCCAGCAGCCCTCAGTGACCTGAAACCCTTTCCTTGTGTGCAGGAACTATTGCTATTCCTGTCCATGCTGCCTAATAAAATACCAGGCAGCAGGTTTAAAACAAAGGGATTACTCACACTACATGTGGTTATATGGTAAAGCTCATTGCTACAGGAGCTTGTGAAAGGTGAAATGGGTTAAAAAAGGATCGGATGCATGCAGGGAGTGCTCATGCCTAATGATCCAGATGCAACTTTTCATTCAGAAGGCCTGAAAGCACTTGGGAATTAAAGCATATGTATGCATGAAGGAATTAAAACATACCTGCTTCATTCCTTGCTTTAAGCATTTGTCATGGAGAGATTACTGGGAAAGACCGTACTTTGCACTCTTTCATCGTAGTGCTTTCCACTGAATAGACAGCTCCTTAAAGTGCTGCTGGTGGTCCTCTATTTGTGTGCACTTGATTGAAACCCATGAAAATGAATAAATGTATCTTTAAAAGGTTGCTTGTTCTCCTCTTTAAATCAAGATAATGATTAAATATGTCCATCACGGGTCTTTTTAAAAAAGCAAAATTGCTTGAGAGCAGAAATAGTTTATCCTGCAGGTGTCATTCAGAGGGTAAGAGGTGATGTGCAGCATCTGCAGAGAAGAGCTACCGCAGTGACCCCACATTATTCCTAAGGAAAACAGCAGCAGGGTGAGATTCTGGAAGATCCTGACTGGGTCTGAAAGTCACTGAGGACTTTCTGCACCTCCCAAGGCAATGCTGTAGAAACCCTCAAGGAGGCAGAGCTGGAATCCAGGCGATACAGCATCAAAAGCAGCTGGGGACCTCCTCTCTGCAGCTGGTAGGAATCGGATATACTCAGCATGGCCCGTTTTTTCTCTCTCTTACTCTAAATTCCTCTATTTTCATTCACGGGATTTTTAACATACAGTTAAGGGTGCCATTAGGAGAGCTGAATGGTGGTGAACGTCATGGACTTCCCTACGGCAAAGCAGAGAAGATAACACTAATTAAATGAAATACAGAAATCTTGCTTCTGCTACGCTGTTCTCTTCCAAGCTGAACCAAAGCGCTGCGTTCCTCACTGAGCAACACCTGCTACACAGAAATTATCCCTAGAGAAACCAGTAGGAGCTGAATTTAGCGAGCAGCCTCTTTTTAATGCAAAAGACTGTTTCCATTACACCACTGGGAGTAAAAGCAAATCCAATCAAGAAAGAGTGGCTACCATTTAACCCTGCAAGTCTATGATGTATTAAAGTTGAGCTCTAAGGCAAGTTCAGCAGTTACTTCTGTTAATGAGCGTCAGCAGGAGGCACTTAGAAAGCCTAAATGGCATAGGAGCTGTCTGTCCCATGGATTGCTTCTGTACTTGCTTGTGCCAGTTATAATCTGTGAAGTCAAGGCAGCTCCTGTCAGTGTCAACACCGTTATTTGTCCTGATGGATCCTATACCTTTAAACATTTTCTTCCTCATCCAAGAAAATCTACAAGCTATTCTTCAACCCAATCTGTAAGGCACATCCATTTTCTGGATGAGCTTGGGGAGCTCAAAGAATGGAGGAGGAGGAGGAGGACTGGTTTGTTAGGCACCTCATGTGGGAGGGGCTGGACCCGGTTCATGTAAGCTGCAAAGATGTTACAACCTTCCATAAAGGGAAAGAACAGGAGAGGCGATAATGGGAAAAGCATGTCATAGGAGGGTATCAGATAAGAATAGACTTGCTACGTTTACATGGCACCTTCCCCAGATGTGCTTTGTTAGCTTGCTGACAGTAAGCTGCTGACGCATTCCTGACGCTGCCACCCACATTACCTCCAAACTTGGCTGTATTTTTGGAAGGAAACTCAAGCCACAGTTGCTGGACACAGCGACTGTTGTGACAACACACCCTTATGTAACCCATAAGCACCAGGACGTCAGGCTGGGGAAACACGGTCAGCTGCAAACACTGAGCACTGAAAGACTTGGCTCCCCCTGAGATCACTCGCCCCTTCAGATATTCCTGGAACCAACATCCCCCTCCTGAAACACTGCTTTTGCTTCCTCAGCTCTCTCTATCTCCCAAGCCACGTTTCCACACTCTTTCCACCCGAGCCTGCGTGGCCTGGCACCTCCTGCCTGCACTAAACCACCACCTTCAGCCCACAGCTCAGACAGAGTTATCCTGGCACCTAGCCTGGCAGAAGCGGAGGCACTTGCGTAGCGTCACCCACTGCCACGGCAGAGCAGTAAAACACAAGCATCCTGCCTGTCGTATTACGGGCAGAAAGAAACACTTTAGAAGTAAAGACGAGTTCATTGTTAGCACACTTGAAAACTTAACTGTGTGATCAAAGAATGTTTTGTCTCTATTACAGAAAAAGAAAAAACAAAGAATACTGTTACAGACAAACCTTTCAATAACAAAGCAGTTAAAAAGATTATGAGCTGTTTATCTTCCTGGGGTCTCCAGTATCATCCTGTGCCCCTTCTCTAATTGTCTCATGCCCATGTTCCTCTATACCACATCCCATGCCCCAGTTTTCAAGGCCCCTGCTTGTATCAGGCTTGTATTCCTCCGCAACATGATGCTAGAATCATAAATACGTTGTTCTACAGAGAAAAACTGCTTGTTACTAGTATCTATATAAAAAATATGGTTATACCATACAACTATAAAAGGAGAAAAAAAGGTAAAACAAATCAGGCAATAGCTACCTGGTCAGGAGAAAACTTGTAACAGCCAAACAAGCTAAAACAAAGCTCCAGGCAGGCAAAGAGAAGTTCAGATGACACAAGCCTGGCAAGTCCCGAGACCCTGCAGAGCTGGAACAAAGCTTGTGCCCCACTACTAGCCGTGGCAATACTGTATTTATCGAGCTGTCAGCAGAGACCGGCACTCAGGAACTACTTGGGACAGATCCAAGTTTTTGAAAGAACAATCGTTAAGGATAGTTGTATACATACTTAGCATCTAGCCCTGACAGATCTGAGAAATGGATGAAATGGACCTAGCTTTTCTTTCTACATTTTCAAACCATCCCACTTCACATAATTCAGCCTGATAGGACTCTGGTTTTGCAAACATCAATCATTCTTGTCATCTGCAGTCTGAAAATTATAACCTGCCTAAGAACTAGATATTTATACAGGATTCAGAGCCTTAACTGCAGGACTCAGCACTTGCCTCTCAGGCAGTATTATACTCCATTTTGTAGTTAAACATAATTACCAGAATATGGTGAAGTTCTGGCAAAATCTATCAGCTCTCTCACGGCTACTGCTCGTTCCGCAGACAACTATACTTAACAATTTCAGCGAAGAATATCTACAATGTATGGAGGGAAAATGAAGACGTACAACGCTGCAGATGGCAATATACTCTTCAAAAGTCATGTTTACTTAAGTACCCCTATGGGACAGTTTAAGATAAAACGTATGTGCATTCTATAATAAAACTGTGAAATGCAAAAACTCACTAAAATGGCACATGCTTTAGCTTAACAATTGTGCACTCAACATTTTGGTACTGCCACTCAACCACATCGAAGTTTTTGGCCACTTTTCATTGTACAAGTCCCAACCACACTGCAGTCTTCAGGTAATGTGCATCAATGTAATGGTTCAATAATAAATGCAATAAACTTAATTGTCTGCATTCTAAAGTAAAATATTGTTTAGGAGAAACAACAGCAGAAGAAATGCTGAACAATGCCACTGTGCTCACACAGCAACAAGGTGAACCTTTATAAAGATACGGGAAAAAATTGTAAAACACTGTGAATTGAAAAGTTTCAGTGCTTTGGCTGATTCACAGTTGGGGTTGTTGTTTTGTATTAACCTTCAGTCTTAGCATGTTTTCTATGAACTATTTCATTTTCATGTGAAATGAAAAAAATCATGTGAAAACCCTTCTCTTAAAAATTTATTTTCAACTACATTTTAATATTCTCCATTGATTTTACCAGCTTTATCTTCTCTACAGCTGTTAACTGCTCTTGGAAAGCATAAGCATCCCATTTAAGTTATAACTCCACTGAAGTAGAAATTTTGTAACAGAAATGGCGACAGGCTTCCGATTTGCAGGGCTACAGTTAAAGACTAATTCTGAACTGAATGCTTTTCTTGTAGGGTTTCTTCATGAGTCGACACTCTAAATGTTAACTGCTTTCACAGATGAAGGCAGAACATTTAAAGTTTGGGTTAATTTTTATGCATACAACAATATAACTTGATTACAAGGCGTTCCCTCAAAAAAAATTAAGTCCCTTGGGGTCTAGAAGCACACAGTATCAACTCTGCCTCTTATACGTAAGTCTGATTTTCAATAAGGAAGAACAAATTAGGTTAAGCAGATTAGGCTAGCAGCACATTAGGTTCATTTTCTCCCATGCATTGAATTCAGCAGTAATATTGCACTATCAATATCTATCATAAATTTAAAACACATTTCAGAGAACAAGGTTTCTGGACTAAAAATATTTCGTAGATCATTGTAAGGTAACAGCTCTGCCTCCAGCTGGCTTTGAATGACTTTTGTTGCAATGCAGCTTTTATTACTATTTAACAAGGAACTAATTTTTCAAATACTTGTTTTCAGTAGGTAACAAAAATATTTTATTCAAGAGGATGCTTCCTTGTCACACAGAAACACACTGGCTGCCAAAAACCCCGCACACTTTCTGGATAGCCAGCATCAGTCATCAGGATAGGTTGATCAATTAAGCTAAAGAAAAACACATTAACCCATTTCACGTACCTCCAGATTACAGGTACCTGTTCCTACAGCCCCTTTCCTTTCAGGCTCACAGGACTGACTACAAATGCGTAGCTGGCAGCGGTCACGTACAGTAGTCCTTCAATCTTGTCTATGCCGACATTGTGTCAGGGACACAAAATGTTCAGAAGCTGAACAGAAAAATGTTGACTTTATGAACACGGGATGAAATCTGTGCTGCCTACAGAGAAGTCTTAAGGACGGTGCTCTTTGCCTACCCATCCTCCTTCCTGCTAACATCCTGTCTCCCTAACACCTACCCTTCATTTTGCAGACAAACTTAGAGAAACTCAACTTGCTTGACTAACAATCATTTGGCACCATAACTGTGGATTAGTTTATAATGTCTGTGGCGGTATCTTGGTTATCGTTGGTTAAAACACCTACCCAAGCTCTGAGAAAACACGAAGTCTTTATTACCACAGAAAGTTTCAGGCACCAAGAAGTTAATCCTTTTTCTCTCCATTGTGTGAATGCCAGAGGTTTTAACAGGGATCTTCTTCCTTTTGCCAAGAAACCAAGAAAACAGAAAAAAAGCAGCAGAGCTATAACATCTTCAGCATTCTTAGAAACAGCCCAAATATTGTATTTGGAATTATTCCAGTTCCAGTAAGTTTGTGACAGCTCAGAATTCTTGGACAGAACAATTTCCGTGAATGAGACAGGCCCTCATCAGAGTAGCCACACTTATTCAAATTGCTGCAAAACTTACATATCTTGGCTGGCAAAGGAAGAAACCAAGGGGTGGGGAAAAAACCCTTTGCCACACAGTTTCCCCTCATATATAGACTGACCTGAGGAAAATGCCCACTTACATTTTATTTTGACAACCGTGTTGCAAATCCAAAGGGAAGATCTCTCCCATAACAAAAGAAGTAAAAAAAACCCCAAATGCAACCAGCATGTAATAAGAATTTTATTGAATGCATTTAGAAAAAAAAACTAGAGCATGAAGACATGAGATTAATTTCTGCATGTAAGTTTTACGAATGTGCAGAATCAAACAACCATGCAAAAAGGCATATCCCCCCTTCAACTGTAATCCAGGACTCTTATAATGGCAAAATTATTACCACCTTAAAACAGTGTTCCAGACACATAACTCATTACTTTAAAAAGGATCTCGTTCCTTCACAGAGATAAAAAAATTTCAGCAGCAACAGGGAAAGACCAATGATTAACAGGTACAGTATTTAACCAATACTCATGCCATGTTTAAAGAATGCAAGCAAAAAATGCATCGTTCCATAGAATAAGTAGATTTTTTTTCAAGGCAAAATTCCTAGTAAAACTAGTCCCTAAACTACTGAAATGGTGACTTGATAATGTACATGTTCCACAAGATCATCCAATGGAAGATTTTTTTGTCAAGCTACATCACCAGTGCCATGTAAAACATAACAGTCAGAGTAGCTGAACAGCCCAGCACTTAACAGTATATTAACATTAAAAATAAATTCCAACTCCTCCAAGAAATGTTGTTACAGATATAATATGTAATGCTAGGTAGGAAAATGGACTTATACATGAGGGAAAAGATTAAGATTTCTGTCACAAACTTGTATACCCACGCAATTTTTCATATTAAAATGGGACTGTGAAGGAAAAGTTTTATATGCACCTGGACAGTCAGTTCTGAGACATATAAACAGTGTCTACACGTGTAACATGTAAACCCATACTGAAATACACTACGGCTTTGAAAGACTCATTAATTATAAAACATAGCTAGACTGTATCAAGTTAACCAACCTGTTAAATACAGCCCAACTTCTGAAAACATGAAAAAAGGGTGAATTTAACAGCAAGTATTCCAGCGCATACTTGTTTGCAATTTAGTTTCACTATTATTAGACAGGTGAAAGTCTATGTGATCAAAAATCACTTAGCTTAGTTTTCAGATCTTGCTTTTGAGAAAGTATTGCAATTGGTTTGGTACACTACAGTTGGTTTCACCTTCTCTCCCCATTTACTAATAAAAGTTACAGCCAAATCAATATTCCACTGAAGTGTCAGCTACCACTATCCATGTCAGGATCAAACATTGGTGTGTTGAAGCCTGTTCTGCAACTGCTCAAAACACTCAAATTCAGGAAGTGGTACAGCTTTTGCAGCTTGATGATAGATACAGACATATGGTTACAAAAACCTGCTAAGACTTAATGCAGTTAAACAAGAGACTTATGGCAGTCTATACCATCTGAAGGGTTATCCTTTTATTTTGAAAAACATCACAGGCCATAGAAACCCAGGCTATTATTTGTAAAACCTATACCTTCTTGCCTGATCAAAGCTAGGGGGTGTTTTTTGTTTGCTTACTTTTTCAAACAGGTGAATTTTAAAAGTGGTTTTATTGCCATTGATGGGCAAAGTCATTATGGAACTCCTGAAGTATCTTTAATTTTGTGCTGAAAGTATGATCAACAGGAAAAGAGTAGGAGGAATGAATAAAAAGCAAAAGCAAACTGAGGCCCATGTTTACAGGAGCTTTCTTCTACTTACGGCCAAGTTGACTCAGCCACCAGCAGACTGTAGTTTGAAAGAGTGTAACAAATAGCTACAGGGTCCCAAAGCCTGCAGCATTAACAGCAGAAGGTCCATTCATCCACATTTCTCTCCATTTAGCGTTTGGTATACTAAGGGAGAACGTAACTTGCTTAAAAACAGAAATTCCTTTTCCCTTGTAGTTCTTTAAAATGGATTTTACATGATATAAACCTGCTGCACGTGAGGATGCAAATAAATTGAAAATATGTTAAAAAATGTGGAAAACATAAGATATTTAGGGTATTTATATATCCATATGGATAGACACATGTTTGAACTTGCTTGTTAAATAAGAACTTTATCCTGGCATTTAAACACTGCTCATTTTGCTGTCCAAGTTCAGAGTTCTGCATACAAAAACACAGATGGCACGCTAGTAGCTACAGCTATCTACAATTTTTCATCCACTGAAGTGACTGTTCTCAGTATTATACTAGTAAGAGCTCCACTTGTTGGTTCAGAACACATCAGGGAACATCTGTTCAAGTTTTAGAGGACCATTTGCAGGCATAGATTTTTGTAAGCTTGTACCCTATCACTTCACAACATTGACATTTTCAAATTTATTTAAAGAAAAAAAGAAAAAGGAAGACATTATTAGAGGTAAACAGAATCTTTTAGGTAGAACTTGGAGCTGGAACTTGGAGCTGGAACTTTTAATAGGGGCCCAAGGGAGTAAGCAACCACACTGCCTCCAAGTCAGTGAGGAAACGGGATCTTGAAATGAAGGTAAAGAAGCACCAAAACAAATTTCATATATACAGCACTGGTGTTACTTTCTTGGTGTTTGGGGATGGTTTCTTTGGTAATGTATTTCCTACTACTTTAAGCATGAAGTAGGATTTCAAGTACTGCTAGAGACAGAACTCTGAGCTCAAGTCAAATTATACCTGTTGGGAAACAGTAAGATGCTGAGAAATCCATATTTGACTTCAGAATGCCTTTACTGCATTCTGTTTTTCTCTTGGCGTTATTCCAGGTCTGCCAAGGCAGGTAGATGAGCATCCGCACATTTCAACAGTCCAGAGGACTGCTTGTTTACATGTGTAAGTTTTGGCATAATAAATAATGGTGTACATTTTGCATGACTTTATATATGAAAACATTGTTTTTCTTTCAGCTGCAACCCAAAATTAAGAAACTATTTCAAGCAGAAAGAGAAAGCAACATTACTGCATGTGTTGCTGCTTGGATAAAAGTCTCATCATTAAAACTATCCTGGGTTCAGCCACAAATCTTTACTGATGGAGAACTGAAAACAAAAATAAGGTCTTGATTTCTAATTACACTGTTTTGCTTATGCTGTTCAAAAGAAATAATATTTTTTAAAATATTTTAATTCAAAGGTACAATTATGGTTTGAGACAGACATTTTAAAGCTTGTTGTTTTTTTCTCCTAAGATTTGTCCTGTAGATAAATTTAGTTCTTAGATTAACATCCTCAGAAACAAGAGCTATGCATATCTACATGGAAATAATTTTCTTGAGACACCTACAGTGTGTACTGGCTTCTCCTATTACACATATCCACCTACTCTGAAAAAAGATTAATAATTTCGAATGTTGGAGAATAGGACAGAATATACATTCTAAAGACTGTACCTTGGTAATTCTACAATAATCTGCTGTTTGTATATTCTCCACACCTGAGATCCTAAGTTATTCAGCCATTTCACTGTCCATTCACTTTTATATTTAACAATTCCAATACCAGATGTACAGGAGTAAAAAAAAAAAAAAAAATCCCCTCAGGCCAACTTTGTTTTTATTTTATTCTGATCTCCTGCTTTTATACATGAAAGACAGCAAAAGAGTCAGCAAGTACTGAAATCCTTAGCAAAATACCTTTTATTCCATCCCTCCACAGCCAACAGGTATTGAAACAAACCTTAGTTTCAGAAGACAAAAATGCAAGTCTACAAGTGTTCTTTCATATTTATATTTATGCACCTTTTTATTCTAGATGTAGAATTGCATGTTAATCACTTCATAAGCTCAGATTTTTGTATCTGTATTACTGTATGCTTCATAACGAACAGTGCTAAATTTAACATGTGCTACCCAGTAGATCCAGTCNTTCTTCAAAAGAATAGGAGTAGCTAGATAAAATCGAACACTTGAAAAACAAGCACACATAGTGGACTGAGAACACATCTATTTGGATAATCAGTGCGTGGTAGGGAAGGCCGTAAGCAAAGGGCAATAGCTCTTTTACTCTAAATCCCCATGGAGACACTCCAGCTAGAATAAATATACTCATGGGAGCAAGAGCAGAAATAGCTATTACCCTTCAATTTACACCCCCATTTACTGTGCATCAAATTTCTTTGTAGAATGGAACATATGATCTAG
>WAAD01033072.1:56209-107770 GCA_013389945.1 Fregata magnificens | reverse complement strand
CTCTTGATATTCTCATAAACAAATTAGGGACAGTCGGTTTAGATGAAATTGCAGTAGAAGTTGGTACCATTTGGAAGACAATATTTAGAGTGTGGTTATCAACAATTCACTATCACACTGGAAAGATAAGATAAATTTGTTTGGGAGTCTGTTTTGGATATTCCTCAGTGATTTCTTTGCATGATGGATCAGAGAGTAGCATTATATCTGCAGATGGACCAAACTGACAAGGGTTCAAATGCACTGGATGATGGTATCAGAATTCAAGTGTTTTGACAGATTGAAAAAGACAAAAGCAAAGCATTTCATTTAGATAAGTCTAACCAACTGCACAAATAAAGGCTGAGGGAGGTAGGATGGGATGACTGGCAGCAGTTCTACAGAAGTGGATCTGGGCGCTATAACATTTCACAGATTTAACACCATATATGCTATGGTGTTATGGTGGTTTTTTTGCAACATTCTGTTGCAAAAAAATGAATACCAGCACACAGAAATAGGGTAGATACTTGCAAGTTACATAAAACTGCCCTTCTGCTACATTTGGCACTGCTGATGTATCAGTTTGAGTATTATGTCTGTTTTCAAGCAAGAACTGTGTAGACCCACTGGAAATATTACAGGAGAGAACAACAATGATCGGAGATCATTGTAAATCTCTAAGAGATCAGAAATCAAGTAAACCTCTGGGAAAGACGTTAGTTTCTTGGATGGATCTTGTCCTCTCAGGACAAGAGAGGACCATCTTCTCATACAAGAAGGGCTGTTGCAAAGTGGGAGGGTATCATCAGTTTTCCAAAATGAAGGGTAGACAAAAGATAGTGGGCTTAAACTACAGCAAGGAAGATACAGGTGAGGCATTTTAAAAACAAGAAGGACAGAAAAGCACTGGAAAAGATTCTGGACCGGGTAGGTCATGGAGCCTCCATCAATGGGGTCTTAAAGACTTAAGTTAGTTAAGCACCTGCCAGGAAATACACTGATGTAATTGAAGCAGCTTCGGGGGAGAGGGATGATGCCCCGACATCGAGCCTTGTGACTTTGTGTGTCTATGAAGTACTAAACTTCAATTTTTCAAGTTATAAGCAAGATTTCAGTGACCTGCTGTAGAAAAACAAAAATGAAAGGCTGAAAGGCTGCTTCACAATGTTCATTACTCTTTAACACAGGGGTTGTTTCTACAGCTAAATTAGTACAGATATTAAACTGATTTCCTCCTGAGTTGCAGCAGGTTTTTTTGTGTCCTAAGAGCCCTGCATCAGTATCTCAAAGACCCTGGCCATGCTACGCTAGTCATAAGCTTTAAATGCAGCTATTTTCCCTCCTTGGTCACCATATCTCTCAAATACTTGTAAACAGCTGTCTTGCCTTCTCTCCCTTATTTACCAGCAGTTAACCAAGCATTAAATATTTAGTACTTTAGTACTCCCTGATGAATCAACCTAGGTGGTCTTTTACAGGTATTGTTGTCATTCTTTGTATCATCTCCATATGTCTGCATTCTTCATGACAAACTGTATTCATAGGAATATTTGATTTCTTAATGTCATCCTACAGTTCTGGAATTACAGCTTTCTAAATTCCTTCTGTTTCCTCACACTCTGGGTTTGCATTTAGAGTTCTATTTCCAGATGGATTAGTTTTAATTTATGCAGTATAACTCTCCTTTTTTTCCTGCCCATAGAGCTCATCACTATCAGTACTTACATTGTACTTGGTGCTATGTACAAAGCCTCCTCAATTAAAACAATTTACAAACTGACTTAAGACAGACATTCAATTACTTGAAAATACATCTTCTGCTGAAACTTAATATCTTAGTGACAGAAAGATAAGCAGCACATTATCAAATAGGATCCCAAGTTAAGGCTGTCAATGGTTACCTTTGACCCCAAGATTAAATACAAAATATTGCACAATCAATTACCGTAGTTACAGAAGTAGTAAGTGGATCCTCTTCACACCTTTTATAAACCACTCTTGATTATCGCATGTTTATTATAACTGAACATAAAATTTCCTATCTTAAAATATTCATATTTGTTTTCAGTATACAAATGTATTCAGTGTTCAGTACACTGTCCAAATACAGTTTTAAAAGAAGAACATGTCTTGTGGCAGACAGTATTAGGTATTAAGTTATCCTCAGCAGATGACCGTCAGAATGAGAGCAAAGACAGTTTCGCATTTTTATTATCCTACAAAACTCAAAAATCTGACTAATTATCTTCTTTTTCGTAATTGTTAGTCATAGAAAGTCATGTATTTATATTTGCTTTCTTGAAAAAGAAAAGGTGTCTTATATGTCTTTGAGGTTAGTGCTCAAAGACAAAAGGTTATCTAGTAATTGGGTGCTTACACAGCTGACAAAGGCATCTGAAGATACAACAGTAATCCTATCAGAGTTAGATTCAGAGTTAGACTTCAACACAGAAAAATTGCATTACGTTGTTACTAAAAGGTCAAGGTGTAACCCTCCATGAAGTGTCTGGCCACTGTCACAGACACAGATTCTTCCAGTTGTAGCTGTAGTAGACTGAGCAGTGTGAAGGCTCAGCATCCCTGGAGTCAAAATCCCTAGAAAATATCCTTCTTTTCCATAAATCACCAGAGTTTCACTGAAAGATTGTTTCATTGTAAATGCTTTATAGTATGAGTGATAACTTTTTACAGAACTTGATATTTCTAAGCCCTCTATTTTAAGGCAAAGAAAGGCTCTTACACAAAGCAATTCTTCCTATTCAGCATGGAAAGGAAAAGATCCCTGAGGGAGCTGAAATTTCATAGAAACACCACAAAGGTCTCCACTTGGAAAATATTTTAATACAATGGCCTTTTTAGATGTAATTTTTTTTTTCTTAAAATCAATATTTTCCAGGAAATTATTCTATGATGGGGAACAAGAGTTGATACCTACAAAAATCAGTATCTGGAGCATCAACAGAAATATTTTCTTAGAAGAACTTTGGTCCACAAGTAATTTATTTTTCTGAAATTATTACATGTAGATCTGAATGTAAAGTTTTCTTCAAAATGGAATATTTATCAACAGCAAAACTCAAACCAAAATATACAGTGCCTTTGGTCCAATGGTGTAATGTCTAAACTATCTCCATTTACGAAAGTACATACATAACTTTTGAAGAACCTGTGTCTTTACTGTAAGCACTTTTAAACAAAAGTTCATCTTTCATTTAAAAACTATTTTAAAAATTACTTCATAAGCATATAAAAGTCCAAAGTATTTTTTCAATCTCTTTAATCTTTACAAATTAAAGAGCTGTGCAGCCCTCAAGCTGTGGTTTTCTGCCACATGGGATTATTCCGTATCTATTATTATTTATAAACATGCCCGTGTAGATCCTGGTACTACAAAGACATGGATATCTGCTTAACTTTATGCACTGTCAATCATTTTACTGACCTCAGGTAGCCTATTAATAATAACTAAAGGCAGGAATTTGTACATTTTTCAGAACAGAGTCTTATGCTGTTTGTGCCATCCCATACTCTGATTCATTCAGAACGGATGGCGGAATACCTGCACATCTGAGTGTTTGCATGGGAAGTGTTTATCATCTCTTCCTTGATGCAGGGCTGATTTCAAACTCTGAGTTGGCTTTATAATTTATGGATTATTTATAACATAAATTATGGATTAATGATTGTTTTACCTTAGAAAATGCAGAAAATGATGAAGTTACTTGTATTTTTTCTTCTCATCAAGTCCAGTTTAGCATTATATGTATGTCTGAAAATGTTTTACGCCTTTGAAGATCTCCTTGCCAGAGGCGATATTAAAATGCACAGCCACAGTTACCTACACGTATCTAATTCGCCCAAAATGCACATCTCTGTAAGTTAAACAATAGCAGCACCACTGAAATATCTCAGCATGCGATCCATTACAAAAACAGAATGTGAGAAGTAAAACAGTAAATAAAAATATACTAGTTCAAAGAGATGCTCTATAAGTAGCATATATAACTGAAATAAATATATTGATATACTAGACTGAAAAGAAATTACAAAAATGAAACCCAACCCCCCCGGGGTTCATTACGGGGTATTAAAAAGTCCTGAGAGGACCTTTTCTATTGCTCATGTGGAGTCTGCTGCATGTTTTTCTTATCTGTTTCTCGAGTTTCATGCTCAAAATCATAAACTCCAGAAGCACACTTCACCTGAATGACTGTATCAGCAGGGAATGTCATCCTGTGCACTATATCAACACAGCAGTGCTGCTGAAGTAATTCTGCTCCTTCTTTGCAAAAGAAAAGGAGCGGGTGACCTGACTCCCTGAGCTCTGGCTGCTCCCACTGACATTCAGTGGGAATGAAAATCCCTTTACAAACATTCATTAAGCACTGAACACTCTGCAACGCTGAGAGCTCTATGTGGATTTACAAAGGCAATACTTAGGTATTTCGAATTTTCTAGGGAAGGAAAAAAAAATTCAACTACTATGGCTTAGGATTGCTCCAGATCATTGCTTAGGACTGTTTGCCAATGCACAGCGCGTACTTCATTTTTAATTAATCAGGCGACCACAGAGAAACTTATTATTTCTGTTGCAAATTCCCCCCGCGTCTCTTAAAAACTACCCTTCCCAACCGCTACGCCAAATTCAGCGCCAGCATCCCTGCTAGTTCCTAGGTCTGCAAGCCGCGGCTCCATTCCGTTAAGATGGGGAGGGGGGTGAGTGGGTAAAAAATTAGTTAAATCACGAAATCCTTCCGTCCCGGGGTGGGTCAGCGCCCCAGGGGCGACTCCCGGCTCGGCGTGCAGCGTTTTTAAGAGGATCATCTCAATTTGCAAAAATCCACCGCCGCCAGCCCTCAGCGGCGCTTTTTTGGGGGGTGCTTTTAGGGTTTTGTATTATTCCCCCCCCCTCCTTTTCTTCCCCCTAAGGCCAACCTGGGGCGAAAGTGGGGGGTGGGATGCCCTCCGCATTCCCACCGCGTAGCCCGGCCACCTTCCCCCCCTCCCTCCGCCCCGCTCCTTACCTGCACCNGCAGGCAGGAGGAGGAGGCGGGGAAAAAGGGCCGGGGTATCAATTCCCCTCTTAACTCTTCTCCTTGCGGTCTTGTTTCATCCCTCGGCGCCTCCTCTGCGAGGAGATGAGGGTGGTGCTGGTGGAGATGATGAGGGTGGTGGGATGCTCCGTCAAAGGGCGGAGGCGGAGGGGGGGGGGGCAGCAGCAGGGTCCCCGAGCTCCTCTAAACCGAGGTTGATGGGAGCCGTGCTGTCTCCGCTGGTGATAAAAGCGGCCAAGGAGGATTAGCCCTTGCTCATTTAAAGGTTAAGCTCAAAGCTAACCTTTGCGACTAGGTCCTGCCTGCAAGGCTTCCCATCCCGAGAGTCTTGAGGGTGAATAATTTCCCTCCCCCTACTCCAGCCCCGATTCCTGTTAAAGCAGTCTAAAAATGGCAGATTGTTCCTATACTTTCATATATTTATAGGTGTTTATTAGACAAGTACGCAGAACCCCAGCCATGCGGCAGGACCCCAATACTATTAGCACTATAAACACGAGCTAAAGAGATAGTCCTGTCCCAAGACCTTATAAATTATGTATAAGAGATTACAGATAGAGAAGAATGCGTTGAAACAATACGAGCCACTATGACACGCAGGGAAGTCGGCACAGCATCGCACAAAGTACTGAAGGTACTGAACTATTTACTCTTATGTGTAGCCTTTTGCTAAAATCAGCTTTGAAGCTACCTGGAGACAGGATTATGGGGAAATAGTGGTAACATGACTGTGTATTGATGGGATTTTCAAAACTGCCAAAATGACTCAGGAACATGCATTCCTTTTATTTTGACAATCCCACCTGAACTAAAAAAAAAAAAAACCAACAGTAACACAAGACGATTATAAGAACAAGCTGAGAAAAACTACACTAAAGACGTATGAACCTAATATTCTATTAAACACACCAAAGTCATGGAGTAACGATGAAGCTCTTGGTCTTTATTGTCAAGGTATTCAACAGTCAGGGCTGTTGGCTAAATCGTAATCAACCTTCTTAACTCCTTCAAAGAGCTTTGACTGATCTATAAGAAGACATGACTGTCCTTTACAAACATTGTGTTGACTTGTCCCTCTTATTCCATACTTCCACGTATGTCTGCTAATTTAACTATGTAATGTAGTGTCAGATAAATTGACTGGTGCCAAAGAATTAGGGTCTGCCATTCCCAGATTCTCTCAGAGATCCTTTTTGTGAGATGCTGTCATATTTGCCTCATTCTGCCTTTGGGTACCAAGCTGTTTTCAGCAAAAGGCTACAGATAACAGTTCATAGTTCAGCACCTGCAGTTACTTCGTACCTGAGTTTCCTAAAAATTCCTCAAGTGTGAATACCATCCAGTCCATGTTATTTGTTGACATAACTATTGACTTGTTTTAAAAGCTCTTCAGTTTGAAACAACTGCCTCAAATTTAACCTTCTTAGAAAAAGATTCTCATGTAGACTCTCTTAAAACTCCTGCGTAGTGAATTCATGCAGCCTTTCCCTTTACAACCTAATCTTTTCTGGACGCTCTTCAAAACCGTGATTTTCTACTGGTCCTATAGATTCTCTGGCACACTTTCTGCTTCTGAGGCATTTGAATAAGATGTTAGTCATGTAGCTTAATGCACTCTAGGAAAAAAACTACAGGTATTAACTCCTCAGCATGGTATTCAAATTTAGGCAGAATAAAAATACTTTTTCCTTTGAAGTACTATGCATCTACAATTACATAATAAATTGCGGTCCTTAACAACCCCTCCTCCCTAAACAATTAAAAGACCTCATCAAAATAATTTTTTTCTGTATTAAAAAGGATTTAGGTCACTAAATTAAGTGACCAAAGGTTGGGAAAGCCAGAAGACTGCCCATGAAACCTTAATTCAGACTTCTTGTGCGTGTGCATTGCAACCCTGTACTTAATTATGAGCTTGTCTGCAGAAGACCAGGCTCCATTTGGAACATTTGAAATTATGTAGTGGCAAGCACATCAGACTAGCTAATTAAGTCTCCTCCTGTGTTCCTATCCATTTATTCCTTTACTTTCTAGAGTCTCTTTACTGCTCATCCCTTATCATGTCTCATGTGGAAATTTCTCTTTCCCTGGTCTGTCTGAAATTCTTACCCTTAGATAAGCACTTTAGTAGTGAATCAGGTAAGGGTTTTTACCATTGGGTCATAGAGATTGCTCATTATTCCTTCAAAGGTTATTTGTGATTTTTCTCCAAAGGTGAGAAAAAATGAAAAGAAAAGGAAGGAAAACAAAGACAGGAGGAAAGAGAGTGAAAAACGGGGAAACAAAAGTTTCCAGGTTGAAGCAGAAGGGAAATAAGGAATTGAGGTCAGTCCTCATGATATCGTAGAGCTTCCTTCTTACAAACGATCAGCTCTCAAATGACAACCTTTACAGAGAGAGACAGTTGTAAGATGAAAGCAAAAGGAAGGCATGAAGTTGCCTGATGTCTTGGAGAGGAAGGATCATACTGTATTTACAAATAATGCTGCACTGACTCAGTAGACATTCTGGAAAATTGATGATTTTTTTTTAATTTGTGACAAAAACTCTGCTTTCTACCTGCTTCTCTTGGAAGAAGGCCTCACCAGTCAAAGCCACTGTTCCCTCTCTATGCTAGGTATTACAAAGAATAAACACTTTTCAGAGGATTATTTTCTATGGAGATGCTTGAGATGTAATCATTAGCTAATAACTTACACCTTTGGTTGGTGAATTTGGTCTTCACATAG
Source organism: Fregata magnificens (assembly GCA_013389945.1). Classification (NCBI taxonomy): domain Eukaryota; kingdom Metazoa; phylum Chordata; class Aves; order Suliformes; family Fregatidae; genus Fregata; species Fregata magnificens. Next base: position 100,005 of record WAAD01033072.1, on the reverse strand, counting down.
AATTATAATGTTACCTTCAAACTGTAATGTTGTTTTAAAAAGTCTTCCAACAGAACTAACAAAAATTGGAACCAGTGGCGTTTGTGACATTATCAGTAAGTTAGCATTATTACAGTGGACTAGAAGCAGTATTTCCACTTCATGGGAAATTTTAGACCTGAAACAGGCTAAAGCAATAACTATTCAATATTCTTTTATTCTGGAACGTGAAAATTCAAATAAAATTTGCGCTAGAAAAACATACTATTTCCTAAATGAAGTGGGATCTCTGAAGGCTTGAGTTCCCCAGTGAAATTGAGTATAAGCGTATTTTGTTTGCCAGTCAATCTCAATATCACAAAACTCACATTTTCAAAAGAAGTGGCTAAAAATGGTAGCTACTCTCCTGAGTGCTTCAGTCGAAATTTAGAGACTTTCTGACCCTTTCCCATAGGCTTTCTTTGCAATCATTGGCACTAGAAACTTGATTTCTTAAATAAAATTAAGATTCTCTGCTTCTTATTTGCTTCCAGGAGTTTTAATAACAAAAAATATCCTCAAAATCGTGATAATACCGTGTGCTGAGCCATGCTGCAGGGTATAATGGATTTACCTTGAATGGGATAAGAAAGCAGAACAAATTTATTGAAGGCAAGGCATGTTACAGTCCAGTAAAATTAAACACATGACTTCGGGGATGTAACTGTGCAGATATTTTTTCACATAGCCTTAGTATGCAGGCAAGCTCATATTGTGGGAGATTTTTGATGTGTGGCCTTCATAACCTACCACGTAGAGCTGCTGTGGGGATTAACTAGTTAAGATTTTTAAAGTGCTTTGAAGATTATAAGGCATTAAGTTGCATAAGTGCTAAGCACTATTATTTAATACTTAAGTATTATAACCAAGCTTTGCAGGACAACTCATGCTTATCTCACTAGTATGAGTCTTTGTGATTTCAGTATAGTTGTTGCAAGATGTAAAGCAAGCAGAACTGACCCCAAGAGAGTGAAATTTCTTTCTTTTTTCACTATCAGAGACTAAAGTGAGATAAAACTGCAATGGTGTTGCAGAAAATTTAATTGAAAAATAATTATTATGAAATGCAATAGTAGATTCAAGAAATCCACATAAAAATGCAGGGCTCCTTAAGGTGCTAGTTCTGCCATCCTTACTTAATCTATGTCCTACCTTACCCAAGTAGACCCACTGACTATTCTCCAGGAAGTACAACTCCAAACCCCAAATCCATAGATGGACCAAATACATCAATTACATCAGCTGAAAATGTTGCCAAGTGACAGTAAGGATGGGTAAAATCTGTACACTGGTAATTTGTACTTCATACATATTTTAGCTGTGACTTAAATCAATTAAAAATTATTTAAGTCAAAATTTTGGAAGAAAGATGAACACAGAGAGACCATTGTCTTTATCAATCAGATTGAGAATGCCTTTTTTTCATACAGTTTCTTTGTTGAGTTTCATTTTGATATCAACCTTCCTCTCCCTTGTTTTGTAACGTCAGTTTTCAGTAGCAGAAGTAGTTGTTGGGGTTTTTTGTGGTAGTGAAGGGACAGAGCATTCATTAATAAAAAAACAATGCCGAACAGGAACAACATGACGTAATTTTGTGCCTAACTGTTGAAGACAGAGGAACACAAGTGTTTCAGGACTGCTGACATCCACACACTATAGGTGTTAGGGAAGCATATTGTTGGACCCTGAGCTGCATCCCAGCATCCTGAAGCCATAAGACCCTATTTAGCATGCAGGGAAGGACAGTTGGATTTATTTACCTTACAAGGACTAATTATTATTCAATGGCAGTCCCTTTGCGGGACAAAGCACTCAGATAGTACTTAAATTTCTTGCCTCTGCAAAAGTGCTGCAGACATTTCACAAGGACAGGCTTTTCAAGTATATGCACTCCCTCTCTGTGGCTAAGAATAAAGATTACTTTCCTATAGTGTTTTGACATTTTGATCTGAATTGAAGCATAGAATAAAAATACACTTCACCGATGTCTCCAGTATGAACTGAAATTCAGCCTTAGAGACAAGTAAAGGTAAAAGAGGGCAAACAGAGAGTGAATAGTGCACTTGTACTATAAACACAGATCCTTGTCCTTTCCTGGGTCAAGAAAGCTGCAAGCTTCTAATGCTCCTATTTCTCTTTGGAAAGCATAAACTTTACTTCCTCTATTAAGTTATTAACAATCATTGTGTCACAGGAGATCAAACTATTTGTCCCAAAACCCACATAAAGTTCATGAAAAAGCCAGAGCTCAACTTAGCTTTCTAGACACTGATCCCCATCCCAGACCGCTTTAGCCATTCAACTTAGAAACAGCTTAAAACAGACAAGAACAGCACAGTGCACATTGTTCAGAGAAAAGATTTGTCTACATATGGTGGCAAATTTGTCTCTACGCACTTTGTTAATAGGGTCTTACCAGTCTTTTGACCAGCTATCCCAGGGGATGTGGGAAATTGGAGGTAGTATGCTTCATTCAGACTCAGCTCCTTAAGCTCAAAAGTGTTCACGCAGAGATTCAGGGCTTCTTTGTTCTCATCAGGTTTTATAGGTTTTCCAATCCTTTATCTGAGGCTCCACTCACCTCCGCAGTTGCTCTCCCACCTCAGTGTCACAGCTAAAGCAAGAAAAGCAACTCAGCTGTAACATTCTTTTCTTTTGTCTTTTCAGGATTTTTTTTTCTTGGATTTTCCTTACTCCTTTCTGTTTTGCTTAGAGTCTCAAATCGTACAATGGCAACTACTCATTATTCATTTTAGGTTCAAATTATGGGTTACTTAAGCTGTTGCTCATACCAATAGTAAACTACTTGACCTGCATTAGTATTCTTAATGCTTATTTTGGCAGAAATTAAATAGTGTTTCTGAAAGGGCAGATATTTACCAGGTGCATTACAAATCTAGTTAGAATTTGAAAAAAATACAGCTGGGTCTTCTGATGCTTGAATTACTGAACTTGAAAGATAGAATGACTGCTATCAGTTTCATGTACTGTGCAGACCATGACACACACTGTTTGGAAATAGGTGTATGTGGCTCAGTTTTCATGTGATTTTAGTATATTGAGCAAGACCAAAACACTGTGAAAACAGAACCATCAACAAATGTTTTTGAATGTTGCTTAAAACCAGTATCTGGTGTACAGGACAGAAAGAAATATAATAAGCGAGCATCCCATCAGTCCCTCCATGCAATGGATCACGCACCGCCAAAAGGCAGTGCATATGTGTCATGCTGGCAGTAGCCACATGCGGCTACACAGTGGACAGTATTGAAAGGTGGTATGTCCACAGCCTCCTCATATTCACAGCGGACCAAGATCCATTACAAGAACACCATGTGCATCTTTTTCACCTTTTTCTTTCTTCAGACAGCAGATGAGTTCAGAGTCTGCTATACCTTAAATATTGCCTTTCTCTGCTGAACTGTCTACCAGAAGTACTGTGAATATGTCAGAGTTTTGGTGCCCTGAGCTCCCAGCAGAAACCATTTTCCTGGGGCTGTAGAGCCCTCTGTCTATTCTCCTTAGTGTCTGGGGCTCCTATTCTTCCCGTACATACCCACATCCTATAACTGTCAGGACCAAAATGTTCATCTCAACTCAATGCATTGGGCTCTGTTTTCTCATTCATCAACCCAGTTCATGGCGGGGGAGGCAGGGGGGAGGTTACTCTAAATTAATTCCTTCTGATCTCCAAGGAGCAGAAAATATAAATAACGCACTCCAGTTAGACCCTCCTGTCCAAACTGCATCACAGCTAGGAAAAGAGTCTCATGTTAGCTGCATATGTGTATAGTGGGGATTTCTATCCCAAGTAGAGAAAAAAGGTTTTTCTTGGCAAGAAAAGCTGTTAACATCAAGGAGCCTGAATGTGAATTCTTAATATTTCTAAACTTATTTCCACGGTATTCCTCCTGCATGGTCACTCCAGTGAAATGCTGAAAGTGTTTCTTCTGCTCCTTTATATTCAAAAAAGGATTGATGGAAGGGAGGTTTTTTGGAAGAGGTTTTTAGAGATGGCTTATAGATCCGTTATATTCCAGGACCTTTTTTCTGTTCCTTTACCTTTGCCCATTTTTAAGTTAACAGAGTGAAATGTCTTATGCTTCATTGCAAATATCAAACTGATTTTCTCTCCTTTATTTACAAGTTTAATTTAGTCTTATGAAAAGATATTCAGGGAAAAAAAAGAGCCAAAAAAATGAAGAGAATCTTACTAAAAATAAATCCAAGCGAAGAGCATGTGTTGAAGAGTTGCAGAGTCCTCTCAGTCTGGAACAAGAGACTTCATCAAAAATGTGCCTTTTCCTCACCCCCGTAACAATTAACCTAAAATGAAGTAGGAGCTTCTTAAGATCTGCGAAAAATTCCTATTATTTTTACAGGTCCCCCAACAGTGGGATGGGATGGGCAAATCTTTACCCCTGTATATCACCTTCTCACCGAAGACTTCTCCCCCAACCACTTCATTCCAGAATCTACCTTTCTGCACCATCCTATGAGCAAGAAGAAACTCAGATCCAGCAATGCAAGTTGAAATGGAAGTGAGCGTTCAAGAACAATGATGTGACATTCTGGAAAGCACACGTAAAAGATCTTTTGCAAAGGCCGTCTCTGACTTCAAATAGTATGTTGTTCACAAAAGAGGGTCTTCAGTCAATGCTGTGATAGCTGTCTGATTAAGAGATCAGAAAGCCTTCAAAATTTGTGGAACTAATTATTCTACTAGCTTTCCTAGACTAGGGACATTGCCTTTTAGAGCTTTGGGGGGCAGAAGAACAGACTGTATATCATGTTCTACCCAATATCTACTCTCCTAAATCCCTGTCCCTCCTACCCTGTGCCTCCTCCCCCGTCCACAAAATTGCAGGTGTGCAGGTGTATGAAAGCACCCCTAGGCCGTGTTCTCGATAGGAATTAAGTCAATTATAAGGTCCTGGGAATCTTACTCTCTTTCCATATCTGAAACTTTTCAATATGCTGTCCAGGAAGGATAAAAATATTGGGGAAAATCCTGACAAGCTGCTGAACTGCTATTCCAGCCCCTTGCAGTTTCAGGCTACTTGAGGATTAGGCAGAAAAGAACAGAGCCTTACTCAGAAATTTCTATTCTTCGTTAGAGGCAATAGCTCCCTCACAGCCTTCCCTCCCAAGAAGACCCATGCGGAACAGGGGGATTCACTGCAGTCGCAGGGGGCAGTAAGTACTGAGTTGCTATTCTGCTGGCTACAGCTTTCTCAGGTGGTGGTTTTAGTACTGCGAAAAGGAATTATGGAACTAACTGGATTCTGAAGGGAGTTGCCTGTAATTTCCAGCTGGGTGTTTACCAGAGGTTTCCACTTACTTGTTGACAACACTTTTTTTCTCTTTTTAGAACAAATCATCTTTCTGAATTTCACTTCTCATCTTGAAAATGCACCTTCTTTAGTTTACTAAAGCTGTAGGTTCACTTTTCTTGTTTCTCTGAAATGAGATCCTAATACCAGTAAGATCACCCAAAATACATAACAGAAATTTAATAGACTTTGAAGTGGTTAACCATTTTAGACTTACCCATACAGCTCACTTTCCGAGGACTTTCAGATTTCTCCTTTGGAAGGCAACTGTTGTTACACTAATACCACCAGCGGAGAGGAGAAGTTAACACAGTTCTCTGATAATCTCACTTGAAGCTTTTAGGCCTTGAGAGAGTGACCACTGGCAGGAAAAGCACCTGACATGAGGAGTAGAAAGAAGTGGTTAAAATATAGCCCCCCCCCAAATCTTTAAATCAAAAAGATGTGTAAAATGTTCTTCTTGAGCACTAGTAGACTTTAGGTTAGCATCTGTGTGTTTTGACAGGAATTGCAACAAAGATCTGAAGGGAAATGGCTGATCTGTACCAGGGAGGGACAGAAGTTAGAGGTCTGAGGGATGCTACGCTACGTTCAAACCGATGAATCAAACAGGCCACAGCACCCCTACTCCCTGGCCATGATGCTGGGTGTTATTGCATGGGACACGGAACAGGGAACCACCTTTTAGGAAAAATCCCCAGCCTGTGCTGTCCTCTGAGCCAACCTCGGGAATTGTCTGGCGAAATCCTAACTGGCATCTGCCAAAATATTGCAGGAATCATGCTAACAGCTAAACAGTTTGGAAAATTGGGGCACAGTGGTGGAGCTCAAGCCCCTGGTTTTTTTAATCCTTGCCAGTATAGATGTAGACCTAGGTCCCGTTTACCTGAAAAGAATCCTATGCCCTGCTATCATGGGGAGTATCTTCTCTGATACAGTTTCAGCTCAGGCATGCCCACCCCTCACAAACAAAAGCCGTGTAAGATATGCCATAAAACAGATTTTTCTTTCCAGATCCAATGGATGCCACTGAGGCAATTGCTAATGGCCTTAACGAGAGATGACAAGCTCCGAAAGCGGCTCACTCATGGAAAACAGTGAGTTTGCTGAAAACCAGGAGGAGGAAATGGAGGTGGATTAAAGCTATTGCTATCTGCCTAAAAGAACATTGTGGTGAAAAGAATGTTCCCGCTCTACTTTCCTATTTTCTACAGACAGAAAATGTGTTTCTGCTTGTAAAGCGTTATGATTGTGTATCATTCACGATCCTTACAGCTATCTCATGACCATCTTCATACTGTAATGAAGCCTTTACCTTCTCTGCATATGCTTACACAGTAAGTTGTTTTGCTTCTACCAGCTTAACCACTACCAATCACACTTGTCACATAGCTGTGTGCTAGTTCTGCATCCACAGTGCAGATTTTTAGAGCTTGATAAGAACATCCCTGCACTTACACTTGGGCAACGTATACAATTCGCCCTAAATCAGACAAATGGATGCTGTTGAGCCATCTGTTTGAAGATATGTTTAGTTGTATAACCTGAGCTACAAGTATTTCCTCACAGATGAAGATATCTCAGTTTAGACAGCTACAGAGAGGGGCCTGTGCACCTGAAATATCCCCACAGGACTGGAAAATACAATGCAGGAACTGTTCAAGACCGCTACCCTTCTGCAGCAGTTTGTGGAGGCCTGGAAGGATCCCCTAGGTCATCAGAAATGGCATTGAAGTCTATACTATAACACTGAAGTGAGCCCTAGGATCTTCATTTGAGTGAATATCTAAAATCCCTTCAGTCAATATGAGATCTACTCAGACCTATTCAGCTGGATCTCAGAAAGCAGATCAGATGGCAAAATATAGGGATGCTTGGATTTATGAGTCCTATCCTGTTAAAAAAAAATATGTTCTTTTTGGTTAATTCAGGGTAAGAATCACAAGACCAGAATCTGTCTCCAAATTTGCACATGCTACTAATGTGAGGTGCCTGTTGAGATTCTTGTGTTGCTTTAATAAATGCTTACAAGCAGCCGAACCAGGAACTTGACTTGCTTTCCTCGCTGTATTACATACCGATTAACTTTACATATTTGTGGAAGCATGTAATTTTTTGGGTTTTAATAAAATTTTAGCCATCTATACTGCAGCATTAGTAGTTCATTTGTATGACTGCACAGTTTGCTTTATATCATTTGTTCATTTATAATAATAGAAACAAATATTCATCAGAAATTTTCAGTGCTCTTCTCCAAGAGTCATGATATTTTGCCTAGTTTCTGTTTGGTATTGTTACAAATGAAATGTTTTTGCTATATATATGTGTCTCATTTGTTCATTTCTCTGTATTTTTCTGTTCTAAACAGATTCTCAGCCTATACTCATCATCTAAGCATCTGAATCACTTTTCAAGCATATGAGGAGTATAGCATCAGTCAGCAGTCCCATGGTTCTGCCTTGTCTATTTTGCTCTGCTCTTGCATCCCAGCCTCATACCTGAGACTGGAGATGAGTTTAGCCCAAAAGGCCCACAACCCCAGGATGTAGCAGCTGAATTCAGCACTACAGCAGGAACGTATGGTGCGTCACACCTTTTAAGCATACCCTGAAGTCTCTAAAACCTTTCCATGAGCACAGGTGACCTTATTCAGGAGTCTTGCAAGAAAGTTGTCCTCTTGTGGAAGAAGAACATGCGAACAAACTCTTCCAGAAATGGTGCTGGTGTGCATTCAGGACATACAGTTGTCAAGATCACAGAATCACCCTAAGGTGGATGCAAATTGTACATTCTGCTGCGTACAGGCCTAAATCAAGTATGACTGACTGGCTGGTCTCAATGAAGGCAGCATATATTTCTGAGGTGACTGTACACAGGGAAATGGAAACAGGTTCCTGCATTACTCCTCCAAGCCCCAGGAGTTTGATTTTATTTCTGTTTTACTTCTGAGGATTTTCAGGGCTCTGCAGAAAAAATGATATTTCAGTAATGGTTTTCTGTTTGTCCACTCTGAGTAGGAGAGATGGCAAGTTTTGGAACAATTTGCTTTGCTCAGAGAAAAGATTATTGGTCTGAAACACAAACCACTTGTTGGACGGTGGCAGGCATGTTCTTCACGCAACACTCTCCACTCTTAGTGACCATTATCTTGATAGGAGATCCCTGATCTCCAGAGATCAGACTGTACATTCTCAGTCCAAGGCTGCCACTGCTGTAGGACACTGAAAAATAAGGAGGGACAGGGATAAGATTTTCACCCATGGAGAGGCCCTTCTAATCAACACCGTAGCCTTTATAACATCTTCATAAAGAAGCCACAGCTAGCAAATTTTGATTCTAGCTGCTGGGAAGTTTTATCCACCTGGTCCCAGTTTGGTCAGTAACATGCCACTGTTGTGCTGCTTCACTGCTTACCCTTGCTTCCACAAAGGAAATGTAAGTGCAAGTGCTCGTATCTAGCTGAGCTTCCTGTCAGAGATAACAGGGATCCATGAAGAGGAAGGCAACATCAAAAAAGCACAAGATCATCAGCCAAGAGGAGAAGAACTGCCATTCCTGTGACAAACAGAGCACCTTCTCTCAGAACTAAAGTGCAATATCTGATACCTCCATCTACCTGCAGCTTCTTCTTACACAAGCAGCCCCTTCTTAGCAGGAGATGCCTCAAATCAGCAATGCAGCCAAGGACAAGCCATGAGCTATCAAATTAAATTACAGAACTGGGTGCATTCCTTTTTACCTATGCACGTACTTGTGATGATTATGCTCACTTCTACAACAAGGAGCAACTCTTTACCATCTGGAGTCAGGTAAACAGTTAGTTTAAATATCTTTGACTATTTGATATTTTGTACAAAGTCTGGCAGAGAACATCAGAAATATAAACATTTACATTACATTTATATTGGTTATTGTGTTCTCTCTCTTATGTAAGAAGGTTTTATTTGTAAATATTTTCATTTTCCTTTATCTCTGTTCTTTCAAAACTATAACACCTCTATATTAGAAGACTCTCTCCCTAGAATTTCAAATTTAAATACAAAGAAGGCAATATAGCCCTTTGAGTTTTTCTCCAGCCCACACAAATTCTTGAGCCATTTAAAGAGCTGTTCCTTTTGGCAACACGGAAACATTTCAGTTTATCAGCCTTCTCATTCCAGGAATTTCAGAGAAGCGATTTTAGCAAATTAAACCCCATAAGCACAAATCAAAAGATATTTGATTTGCCATCTTGGTAAAAGTTTTAAATGATAAATGGAGCATTCTGTTTACTTTCATTATAAATAATATTAATTTGTTAAGAATTTAAGAGAATACTAGCAGACTCCTTCCTTAGCAGTTTATTTACCAATATTTTGTTATTATACAAAAGTAGAACCTTATAGATTCCTATTTTATTTCTCAATTAAAAAAAAAAAAAAGGATATCTCTGACAGATTCATCTCTGTTCACTTGGTACCTAAAGCTACCTGTCTGACCAGGTATACCTACCTACCTAACAGTCCAAACTCCCATATGGATAGCAGAGACAGAGAGAGACAGACAGCTCCACAAGGCAGTTTGTCCCACTCTAAAAAAAGTGGGATGACTTGCCTTCCAGAGGTGCCTCATGCTGTCTGCTAAAAGGCTAATTCAACAGACTAAATTGGAGCACGAACTTAATGTTCAGATGGCTATGGTCAAGTAAGAGGAATATACCCCCAACAAAGCTATGTGATTGACTAAAAGAGGCGATCAAGGGCAAGACTACTGTTTTATCCTTCTTCCAAACCCAGAAAGATAGCAAAGAGCAAATGCAGGGTCAGATTTCACTATCACCACTCACATTCAGTAGTGCTTTCTAGATGAATAAGCTGTTACTGGCTACCAATCCAAACCTGCCTAAAGAAATTTAGCTTAAGTTAAGGAAAATCAGGCTGTTTGAGAGTGAACATATATTAATGACATGTTTTGTCTTTGGATGATTAAAGGCAGAGACCAAGGTGTTTACCCAAGGACCAAATTCAGACTGTCCATGAGAGCTGGCTACATAATACGTCTGATGATCTGGACACAAGTCCCAAGTCTCCCTTGCTGTGTATAGTGCTATATATCTGCCTGATTACAAGCCTGAAGATGTGCTTCAGCTAGTTCAGATACTTAAATTTGAAATCTAATGTTCATATGCATTTTTAACATGCCATGAAAACCCAGGGTTCATAAGTCATTTACAAAAACGCATGAAGGCACTCTTTGTCATCTCTGACTGATTTGACCCTCAGATCAACAAAAATCCTTTCAAAACTTTGAGATAGACTAAAATATATGCCTTTGTAAAATATGCCTCTTCAGCAATCCAGAAGAGCTGGCTCTGCTCTGTAAGAAAAACTTACATAGGTTTCCAGCCAAGAAAGAAGGGAAGGGGTACATATATACTTCTTAGGAAGGATCATCTCAAAAAAGAAAATATAACAACCATAAAGGCTAGACAGAGGGGGTTGTTTTCCTTGACCATAAGAAGGATGCTGCTGCCTGTCCTAAAGAACAGTCTTTGCTGTCCTTACTGTTGATGTGGCAAGTTTTCTCTATTCTTTTGTTGGAAAGGAAAAAAATGTGACCAACAAATTTTTCTGTTTGTGAAGAACAGAAACATGGGGAAATATTGCATTCTTTGGTCATTATTGTTCAAAGCAGTTTAATCAGAAAGATGTCACCTACAAAGCTATCTACAGATGCACGAGTAATTTCATTGTAGACAGCTATGTTCACTAAGTATAAAGGCATCAGTGACAAACAAAGAAACAAGAGAAACTGTGTCAGTCTTCTCATCTTCTAGCAAGTTCCCACATTTCTCTAGGAGTTTCCAGCAACGCTTCTGGAAAGAGCAGCAACTTCAAGTTGTAGCTGCAGATAAAAATACCTATTTTTAGGGTCTGACAGAACGGTTGTGTTATAACCTCCTTTCCCTCTGGTGGTTTCTGAGGGACGACCTCTTGTCCTACAGTCTCAGGCTGCTTTTTTCAACCCTTGTTTCCTACCACAAACGTGCAAGGTAGTATTTTCAGGAATGGCGATTGCTCTTGGGATCCAAGTCATTTGTTTTTGGATTGTCTGCCTGTCAATATATTTGCAAGTCCCTAATGGCTCTGACATCAGTATTTAACCTCTTCATTCACCATCTTGAGCAGAATTTCAACACACAGGGCTTAATTTACCTATCAAAGAGATCCACACTCATAGGTAGACTGCATTCAACACTTCAGCTAGCTCACTTAAATCCTAGTTTAGGTAACTTCGCACTGAACCTCAGCAGGCACTATAGTCATAGCCACAGTGTTTTCTTTTGGCTCTGTGCCAGAGGAGAGCATTGAAAATCAGCTTTATTGAATCCCTAAATATGAAGCTGAATTTTTGAAATAAAGGGATTAGGCTTTTCCAGGAAATTATCTGTGGATAAAGAGCCAAATAGTTCAAATCTGGAAATCTAACTCCTAGGGAAAAGTAGAATTTTTTCTAAAACCACACGATCCATTTTTCACATCTTCTAGTAGCTAGCTGAGGACAAGATTCATGTGCTATCTTCTATGAATGCCATCCTCATGTGCTTAAATCTCACCATATGGATAAGCTTTGGCAGATGCCAAACTGTTAGCGTCATGAGACAGATGAATGTCTGAAAGAGCAGGGCTTTTAGTGACGAGCACTATGACACCTACATCTACCTCAAGGAAGCAACCCCTCTGTATTCTCAGCCAAAGTCCCTTTGTTAAGGGACATTGCCTTCTATCTTGATTTCACACTTTTTCTGCCAGAGTATTAGTCTAAATTTTCTGTCCTGCCCCATTACGTAAGCTTCATCTTAAAGCTTACTTCAGCAACTTAGTGAAAGATACATCTTTTTATAATTGATATCCAGCAATTAGAGTTTTACACTTCAGTCTCATTTTATTATTTCTGTGAAAGTATCTGAAAGGGTTAATGAGATTTAAATATTTCAAACAAAATACAAGGCATTAATTATCTACCTTATTTCATTATAGAAATTATGCACCTAATTACAATGGAAAATTATCTACCAGTGTATCTGAGTCATTCTCCATGACGTTATCAAAGTTAGTAACAGCCTTACTGGGACTGTCCAGGGAATAAGAAATGCTAATTATATTGTCTGGTTCTGACTGGTCTGATAGTACTTTACAAAAATAAAAACCTATTGTATGTAGCCTATTTAAATCTAACTTAATTGGGCTGCATGAACAGACGTTTAGAAAAACCCTAATGTGGGGTTTGCTATTTAAAGTATCTTGCGGGCTAATTCAAACAAAGAATAATCTTTCTAAAATGTGTGTTTGATTATTTTTTCAAGCTTTTCTGATTGATTTGGCATGCAGGGGAGTAATAAAATTGTAACCACTGTGATGAAGTTGTTTTGAGCAGAAGCTAACCTTCCTGACAAATTGTTTTGATTTTTCATTTTTTCTCTTAATGTCCGATAGATTTGAACATAAATATGCAATTCACTGCAGAACAAATGATAGTCCTTAGACCTTTTTATGAGACTAGCCTGGAACTGATGGGCTAATGGGACTCTAAGATTTATTTTTCCTTAGACAAAAGAAAAAATCATATCTTATACATCATCTGCCATTCAAGCCAATATTTTGTTGCCCTCTCTCAACCAAAGCAGACAGAATCCCTAATCTAACTAATTTTCCTTGTTAGCCTATCTGCTGCATGCACAACATTTTTCACAGAAGAGAAGCAGTGAGGAGGATTTTTATTGCAATATGCTGTGTCTTTGCATATAAGCAATGAGCAGGACAGTCTTTTTTAGAGACACCCAAAAACTTCTCAACAAGAAGTATGACAATTACTAGATATATGCAGTAGTTGTTTCTGAAACTGAGGAAAAGAGTGTCAGCAGGTTATAACCCAAAAATTCTCTGGAACTGAGAGAGAGAGCAAAGACGTAATGGTTATAAATACAGGAGGTAACAAGGATGCTGTAGCTGACTGGTGGAAAACTGAACTCTACAGGGAGCTAGGTCTCAATATCTATACCATACCTCAGGTATGAGCTGTATGTTCCTGTTTTCTGGCAGCTGAGGATCTGCTGGAATCCTGCTAGCAGTGGAGACTACACAGGTTCTTTGCTTTTCAAGGTATAATAAAGGACCAAATTTACATATTATATTCAATTCTTACACGAAAATATGTCATAGCAAGAAAGGAAGATGTCAATCTGGCTGCAGTTTGTGTCATAAAATTCTTGATAGTATTCCAAATGTGCTTTTTACAATATTTCATCCTATTCTCTGTGCACTACTTTAATTTTAAGAAATCCTATGGTTTCTCTCTCTTTGGATGTTGTCTGGGAATTACTAACGGGTTCTTATAAAAGTTTTTTATAATGTATCCCAGGGGTTTATTGGAAGTCCTGAAAGAAACTTTGGCAGTGCTGAAGCTAAGCAGCAAGGCAAACACATAACAGCTACATATTACGGAGCCTCAGTGCTCATCTAGTACCTCAGCTGCACCTTCTCTAGTCTCCAAAAATGTAAGCAAACCCAATGGCAATTGGGTCTTAACAGCATCTAATGCCATTGAGTTCAGTGGCTAGATCCATGAGAAGAAAGGATCTCTCACACAACCTGTACACAAAAGCCAACATTGCTTTCTTAGACTTGATACACTGTGCTTAAAAAGAATGAACACATTTATTCTAAAAGATTTTTTTTATAAAAAGCTTTATCTTCTATCCTGATCCTCAACCAATATAACCAGCAAACCCTTTCCCTCAGTTGCTGTAGTATTATTGTCTCTTTAATAATCTTTTACTTCTCACTTACATAGGAAATTGCCTGGGCAGCTTCATGAGTTCAGGATGTGAGAGAGATGTGCATCAGTAATGCACAAAGCCAGTGCTTCAGAGTCACTTGGGTATCCCTGCTTTATATTTCCCAGTGCACTGACTGGGGCCTCAGTGCTGCTTCAAGCCTGTTCTGTGTGTTAACACATCACTGTCTAAGTTAAAAAGCAAAGTATAGAAAAACTAGATTGTCATCTCCTTTCCCTCAAAGGGTACAGGGACCACTGCCACTTTGTCCTTGTCCCCCTCTGAGCTTCAGGGCTGTCACTGTTGACCACTCTGTTGGCAGGTCTACAAGGGCCAGCCCTGAACTTTGGCTAAGACTCCAAGCTGGAGCCAGGTTAAGCTCGTTCAAAGACATCTGGGTGTCTCTGTGCTGCACCTCCCAGTATGCCTGGCTTTGAGAAGATATTTGACCAGCATGCAGCCCGCTAGCATCCAGCTGGGCCTCACAGCTCAGGCTCTGCTCCAACTCAAAGCATCTGTTCTGCTCCAGATGAGCTGGCTCTCAAAGCAGAACAGCTGTACTCCTGTGACAGTCATCTCAACTAAAGTGCTTGCACAGATATACTGCAAGCCAACCCACCAGTGAATAATAGAGGCAACTGTAACACATCATTTCATCCCAACTCTCCATTGTCACATATTTCTGACATATACATGCTTTTAAAAAAATTGGCCTCAGGCTACCTTATAGGATTCAGGTCCCATTTCAGGTTGTCTCCAGACTCACTATACACAAATAGTAGACTCTTATGGCCTCTCTCAGAAATGTGTATGTCACACAGTACTGTGTTTCCTCCCACAGATCCAAAAAAAACCTCCCAGTCAAAGTGAGGGAACTCACAAATTGAAATGAAATACTGTATCAGGCTTCAGAACACCTTCACTGAAGAAGCGGGCAGGAGGCAGCAGATTCCTTTCCGCTGCTTCTCTGAGATGTCACGCTACACTCCTGATAAATATATTGCTGCTTTTTGTATCTGAAAGCATTAAGGAAGGAGTAGAATTAAACTTTGAAAGTTTAGATTTACTCTCTGTTCCTCTCCAAACCCCCTGACGTCATAACTACCAACACTGAAGAAATAACTATCAACATTAAATGACTAAAAAGTTTCAGAGTCATGCACGTTAGCTCTCTAACTGTTGAATGATAGTCACTGTTCAAGTGAGGCAGCACATGTTCATGAAGACTTTCATGTGTGTACATTTTGCAGAATCACAATTTACGGAGTGAGACATCCTAGTGAATAAGCATCTCTTGTTAAAATCCTTCTAAGCAGCTGTGTGAATGACTGTTAGCATGATTGGAGGACAATTCCTCCATGACTTATCTCCAGTGTTCTGCAAAACAGAAATGATATTACAAGAAGAGAGTAAAAACATTGTGAAAATGGGTCATTAGACCTAGAGTTGCAGGTGATATGCACTGAGAAACATTCGGATATATTTCTCGAGGACACATCACGATCACTTCCCCTCCTAGGGAAAAAGGTGATTCTTGCAGAATAACTATAACTACAAAAATATTAAAGTTACTGGTTCTTACATTACTGTGATTCTCCTACATGAGTTTTGAAAATACCCAGTATTCTACTCAGTTATATAAAATTCCCTTTAGATGGCAATCTTTAAGAGATTTCAAGGGAAGAGGGGATTTTTGAAGTCTGTGCTTACAGACATGAAAAATGTTTTGCCTCATAGCCCTCCCTTAGCTGCGCTGTTTAGTTTCAGGGCTCAATGCTGCTATTATCAAGTAAATTGCATATTGCATCATCTACTTTAATAAAAACAAATAAATCTTCTGGAATGGAGATATTCAAGCACCTCAAAATTATCTAGGATCTTTGTTCTCATTATACCAAGATGGTTCCCTCAGGCCCCCAAATACTGAGAAGAAATAAGGCCTACTGTCTGATATTCCCATGAGTTGATCCTGTGCATACAGCACCTGTAACCCTACCTATCCCACTGTAAACCAGAGAGAATTGCACTGAGAACAGTGGGGCTAGAATAAGACCTTCCACTGTTTCTATTCCACCTGTGAGGTTAATTAAGAATTTACCTTCTGATAAAAGACTATATATCTGATCCATAGGCATTTTGCCTTTGTCATAATACCTAATACAATTTACACAGACACATGTTTTGAGCTGTAGACGAATAAATGTTGCTGTCGCTGACCCGCTGACACTTGAAAAGACCTGGAGTTCCATGACAAAAAACTGTCAAGAGAGTTATCCACTGCACACCAGTTTCTATATACTGCAGCTGACAGCATGTTGTCTTCAGTTCCTCTACTGTCAAAATTATTCAGTTATTTTCATTGATATACATAAGAATCTTCAATAATTGCCATAAATCCTTGAAACCCTCAAGGCTTCCCGATTTTTATTTTTCATACCTGAACATATTGATGATATCTGTAAATACAGAAATCATCAAGTAGAACCCAGAGTAAAGTATAATTTTTGCGAACAGGTTAAAGAATGAGTTCATTTTCAATAGAATTCCAAGGAGACTTCACAGAAATTTAATGAACAGAATACTTCCAAACACTGCAAACATTGGCAATAAATGCCAGTTTAAACTGAGGGATCACTCATTGCTGTTGTAGATCCTTGGCCAGCATAAAACTAGTGGTTCCATGACCAGGCTGGAATTTGGGGATCAGGACTTTCCCAACACTTGTAAGGTTTACAAAATTTCTCTAAATCAGCTTACGTTTGGGTCAAATTACTTTCAAATTGCACAAATCTTACACTGGGGTCAACAATATTTCTAAATGTGTTTTGAATAACAACATTGGAAATTGTATCCAATATAAATAAGCACTGTATTATTTTAACTTGGAAGGGTCATTATCTGGCAAAAGCAAACTGCGTCTTCAATGCACATATCCAGCACTGTGCATGAGGCACAGTAAGCAGCTTTCTGTGGAAGCCAGATATGGACCAATTTGTCTCCTAAATTTTCTACCTGTACTTTTCAAAGACTAAATTCTTTTAGCCGGATAAACTGTGATTGGTACAAGATTGAAGATCAGAGAGAGAAATGGCTTTAAATACATTAATGTGAGCAAAAATAACTCATTCATTTTACTATTGTTACTTAAAACATCAGCCATAGTAGACATAATATGTAATGCTAACAGGTCATTGCATATTATCTATCATCTTCTTGTTTAAAATCCAATTTTTATGTCACGTGGATGTAAAGAAATTAACAAGCAATGATAATCTAACATTATTTCATTCTAACTGAGGAAGACTTGGTTCACTGTTTAAAACATTGTAGCTAGTGATACTTATTTTCTTCTGACAGGCCAAGATTCAACTCATTCTTTACATTAATTTAAATATAATGGATAATACCTGAACAAAATTACCATCAAGTGGAAATTTAAATCCAGACAAGTTAAAGAATTAAAATCTAGCAAATCATAATAGAATAATCCCTTCTACAAGGATTCATTACTGTTCTACCAGGAACTTTGGCTGATCAAAAATTCCTGAAACTATCCTTTCCCATTGCAAAACTACTCTCATGACCCATACTATGTTGGGGTGACTCAGATACTACTAATAAAGAAAGTTGCTTCACATTTTTGAGATTCTCTATATATCTGCTAATTATTTTACATAGCTTTTCATTAGAAATCCACATGCTAATAGGAAGAGTCCAATTTCTTCTTTTATTTTAGATTATTATGCAGTATTAGAGTGGAGGAGAGAATTTCGTGCTTCCAGATCATAGTACCCGGAACTTGTTTTATATTCTGAGCTCGTTCTGTCATATACTTTCCATTGCAGGTTTTTGGGGGCTCCTAGATGCCTAGGGAAAAACTCACTTTTAAATATTTGATTTTCGGTAATTAATGAATGAGATCCTGCCTGCATTGAAGTAAAAGGTAAAACTCTTCTGGCTTTAAAGGAGACAGGTTTTAGCCCAACGTAGAGGACATGGCAAGTAATTCCTCTCCAATATAACTAGAGAATAGAAATATAATCTCCAATACTAATTAGAGAACACTTACACTCAAAGCAATTTTGGCCTTTGACTAATACGCTTTTATATATGAATTTATCATTTAAAATAATCAAAGACAATAAATTATACTGTGTTCTGAAGGTTAAACAATTTTTTTTGTTCGGCAGTAGTTTGTAAGAAGTGAGTGAAAAAAAGAGAGGAAACAGGCTCAAAATGACTATGGATGTAACATCCAAAGGGAAGGGAAGATCAAATAAAGCTAACACTTAGATGCTTTAAAGTGACTTCAAAGTGAAGAGGGAATTATGCCCTATTAGGTTTATTTACCATTATGAAAATGGTCTAAAATGTACTAAAAACCACAGGGAGGTTTGCCT
The DNA here is from genome assembly GCA_013389945.1 of Fregata magnificens. Classification (NCBI taxonomy): domain Eukaryota; kingdom Metazoa; phylum Chordata; class Aves; order Suliformes; family Fregatidae; genus Fregata; species Fregata magnificens. Next base: position 81,439 of record WAAD01033072.1, on the reverse strand, counting down.
TTGCCATCATAACTACAAAACATGTTCAGCCTGTAAGAACCATAACAGTTGGAAAAATGATGAAGATACCAGAGTGGAAAGGAAAGAGCCAAAAACCTGAGAGGGGAAGGTTTCACTAACATCCATTTAACACAAGAACATCACCAGTATTTTGTTATAGCATTACAAGTCCTGGGCTTCCATTCAAGTGTGAGAGTTGATGATAGCTGAGCTAGTCAAGAGACTGTACCGGCAACCTCGGATTAGATTGTTTCAAAAAGAGCACAATTTGTAACACCATTTACGGTGTGATTTCCTTTTCTCAACTTAAAAGCCCCCCGTGTAAAAAGGGACAAGCTCAATTTCAAAACAAAATCCTTTGCAAGTCACCTTTAAGTCCATCATCAACTCTTGTTCTAACGTAAGAGTTTCATGTAAGCTTAGCTGCTTCTATGAGCTCTCCTAAGTAAGTTCTCTCTCTTCTGGAAAAACAAGGACAATAGATGCTTGTATATTCAATGATTATTTGCCCTTACGTTTCACAGTGGGGAGACTCTGAAGTCGAAGTTAAGGAAACCATTTTTAGTTTGATTGGGAATGTAATGGGTATTAGACTCCTTATGTCTTCCAAAAACCTCCTGGGCTTCCAACTCTTGTATAAGTGGTCACACAAAATGTACATTCAAGATTAAAACAGAGCATCCAATCAATGCTTGTTGGTAGGTCCTGTAACATCCAATACTGCAACACTCTGGTTGGATGGTTGAGGTAGAATAATACATCTGTCTAGGCCCAAAACTGGTTATGCTCAGATTCTTCACACCATAAAGAAATGCTGAATAGTAATCACATTATATTCTCTGTAGACTGTAGTCTACCTTCACAACTGGATTTCACACACACACCGCCCCTCCAAGGATATGGACTAGTTCAAACAGAAAATAATTCAGGACAGTCCTATGTCCTGTTTTATCAAGCAGATCAAATGACATCATTACAATAACTTCATTGTTATCTATCCAAATCCATCTATCCTACCAAAGATGTAGCAATCTTTGTCTTGAACTGGAAATTTCTAGGCTAAAAGCCTCAGCTGGAGTAAGACATTTTAATAACAAGAACCACAAACTTATTCTTTTTCATGCAGGAATAACCACCATGGTTACACTGGTTCAAAAATCAGAAGCTGAAAAATCACAGGTCTATTAAAAATATCTATTTAAGGTTTTCTTATTTATTTTAATGTGTTTGAAACACAAGATGCACCTCAGAATAGAAGCTTAAATAACTGCATAGTATTTAATGTTCAAAGTTGCCACGTGGCATAACCTGCAAAGATATGTCAATTATTTATGAAAATTTTTATCATTTTTTAAGAGAGAAAATCTAGTTACTAGATTCAGACTTGAAGATTTTGAAGTTAAAATGGATATTTGAGACTATACATTAAAATAATTAGCTGAATTCAGTGAGTTTCTTGATCCAGAGGACTCCTACCCCAGCCCAATAGATGTGCGGATGCTGCTGAAGTTCCGTGTCCCCAAAGTCCAGCCACTGGCCAGGCTGAGCATGTATACCCAGTAGGCACATACATACACCAAAACAAACTATGCACACACAACCGACCCCATGGACCAACACAGAGCAGTGCCCTTACTAGCACCCACATAAGCACAGACGGTGCTCACATAGACATGAACAGCATGGGAAGCCTGATCCTCTTACTCCCCTGTTGCTAATCAGGATTGACGTTCACCAGCACTCACATATACACACAGTGCAGGTCTCTTCAGACACCAAACCTAGACACTCAGACTGTGCATCTGCTGGCCTCCAGGCCCCAGTCTCCCCCAGCTGGCATCTGGACCTACAGACCCCAGAGGCTCCCAGTCCCACCCCAGCAGCTGGCATTCAGACTCCTCCTCCTACTCACTGGCTGGTCCAACTTGAAGCTCACTAGCGCTCACACACAGAGGCTCAGAATAGAGGGTGCACACACACAGGAGACAGTTAGAAATAAGATTAATAAGTTAGGACAGACTGAGGTGATCAGGTCCAGGGCTCAGTCAGATAAGTCCACCAAGCAGCCGCCCACTTGACTAGACCCTTTTATCTCATTTTCCCACATTTGTCCGTCTCCAGCCCACTTGGATCACCCCCTTCTCCTGCCTTTGGCCCTTCCCCTAAACAACCCCTAGGAAGTTTGACACATTCCTACAATCATCTTAAAACATACATTTTACTTAGTCCCTAAATTCTCTCCCCTTACTTCCCACAGCAAGTCCCATACCCTTTTAGGTAATTGCTCTGTTCAGTTTGCATAGCTTTCTAGGAAAAGAGTTTTTGGTTGATTCATCCACATGGGCTTCAGGCCAGGGTCAATGGGAAATCACTCTCCTTTGATGATCTTTAGGAATTAGCTGATGCAGGACTCTCTGTTTCCACCGATCAGCAGCGTTCCTCCACCCATCATTGTTTCTCCCATGCTTACTGGGTTTTCCTGTTTAATGTGATTAGCCTTTAGTCAGGCAACCTAAAAACTCCTATTTGTAAATGATAGCTACCACAATTATCACTGCATTTTGAGTTTTATGCCATGAAGATGCTTTTCCAGTTTACTCCCTTTTAGTCCAGTGACCTCTAAGGTCACTGTTTTTCTGTCAAATTGGTCCTACTCCTTTTTGGTTTTTGCCAGAAACTCTACAAAATTTCCCATCAGAAGAACATAGCAATGGCTGGAATTAAAAAATAAAAAGATGTTTTTCAGACCAATGAGATTTTATTTCAGTCTATTCTACTGATTTATGGACTTATGAACTTGTCACAGCTGATAATGTTTTGATTCACAAGCCACAATGGATCCATTTCTGCCCCACATATCAGGCTGAAAAGACAGTATGACATTATATACTGCCAATGAATTCCAAAAACCTTTTCGTTTGAACAAAAAACGTATCAGGATAGACTAATAAGATTGGGCAAAATAGTTTTGAATAGACATATTCTGAGAGGTATTTTTTAAAATATACAGTTTTGTCAGCTTGTAACAGACTACAGTTTAGATTTTGTTGCCTTAGGCTTTTAGCAAACTTTAAGAAAATGGGGTAAGGCTGAATTACAAGCTATATTTTTTGCTAAGAGCATTAATATATAAAATGGAAAATATGGAGTGCAGATAAGCAGGAGGAGACGTCAGTCTCTATTCTACAAAGCCTGTAGGTAATTAAGGAAAGTAATGTTTTTGGACTTACACTTCCATTTCAAAAGATGTTTTTTCCCTGTTCCACTACTCTCTACATTCCTTGTCTCTTACTCTCTACATTTTAAGCCATTCTCCAGTTTCTATTTAGCACTCTCTCGCTTTTTTTTTCTGCCACCATCTTCTTCTCTCATTATCCTCACATTCTTTCCTTCTTCCATGTCCTTCTCCTGCACTGCAGAGCTAAATATAGCAGAGCAAGCAGGGAGCTTCGCCTCCCATGCATCTCTCGATAGTGGCCAGGCTTGATCCATGAAGTGTCATGCAATACATAAAAAGACAACCAGAAAAATAGTAAAAAACAATCACTGATACCCATCATCCAAGTGTCTGATGACATCCCTCTTTTGCCTTTCCCGATTGTGCTGGTTTTGACTGGGATAGAGCTAATTTTTTCCATATTAGCTTGTATGGGACTATGTTTTGGATTTGTGCTGAAAACAGGGTTGATAACACAGGGATGTTTCTGTTACTGCTGAGCAGTGCTTACAGAGAGTCAAGGCCTTTTATGTTTCTCACACCACCCCACCAGCGAGTAGGCTGGGGGTGCACAAGAAGTTGGGAGGGGACACAGCTGGGACAGCTGACCCCAACTGACCCAAGGGATATTCCATACCACATGACCTCATGCTCAGCATATAAAGCTGGGGGAAGAAGAAGGAAGGGCGGGACGTTCGGAGTGATGGCGTTTGTCTTCCCAAGTAACCGGTATGCGTGATGGAGCCCTGCTTTCCTGGAGATGGCTGAACACCTGCCTGCCGATGGGAAGTAGTGAATGTATTCCTTGTTTTGCTTTGCTTGCGTGTGCAGCTTTTGCTTTACCTATTAAACTGTCTGTATCTCAACCCACAAGTTTTCTCACTTTTACTCTTCCGATTCGCTCCCCCACCCCACCAGGGGGGAGCGAGCGAGCGGCTGTGTGGGGCTTAGTTGCTGGCTGGGGTTAAACCATGACACAGACAGTCTCTTCAAAAGTTGTTTTCTGAAGCACTTGTACTCTTGTAATTGTCTTTGTTTGCTTATAAATGGGGTTTAGCAGAGCAAAATATTTTTTAAGGTTATCCCAAATGCTGAATGGAAGCTGTATGATTCTCTACTGCTTCAATGCAAACAGTTCTAGATTCCTTGCCTGTGTGCTACGCTCGGAGGTTTTCTTAGGGCTGGGGACATTTTTTCTTCAGAAATCCTTCCACATCTGGGGAAAATATTGATAGGAACACTGGATTGATACTCTAGAAGGGCAGCTGCATTAGTCAGCCACTTGTGTGCTAGGTAACTTGTCAACTCACAGTAACTGGTCTGTGCCTCAGTTTCCCCATCTGTAAAATCTGCATGAGAATACTTCCTGTCTTTGCTGAACTTTCAGATGAAAAGCACCATATTTATAAAAAAGCAGTGACTTATATCTTCTCTAGATCTCCCTTCCCGTACTACCGATTTGCATACCAGTCCAGAATGAAATAAGTAGATTAAAGAAAAGAAACACATGCGCACACAAGCAAACAATTTTGTTCATTTTCAGGGCTACCATAAAAGCCTATCATTTTCCCACTCATCCTTAGAAACAGATAAGAAGGTACAGAATTCCTCTAGAAATAGATCAAGAAGCACATCCATGCTACAAGATATTTTCTATGCATTTTTTAAGCAGAATATGTCAAAATTATTCAGCATCAGAGCTGACCATGTGCTGACCATTGCAGTCCATGTACCTGTTTACCCATTTTCCCAAATTCTTCAATGATTGACAGATTTTCAGTTCAGAACAACCCCTATAATTATGTATCCCATCTCCACCAAGAAAAGCTCAAATGATTTTGTGAGTGATTCCCATCTCAAACTCTTGTCTTTTGTGTGTTCTCCAGAACTCGACAGCTTTGAATTTGAATATACAAGGATTCAGATTTGCAGCTAGTCTGAAGAGAAATGCTTTCTGCATTGCACTAGTCAGCACTGGTGTCAGAGATACAGCTTCTTGTGTTTCCTACTTTTACATTGCTCTGCTGCCATTTGCACTCTGAGGTGCCAGCACAGTTTTGTTTATAGACTTTAACAGCATCAGTAAATGTTTAGTGTCCCAAAAGCCTTTAGCTACCATGCCTCATATTGTGAAATTAATGCCACACAGCTGAAGACTTGTCTTCAATTTGTCCTTGTAACATTTCATTGGTCTCCCTCTTATTTTAAGGTCATGAAAAATAGTTTTGGCAATCTGTCATTTGACATATGTACCAGCATAGTTAGCAGATGGCCTAACCTAGATGAGCCTGCTGGAGCATTATTTTTATGCTGAGCATTTAACAGCACCCTGACATTTTACTGTTTGGGATTTTATTCTGCCAGCAATAGACAATGCAGCAGCACACTTTGTTTATTCTCAGTAAGGTAGAGCGGTAAGTCCTTTTAAAAGGCAAGCTTGTGGCTATAGAACATTAGATTATACTCTGATCTAGAATGATGGCATTACTTGCTTGGAGGGCATTACCTTCCAAAATTAACTTATCGTCTCCTGGCAACCAAACTGCTCTCACTAGAGTGCCAAAGAGCTTTCTGCACTGACCTGACAGAGTACATGATGCTAATTCTCTTTATTTCCATCTTGAGTTAAGGTCAGTGGAAATACTGTAACTACTTCCCCAATTTTTTTTCTTGCAAAAGAAATTGCTAAAAGTTTTACACACATTCTACTGTATTGTAATGCAGAGGAAGATCTCTTCAAATGATGTGATGTAATATCTCTAATTGTATACATTTCTAACTGTATTAAGCTTGTCAGCACCTGCTATGACACGGGATAAGTTTTCCTGTTTGCTACCCCACTTGCCTTCAAACTGGCATTCGATATATGTCCAGCTTTTCTTTATTCAGGCCCCATAGATGTTGACATCACCCAGCTGATCAGAATCTCCAATCTATTGGTAAGAAAGCACATCAGATCTCTAGTAGACCTGGAAGGCCAGAAAAGTTATTGATGATGGTAGGCAGATGATCCAAAGAGAGAAGGAGGAGGGCAGAAAGAGGGAAGCAGCTTCCCTGCTGATTCTCTTGAGGGTGCTTTTGAAACATTGCTGAATTTTTGGTTGGTCATTTTGGATAACCCTCTGTGTTGTGTTCTCCTAACCAGTAACAGCTGCAGTATTACATAGGCAAAGCATATTGAAGCCTTTCTGCTGCCGTACAAAGTCTTAGAGAACAAATCAAACTGATGAATATGTCAGTAGTATTTAGTTACATAATTTTGTTTCATTGCCAAGAATAAGACTTGTGGCTTTTTAATAATCTCACAGGACTGCACCTTGAATATTTTTCTTGTGTTGGTAAAAAGAGGGGAATTGCAAAAGTTTTTCTGTAACAAAAATTTAAAACGTGCACACACATACACACACGCACACAAAATGCACAAAAACCTAAGCAGCTAATATATCCTGGACAAAAGTCAGAATTACCTGAATTGAGCATGTCGTTACAGAATTTTCTGAGAACAGTTCTGTAGAGCTCATACCCTGAGGCTATGCCATATATCACAGCAGCCAAAGATAAGGTCCTACGGATCACAATAAAATTCTCAGTATCAATATTAAACTTTTCTCTGTTTATCTCTCATGTATAAAAATAGCAGTAGCTCCCAGGGCTGACTTAATAGCTCTGTCAAAGGACTGTTCGCACTTTCCAACAATGCTATTAATATAGAAGACATTAAATTCTATTGCTAAGTAACGATGTACATCAGCTGAAAACATAATGCCTCTGTGCTAGAGAAGATAAACATCAAAATACATATCAGAGTGTGATAGAACTAAGTATATGATTTAACAAATATTTTCCATGAAGGAAAATCTGCTAAAAGGCCCAGAAGGATATTTGTATAACTTGCCGTCATGAGTTCATTATCAAAACCCAATCTCTATTGCTAAGCTTCCTTGGCTTTTGCAGTCAAAGAACTGACAAAACACATGCAAATCCTGAGGATCTTTGAAAGCCCAATTCTTTTTAGGGGCCGATATACGGACTATAAACTTCAGCATATCTGAAAATACTAGTTTGCAACGTGAGTAGGAAATTATAGTCTTGCCAACCTTGATGAATTCCCCAGCAATCCATCCTGGAGTACTGAGGACAGCTTCAAGGATCAGTTTAGACACAGAAAATTTGAAGCCTTAATATTATATTTACTGTAACACCATCATCATTAAGCACAATCAAGAACATTTCTAAGGTACAGCCATTGTTACTTGATTAGTATGTCATACGTGGATGGCCCAAATTCCAGTTAGAGACTCCTTTCACAGTGCACAAAGGCATTATCCAGGTCTGGGTGAGGATGCACATCCACACAAGCAGGGTCAGAAGCAGGCACAGGCTTGTATTCTAACTGCTGGGCTAGGAGCAGGAAGAGGAGGAAGCAGTCAGCTGTTAGGGTAGCATGAAAGGCCAAAATGGCCATTCCCTATCTCCTCTGAGGGAAAAGCAGCAGTTCACAGCCAGACCAAGCTGACCTAGACTAGCCAGCCTAGTAAAAGAAGGTTATTGAGAGAGCCACTGCTCAGTACAATTTAAAATATGACATACTTCTTGGTGCATTGTTCACACGACTATGCTGCAAGATATATCTTCTGCTGCACTGCTACGTGAGGTTGCTTTCTTCCATCAGGGACCCTAGCCAGAATGCCATGTAACATTACCACCATGCAGTATGGGAGATGCAATGAAATACCTGACCAAGCAGGCATGGCCAGAATGCGTCCATACCACAGAGAGAAACATCCAAGGCCATCCATGCTGGTGAGCTTACCAGTGGTCTGCCTGTGTTCAGATAATACGACATAAGGTGAGTCTGGGCTCAGACACAGGCTGAGGACCTGCATTTAAAATACAGTATAGAAATGGACTGTGCTTTACTTCCCTAATATGAAGATTTTTCCCACTAAGGCAGCCACAAAGTTAGATGACCTCATATATAACTGCTTGTCTTTGCTATGTATCAGGTTCCCCAAATTCATTTCTATTTGCAAAATTGCCACTCACAGAAACAGATTAATCACTTTCTTTGGAAAGCCACATGAAGCCATTTAAAAGACAAGCTGTGCTAAATTTTTATTAGTAGTTAAAAGTGAATCTGGAGAGATGAACACTACAACCATCCATTACCTGCAGTTGTCAAGGTAACAGCTGCTTTAGGATTAATGCTCAAAAGATAGTGTCAGTCCTTCATCACAAACACCACAAACATTACATGTGTTAGTCAGCTGGCTACTTGCCAGTCCTTTCTTGGTGCTCTTCCCAGGATAGTTATTCTATTAGCTTTTCAAGAGCAACATAGTACTAGCCCCAAATCAGGAGGGATTTTTTTAATTGCGTGTTTATACATTATTTATTTATTTATTTATCCTTCAGCAGGCAGATTGACAATCCACCTCTCAATCTCCTCATCCAGAATGGTTCATTTCTCTTCCAAGAGAAATATATCACCTCTCTAATTTAATTCTGTGAAAACACATTGCTTCTCTATCTTGAGAAATTTCAATTAACTTCTGTATTCATAAAACATGTCTTTTTTTTTTTTTTTTTTATATATTGTATACCTCTAAAAGAGGGCATCAGATCTTAAAGCAAGACAGATTTTCCCCAAGAAAGCATTTCTGGCACTAAGAAATTAGACTTGTTCTTAGGATTTTCCAAGCATCCTACAGGGCATAGCCCTGAAGGCTGAATAGAGATTCCGAGGAAATTGCCTTGGAAACAATGAACTCATCTCTGTATAAATATTAAAAGGACACCTCTGGTTCACAGACTTTGGTGTGCATAATAGAAAATCATTCATCAGACATATTGGCAGTTGGTGTGAACTCTGCTGACAAAAAGAGCAGTCTCTAGGGACTTCAGTGTATTTGTTATAGGCATCTGAAAATATACTATTTTTCTTCTCTTTATTTTATTTCTCTTCTGTAAGAATCCTCTTTTAGTCTTGAACAGCACTGTCATTTTGTGCCTTAAAAGTTGTCAGTGCTAATCAGTGATGTAATCCAGCATCCCTGTGACCTTGCTGCTTGTTACACTGCCTCAGAAGAACTCACTGGACTTGATCTACATACACTATCATCCAATATCAGTCCCAAAGCAAAGGAACACCATCATTTTTCTAAGAACACAGGCAGGAGAAATACATTAACTTCTGTAAGTCAAAACAAAAGGTGTTAAAGAGTATTGTCGACAAGAAAATTCCAATCATGGGAAATATCAAACTTGGCACATATGGCATTATTTCCTCTTCTAGGCAAGTATCATGCAGTAATTGCTCCTTTCAATACCCAGCTGAGAAAAGTATGTGTTCGGGAGATTCTGGCATTTAGTCTTCTTGTCATTCCACACTTGGACCATCCTCTGTAAACTGAAATATTGCATTCACCTGGCAGTTACTGCTTCTCTGTTTCAGAGTCAAAAATTCTATGACTAATGTCAGGTCTCTAGTGTAAAAGCTTCCACTGAATGCTTGGAAATATCTCATGTAATCCCCCCTAAATAATCATAGCAAAAGATGGGTTGTCACTCATACCCTTAAGATACAAAACAGTGCTCTCAACGCTTCTTCTGTTTTCCTTCTCTTTATGAATGAAAACAAAAGATGAACCTGAGAGAATACTTTTTTTTTTTTTAATCTAATTGCTTAGATGAGCTCTAATAGATTGGACAGAGCTCATTTCTCTTTCCTGCTACTCAGGCTTCGCAACCATCATGTTGACATGAATTTATGTAAAAGAAGGCAACAATTACAATGTCCCTAATACGCATAAAATTAATTAATCTCTTTTATCATTAATCATATTAATGTGATGTCTGAAACATCAACTTGAAAGGATGATGCTTATCTCTGAGGATATAAATCGCTTGTTCGTAAACAATGTTGAGTAAGTCTTAGTGACATACTGACAACTTTCTGAAAATCATGTCAGAATCTTATGAATTAAATATGAGGATACGACATCTATACTTCTAATGCTTAGAGCTATTTCTAGAAGTAAGATAATTAATGATCTCCTCTTTTACATTTCTTTAAATTTCATGTTAAAGAACAAATCTTGAGGAAGCTGATTATATCAGAAAACTCACTGGATGAATTTCAGATTACAATAGAAAGGATGGGGAATGTTTTAGGTGCCCTAAAAGTCAATCTGCTTGGGAAGTTAACCTTCATAGCCTAGTTCACCATTCTGTTACAGAGTAAACTACCTCACGCAATGGCATTTTTAGTGATTTTTTCTCAGAGTTAACACCTTCAGTTATTTACCCTGAGTTAATATTGTTCCAACAGGAACACAATCTGTGAATAGAAGAGAACTGCAACATCCAAGCTAGCCTGCTGTGCTGAGATATGTGCAGGCTTATAATGTTGGGCTCTGATTTTAGCAAGAAACAACTCATTTACTACCTTGTAAATCATTATAGGAGGATCTTCCATTTTCAAGACAGCCTTCTTCATTAAACAGATATTCAGATACTGCAGTTATGAGTTCTGCCTAAACTTCTAGTTAAATAATATTTCATTCCTTTTATGCTAGCTTATCATGAAGACAAAATTCGTCTTCATTTCCTGCATTAGAAATAACATGCCTATGCTCACAGCTGTTTTATCTGGAGCACTGAGGAGAAAAAAGCAGCCAATTCCTTATCATCAAATTTACATGACTTCTGAGTATGCCTCCGAGTGATGCGTTTAAAAACAAGGACAAGGAGTATGGTATTATTCGTCACACGACATTCCTCATTAAGCTAGTTGAAATAAATCAAGTACTGAGATGAGCTACATTGCACAAGACAGTGCCCCTTTAAAACTGGAAAACAGGTGCCTAGCCATAAATATGGTTTTCGTTGTATTAGCTTGCTGTCACTGAACAGGTCTCTCTAAGTTTGGAAGTTTCTTCCTATTGAATAGGTACAGTAACTTCACAGGCTACAGCTACCACACAAAAGCAGTTATGCTGACACCAGGCACAGTCACATATCATTGAATGTAAAATAGGGAGCAGAGGGGAGGAAATGAGGGCTGCACAATCATGTGGTGTCACATCACCTAGAAGTGCAGACAAGTAACTGATCTTTCTTGTAAATCCAGGCCTGTCTATAGTACCACATATTTACATTGTATTCTCCAACTAATTACATTTTCTCCTTACAAAAGAGAACAGTCAAAGGCTGGGAAAAAAAGGGAATGCTTTAAAAAAGAAACAGAATATTAGCTACTGAAAAAGAGAGCTTGAAGTGAGTTCTCACAAGAAGACATGATCCCTGGACAAGTGGTGTTTGAAGGGGGATTTGAGAGCAGAGATGTGAGTAAAACTTGGGAAGGAAGTTTGAGGAAAACTCTTCCAAGGATTAAAGATAGCATACCAGGAGATACAAAACCAAGATGACTAAAAAAGGAGATGGAATAAGCCCACCAACTATGAGGAAATTCAGCCCTGTGTGACTACCCTGATTAGAGTAGGGATGATGTCTACACCACAGAGCATGCCTTCATCTGAGTCCCAGGATCTGCCTAGCCTGGTAACAGATTCCCCATTTTAAGTCCCTGCACAAATAATTGTAACCTCACTGTTTCTGTGCTATGGTGACATCCCATGGTCTTTTGCACTGCCGTGCTCAAGTGTCTTACCTGGTAGGTTAAGTCAGCAATATGAGAACTTATTTACCCATGTGGAAAAATGACAAGAAGGTTGTTGCAAGATTTGCAGATTTTTAGGTAAGGTGAGCATGTTTTAGCCTGAGCTAACAAACTGCCTTGTATAGCCCAGCTGGAGTCTTTTAAACAATACCGAGAGTATTTTAATGTAGACAAGACCTTAAAAAAGGGACACAGTCATAGAATCAACAGCTTGTGACAGTAAGGACACAGAATGACATATGCATATGCAACAATATTTGATTAACTGTTATTTATAGACAATCTTTTTACCATTATTGCTTATTTATTATCATTAACTTTTAATTAATATAGATGTGCTTCCTTTTTCTGGTCTTTATGAATGCTGTGCTGCCCATCTCAAATTGAATTTTCCATCACAGTGCCTATGGTCTTAGAGATTTCCTGTAACTAAACAAGAAGAAATGGAGCACACAGGATGAGATCCTAACAGCACTGCATTTGGCTGCTCATTTCAGGGGAAGGAAAATATTTTGCCTTTGTCTGAATGACAGTTCCTAAAACACTAGATGCGGCCTTAAAGAGCAGAGGGTGGATGACAACTCCGACTCTACCTGCTATCAAGCCTCCCCAGGTTTGTTGACTCCATCCTTAGCTGCCAGCTGCATGCTGGACAATGGCTATAGCATGCAAGCAGGGACCTCACGCAAACCTTACAGAATCTATGTAGGTCAATCTTGGTAAGCAATCTGACAATTGCAGAAATACAATATTTCCTTCCACTCTACTCTGGGCATGAAAAAGAAAATTATTTCGTGCAAAAGATGCTAAAAACACACAAGCAATGTCATTGTTCAGTTTCCTACTACATGTATCACCCTGGCCATTCTGAGCTTACGATTCTTCCTAGAAGAACTGTGATTACATACTTTTTGTTTATATTGAGATTGATTTTTATATAAAGCCACATTAAATCTCTAGACTGGAAGAGGAGGTAGTAAGAAAAAATAATTCTTATTTGGTTATTATTAAGGAAACCAAAGTTTGCTGACTTTCTCTTCTTTACAATAAGAACCAGGCAAGCTATTACCATTCTCAACCCCATCAGAAATTTTACCAGTATGACAGCCAAAAAATGCTGAAATGTCTAAGAAAGCATCATTGTGATTCCATACATCAAGAAGTATTTCATTCTGAAATGTGAATCCCCTAAAGGATTATATGTTTGGAGTTTGCAGGTCACTGGTGATGGAAAGGATAAACAGAAGTGACATTAGACACCTACACACTTCTACCAAGTTACTATCCAATATATTATCACAAGAATCCAGACGGTAAACTAGTAACTTGCTGTTATTAAAATCCTAGCCCACAAAAGCAAAATGAATTTTATAAGCTTAATAACATCTTGCAACTGCTGTTTTTAACTTCATAGTAATAACAGCCTTTCATATGATACCTAAACATTAACTGACATTAATGACATTTTTAAATGTCCTTGCTGATACTCCTAATAGTCTTGTAGGCTCTTGTTCCCTAATAGATTAGATTACTATAGAAGCCAAAAAGCCCAATTAAGATCAAGAGCCCTTTTGTGCTAAGCACACAGCAAACACATCCTTTTCTGAAGAATGCATAAGCTCAAAAATGAGAGATGCTTGATGAGTGTTGACAAAAGGTAGGTATAACCCAATGTTCACAAATTATTACTGGTACATTAAAAGATTGCAAAATATTCACATCTGCTCCTTTAGCTGCCTTCATTCATTAAAACAGAAACATTTGAAAATCAAATTTGTTTTTTGTTCTATGTAATATTGGTTCATTTGTTCTTCTTCAATTTGATCAAAAAAGATAAACAGTTTAATCTCATTTTTGCTTTGGAACGATGCTATTCTGTCTAAAGCACCACAGCAGAAAAATTAGTTTATTTAAGACATTTTCATCAAGACATAAAGAGCACACTGTGAAGATATTAATATATATAAAAGTGCAACGAACCCAAAGTGACTACTTTGTGACATTGGTGAAAAGTAAAACATGTTTTAAGTGTTTTACTGAATCAAGATCTTAATCATATTATACCAATAAATTAACAAATTAATCCACAAATGCCAGCTAGTTCCATATACCTTTTTCTTTCCGTTACTGCAAACTTAAGGTGACCCCACATTGCCCAAATCACTATACCAGAACAATTGTTTGTGGGCTGAGATGCCAAATCAGATCAATGAACTAATCCAGGTTTGAAGGGTTTGGGGTTTTTTATTTGTAGCATTATTTTTCATTTTGGTCAGCTCACTTGTTTTATGTAAAATAAGTGTTATGATGAATTACATTCTTCAACAGATTTATGAATCTATATTGTATACAATATACCAATTACAGTAAGAAAACACTTCTTCAGTAATCTCTCTTGGTGGCTGCAAGATTAAGAATTTACTTCCATAATAGATTTCCAGTTTCTATGTTATTTAAACATCACTTTCACTTTTTTAGGCACTCAAAAGGTGAAATGCAGCTCTTAATAATGTTTGATGAATAAGCATACCCTTCTGTAAGGAGGGTAGTGTCATTTCTAAACTATTTTTATTCACTGGGATAAGCCAGAAACTTGCATTTTCCCTTGATTAGCAAACCTGCAATGATTTGATTTTAAAGTAGTAAGATTTTCAAGATTTCATAATCTTAAAATAATTAGTATGCTGTGTATTTATGGTTGTGGGCTGTAATGATGTAATAATAACCCATGCAACATTAATATTTTCTAATTAATAACTTAATATTAATAACATAATCATATGTGGTGATCTTACTATAATATTAATATTCTGTGAGTGAAAAAATGAGGCTCCTTTATATGGGATGGTGGTGGTCTGACTGGTGGTACTAAGCAGCTGCCCTGCCGGGCTCTGGAGGATGCTCTGGCAGCTGGACTGTCATGTCTATTATGAGCAGTCCTAGCTCCAGCCTTGTGCAGGCCACCCGCTCTCAAAGCCATGGCACAGTGGTTCAGATGCCAAATCACCAGCACTCAGAGGGCAGGGGGACACACATTATCATTCACCAGCTGAAGAATAACTACTATTGGGCCATTAATATCTGAATACACAAGGTCACTGCATGGTCCTGAGTGATGAGCTGGCAGTAGTTCTTGGGCCACAGCATGCTCATTTTTACATATCCGTCCTGTCCCAGAAGTGGGTCAGTTTGATGCCAGGAAATCTTATTACACCTCTCATCTGAATCCATGGCACAAACAGCTTTGTGTCAGTAAATTCACTGCCAGGATCATCACAGTGGAGCTATGTGAAGTAATATACCCTCAGGGCACACCCTATCTGGGGTCTCAAACATCAGAGCCTTCAGGCCAAATCATATGCCTAAATATACCAAGATCATCAAGAAGACACATTTCCAATCCAGTGTTCCCTGGAAGGGGGCTTCAGTTGTTGTAATCACAGAGAGTAATACTCCCATTATTTCCCATCGTCTCACCAACCACTGCAAGTACAGTACAGGAGCCCCTTGTTCAAGTGCTTCCAAAGCCATCTTCCCAGGACACGTGCGGGCTTGCCCACAGCCCAGCACCCAACACTGAAGCACAGACTCAGCAGTCGCAACTCTGATGATGGAAGGTGACATCAGACACCACACACGTGCTTTTCCAGAGCACACATTACCATCTAGCACTTCAGCTCTGAGCCCCATCTAGGTGTGCTTCCCTTTCACTTCAGAACTAAGGGATATGACTATACCAGTAAATTAAAAGTACCCTTGACTGTTCCCTGACATAAAGGTCAACTGGCACTGAATGGCCCTCTATCACTAAAGTCTCATACCCTCCAAAACTGTAAGAAATGGACAAAGGGGGGAAAAAACCAAAGCAGCAGTTTGGAAAGAGAAAGTAAGGAGAGCAGTCAATATGCTGGAAGTTATGGCTGCTTTTGAGAGGGATCTTGACAGGTTGGAGAAGGGGTCTGGCAGAACTTCATGGAGTTCAACAAAGACAAATGGAAAGTTCCTCACCTGGAGAGGAGTATCTCATGCAGTAGTACAGCCCAGGGGCCAGCTGGCTAGAAAGCAGCTTTGCAGAAAAAGACCTGGGGATCGTGGTGGACAAGATGTTGAATATATATGAGCAGCGTGCCTTTTCAGCAATGAATGCTAACACAATAACTGTGCTTTAACAGTGTGGCCAGCAAGTTAAGGGAAGTAATTATTCTCTGCTATTTGTCATTTGTAAGATTGCACCTGAAGTAATGCACCCAATTTGGGATTCCTGGTACAGTAAAGACACTGACAACCTGGAGTGAGCCCAGCAATGGGCCCAGCAAAAATAGGTAGGGGGCTGGAGTACATAACATACAGGGAGAGACAGAGAGAGCAGTGTTTGTTCAGCTTCAAGAAGAGACAACTAAGGGGAGATCTCATTGCTGTGCTCAACTATGTAATGGGGGGGTTTAGAGAAGACAGAGACAGACTTTTCTCAGAGGTGCACAGTGAAAGGACAAAAGTAAATAGGCACAAGTTGCAGCAAGGGAAATTGTGGCTAGATATATGGGAAAAGTAATTCATGACGAGGGCAATGAAACACTTGCAGATCCTTCCTTTTTCAGTTGTGCTCTGCCTCCTGCCCATCAGGCACCGGGAAGATGATAGGAAAAGGCTATCACTGGCATGGTCTGGGATTAACTCATGACACTAATCATTCCAAATGATGATCCTCAGTTATGTAAAGACCGATCACAGACTTGGTCTGATGTCCAATGGTAATTTAGAAGTGGGAAGAAGTCAAAAGTGTGCTCAGGAAATAGGCACCTGGTTGAGAGCTGGTGTCATCAGTCTAATGGCTCATCTTTTAGAAGTGCAGGTTCACAGCCAAGTGTCAATGCCCAGTGTGTTTCCCTCACCCTTTCCAGAAATATTCTTTGGATCAGAAGCTTGCTAAGAAAGGATCCATGCCCTGGCAGGTATACCCAGGAATAATGCATATCTGCAGCTGGAGAAACTTCCACCACAAATGGAAGCTGTTGTCTTTGACACAGCTGTAGGCCTCCCTCACCTGGCCTGCAGTGTCAGCTAGGAAGTCATCCTTCCAAACCTGCATTTGTGCACATATTCTTTAAAAAAGGGAAAAGATCTTAAGTCTTCACTGTATTGGGTGTAAATGGTAAGGTTCTGGTAGCAGGATGGGGGGCTTTTAGGGTGGCCTCTGTGGGAAAAGGTCAGTGACTGCCCTGTGCCAGACACAGCTGGCTTCACAAGAGACCTAATGCAGGCCACAGCTAAGCCACTCAGGGGAGTTTGTGGCACCTCTGTGAAAAAATATTTAAGAAAGGTCAGGAAACACCAGACAGAGACAGGAGGGAACAAAAGAGTAAGAAACAGCCAAGAGACTAACAAGGCCACAGGAGAAGGAGTTGCTCCACAGTGGAGCAGGTACTCCTTGAAGGGACTGCACTCCATGGAGGAACAACAGCAGAGCAGGTACTCCCCAAAGGGAGTCTAGCTCGTGAAGGACCCATGCTGGACCATAGGAAATGAGGGAGAAAGAAGGGCCAGCAGAGAAACCATTGCATCCTGACCCCAACCCCCTGCACAACCTGCCACCTCACTGAAGGGACTGAGTGTAACCTGTGGCAATAACAAGGGGTGAGGATAAGTGTCTGGAGTGCAGGAGCGAAGTGGAGACTAGAAGTGGGGAAAGAGGTGCTTGGAATGAAGTTGAGCCTGGGAAAGGAGGAGGGGTATTTTCTCCCTAAGTGTTTCAATATTTGGGCGTTTAGTTTCCTAATACCCGAATGAGGAATTAAATATTTATGTAAATTGGCACAAATTAAGATAAATTCCCCATGTCAAGTCTGTACTTGGTAAGCGATTTCCCTGTCTTTACTTTGACCCACAAGTTTTTTCACTCCTATTCTTTCTATTTTCTTTCCCTGTCCCACTGGGGGGTATGGGGGGGTGTTTGGCTGCAAGTCAGGGCCAACTCCATAAATATCCATTTATGCCACAA
The DNA here is from genome assembly GCA_013389945.1 of Fregata magnificens. Classification (NCBI taxonomy): domain Eukaryota; kingdom Metazoa; phylum Chordata; class Aves; order Suliformes; family Fregatidae; genus Fregata; species Fregata magnificens. The sequence goes on along the minus strand of WAAD01033072.1, from coordinate 63,544 downwards.
GTGGTAGGTTCCAGGCTACTGGGTTTCTGGTAAGACATCATGGTGAACCTAAGCTTGTTGCCTACTCAGAATTTCTGCAGAACATGAGGAAAACTTGAAAACAACGAGGGGGTCTTGGGTACGTATCAGGGAACTAAGAACAATAAAGCTGAGTAAGGCCTCCCTGAGCCAAGACAGGCCTCAGTATAATGCTGCTATTCATCAGAGCAAAGTACAGGGAACTGGTATGGGCTTTGATGTAACTTTACTAACCCTGCACAAACATATTTGGCATTGTGGCAAGACAAGGACTAACCAAATGGCTGATCACAAGTGTGAGACCTTAGTATATCTACAAAACCACAGAGGAAATGCTGAACTAAAATAAATCCATTTAACAACTTGCTGATTGTAGGCCATTAATAAAATACAGGAAAATATTGCAATAACGGTGCAGTTGTGGAATGAGGGCAGAGGGATGGTTTCATGGAATCAGCACTGCAGGGAAACAGCTGCAGGATGAGGACATGGTGACAAGAGGACACAGTGACCAGTTGTCTTTAGATTGAACTGACTCAACAGAATAATCTCCCTGAGGCTGTACAGAAGTCCATACTGTGAAGTACAGAAGGTCATAGGTTACGGCATCTTGAGGGTATAAAAAGACAACTTAAAGACTACCAAGGTAGGATCTGCAGAAGACGATCAGTGTTGGAGCAAAGGAATACTTTGACATCTGAGACTGCTGTGTGTGAAATGTGTTCTAAAGTCTAAGTTGACTGACACAGCTAAGACATGAAAAACAGGGGAAAATTTTTACGGGATTCTAGCTCCTGGTTCTATCATTCTTTAAGGTCATTTCACTGAACTGTACATGAGCCTTAATGATGATTGTGTTATTTCATTTTGCATGTTAAATACATTTTTCTCTGAAAAGTCCCGGTACTTCTGTTTGTACTGGGCTGATGGAAAAATCTACATTCTGCACTGGTAGAAAATCTGTTTATTTCTGAGAAAGTCTTATTAAACTGACAGACAGTAACAGTTCCCAATAGCTCACAGCTCAAGGCTCTCATTGCCTTATTATTTCATGTAGCCTTACTATTTCATAAATACGGAATAGCTGCTTGTTTCTATCACTGATTAAAGAACGTTACATGGGTCTTAGGAAGATGGAGAGATAATATATAAAGCTAACCAGGAATTTTTCTTTGGAAAAATTGTCCCATGTTATCAAAAGTTAGTTGCGTCATTTCAAAGAAATTCTGCTTCAGAAACTAAAAGAATTATTCACATTTTCATTTTGGGTTAAATTTTAAAACTTTCTAGGTTTGTCTCACTTCACCGTGGCAAAATTTTGCAAAGTTGCCACATTTGTCATAATACAGAAAAACTAAATTCTATCCAGCACCACAACTAAACATAAAAACAACTTTGCTGAATTCTTGTTCTTTTTTTTTTTTTTCCTTAAAGAAACAGCAGTCTTTGTGGGACACCTGTTACAGAAAGTGGGAACTGAGGGTGAGATTAAATAAGAAGCAGACTCTTCTCATCTTTTTCAATTGAATAACTCCAATAGCTAGTAACTCTTAATTTAGAGATTATTTTCAAAGACACAACTATGGCATAAAAATTATGGGTCATACTGTAGTATCCAGGCAATAGAATCCAGGCAATAACCTGGATTCAAGTAGTACATATTAAGTTCCCTTTCTATCACAGATTTTCTTGTGTGACTGTGTGCAAGTTATTTACATTTCTCAGCACCTAATGTATAACAAACAACACAAGCACTGGGATGAGGAAAATATATTGACCACTGTAAGAAACTGAGGAAAAGCCATACAGAAGCTGATGGCTGTGTGGCATGTACCTATCACTAGTATCTTTAAAAGCTCCTTTTGCAGATGAAAGTTATGCTTTGAGCACAATAAAAATGTGCTACCCTAACAAATATTACTAAACCTTATTATATAAAAGAAATATCCCAATTATCTGCATACAGACAATAATAAACCGTGTATCCATAGAAGTTTGAATGACTGACATAACATAAAAACTGTTTGTGACATTTAAACTATAGAATGATAAAATATAAATAGATAATGAAGTGATAAAATTAGTCTCTAATAATCTAAAATTAGATAATATTAGTCTCTATAGAGCTGCTTTTCTGCCCAAATTCATTTTTGTGAACTAACATGGACAGACCCGTGCAGCTCGTCTAACAATGAAACATGACAAAATCAGCCCTATTTCCTCCTTCTGTTGATCCAATCCCTTGTTTATGGACTCCCTGAGCTCTGAAAAGGTGTGGATTGATTGTAGCATTATGTGTCTCAGGGAAAACACATCCTCAGGTCTCAAACCCTGGGTATATTTGGGTTCTGTTGTAAAGCTACTTCTCTTTTCTTCAATTAGTATTCCTGACACCAGAAATATATTACAAAAATATATATAAATTTACAAGAATTTTATTCAAGATAATGTTGTAAGAGTTTGAAAGGGGGCTTTTGTCACTGAATGCAGATGACAACTAAATATAAATGATCATTTGAAAAGATGGTCTCTGAGTAAGTAGTTCTGTGCTTTTTTTAAGCCTGAGGAAATGGATCTATCCTGCAGCTTGTCAGAACACCAGTGAATACTGATACGAACATTTCTGTTCATTTAAACAGCATACATGAATAAACATGTGAAGGGAATGAACTGAGCTGAAGAAAATGATGCATTATTCATGCAGCTAACAACACTTACTCACGCCTAGTATAAATTGAAACCTAAAGTGCAAATCTAGGACACTGAGAAGATTTTCAATCATGCTGAGTTATATTTAAATTCAATCTATGCCAGAAATTCTGAGTTCATTTCATGTTTTCACATCAGCACAAAAGCATTTCATGCTGTAAAACTTCCTTTCACTGGCTACGCTTTGGGAAACATAAATTATGAATGTAGCAGTTTTTGCGAATGAATGGTAAAAAATGCTAGGCAGGTTTAACTTGAGATGTAGTGGACATCAAAGTAAATGAAATGTATAGCACTGGTGACTAGTTTAACTCCATCTGACATGCTCCTGAAGAAAAATACTTGAATCAAAACAAAACTGAAAAGTGAGCAAGTTTTCCAAGCGACAAAAAAGGTTGTATTTACAATTCTGTTTTCTTTAATGAAACATTCGTATAACACCATTTCTGATATGCTCTGTTAACTCAAAACTGTGAAGGGAAGACAATAATTTCTAGAACATGATACCTGGGTTTTTGTAATCCATGTTGTTCTAATCTCTCAGCAATTCTTGTTTTCAAATATGGAAATCATGCTGAACTCCTACACTGAGCCACTGAAAAACCTAATTGGCATTTGCAAAGTGGAGAACCTTCTTTTCTGTTTTGCATAATCAGACCTCTGTAATGATACCTTTCCCAAAGATACCTAAAAACTTCATCCCCTAACTCCACTTAGTCTTAATTCCCTAAGGAACACATGGCTGGAAAAAATAAGGAGAACAGATACAGCTACTGTGTTGAAAGAAGAGTTCATTTGGTCAGAGAATCTGTATCTACAAATTAAGGAAAGTAATTTCACCTCTCTAAATCTGCTTCTTTCTAACCCTGTTAGATTTTCTTATCTGAATGTTAAAACCATTTGGAGGTAGAGGTGAGCTATTATAGCACCTATGACAGATTAACTCTTGTTTCTTTTGGAGTCTACTGGCACAACTACAAAATAATTTTTATCAAATGCAAGCAATTCAGCCATTTCCTCTCCTCTTTCAAGCCTATGAAACAACAGGACCATGTAAGTAAGTAATCTGAAACAGCAATTCTTTTTCTTACTCTAAACGTAGTACAGTTTGCAATCAACCTCACAGGCCTTTGTTTTCCTGTATTCATTCCAGCATATGTGTGCATAGCACAGTGGAGCAGAGACACCCAGCTAGCTTAGATGCAGCATAAGGTACTTTAGCATAACATTGTACCTGGATTGTTTGCTTTCACATAAACTATCACTACTTCTGTAAGAAGAGGGAGAATATGTATCTACAGTGTGATTTTTCCACCGAATAAGTCAATTAAGCTTTATGTAATTGCCATTAGGAAATTATCCTGCCTATGAAAAATCTGCAGACAGACTGAAAAGGACTATAATCGGACTGGAAATTCTTTTTCTTTTGAGATTTTCCAGTCCTTAGAGAGGAAAGCAATTGTAGCTGAGAAGTTATTTTATTTACTACTACACTGTGCTTCAGAGGATTGAACAAGAACTCTGAAAGAGCATGAATGAGGCTGGGGCTCCTGAGGCTAGAAAGGATCCAAACCCTGCTCCAGAGGACTTTGTACATGGAGTTGGTTACAGTTTGTCTCCCAAAGAACAGCGTTAGGCAAAAGGTCTGAGTTTTATAAAAGGTCTGACCTTATAGTGGATTCAAGTCACTCACAGTTTGAGTGACGTGAACAGGCAATTCTGAATTTCTCTTGTATAGAAAATGCCTACACAACTGAGACCCATTTCTGAACCTATTTCAGATCTGAAAGGATGTGGTGAAAATATCATGCCATGTTTTGCTTTCTAAACAACTCCTACAACGAATTTAGCCTGGCCAAAGTCTGTTTGCAACAGCAAATATAATACTGGTTGATCCAAGGTTTAAGACTTTACAGCTTCCCTCACCTCCAAAGAAAAGCACATACTGTGGTAATATGATTACAGAACTTCCAGCAGCTCACACAGTGTTCAAACAAGGACGTTATTGGCAGCAGCTGCTCAAACAAGTACTCACCTCACTGTGCTCACCACATCCCACCGATTGAAGGAGCGAGAAATTATATCAATGAAATCAGCCTTTTCTGAAAACTTGCACAGTGTGCTTCCATATCAATCCAACTACTCGCTGAGCAATTAAAGTTGCCAGCTTGACGAACTATTTAAAGGTTACTTAAATCTGTCAAGGTTATTTGATCATTGGAAAGAAAATACCTTAATAGTCTGGATATTACCAAGTTTAGCATTTAAACCACTAACCTGCCAAATTACTAGGCATTTCACCAAGTTATCATCCAACCTAAAATAGGTGGAGATTACAGCTGTAAAATGCTAAAATAAGGTTTTTATGGTAATTAGTCTGACACAATTTAATTATGCATATACATATAAATCTACTGTACACACAATCCAACAAAACAGAAGAAAACAAAGTCTAACAAAGCAGAGGCTTAGCGGCGTCTCTCAGGGAGTCTTCTCTAAGGCCGTTTCACTTTGTTTTGCTTGTTTGAGTATCTTTCTCATCTTCCTGCCTTAGAAAAGATTTATACTTGTTGGCCTGCTGTCCCAGCATGCAAAGGATTACAATCTAAAGCATCTCATGATTATATAGACAAATTACACAATAAAAATTAAATGTACTTGAATGGATTAGAACTTCCAGTAATAATATCAAAACTCATTTGATAGACAACCACCTACAAGAAAAAAAAGGGGGGCCATAAAAATGCATGAAATTACCTGAAAGGGTTAAGTTGGTAAGAAAAGAGTTTGATTGCAACAGCTTTTTAAAACAAATGGCTATATGAAAATACTCATTAAGAATACACAGATTATTACATGCCAGTAGATTCTGGATACAGCACATTCATTTGCCATTTATTACATCAGCGAAGTCTAATTTACAACAATTGACTTCTAGTCTGGGCTTTACGCATCCCTGCACAAGAGGGAAAATATAAAATCACCATTTGTGCTTTTTTTGGCATAGGTTTCTACCGTAGACATATGGTAGAAAAACAAATACTTGAAAACTCTCATATTCTTCTACTTTTGCACATTCCTGTTTTGTAATCACAAGGCATGTATAGCTATATAATTTCTTATTCCTGATTTCCCATTCTACCCATATAAGTATACTGACATATTCCAATATTATTTGAAATCCTGATCTCAGTTTTGATGCAGCTTCCTTATTAAACTAATTTTAGATCAGAAAAAGCTGTTTATCAGTTATTTCTCACAACAGTGATGGAATTTTAAAGTACCATTATCCTCTGAGATCTTCATATAGTGCCAATATAGTTCCAAGTAAGTCATCATAGCTGCTCCTTAATATCATCTGAAGATCTGGCCCTTAAATCAGTTGTGAAAATTCAGTAGATTGAAACTTATGCCTCTTCATTGTTCGTGGCCCTTACATGTCCTAGCTGCCATGGTTCTACTGGACCAGCACAACAAAGTTTCATGCAAAACATTCACATATGCCATTCCTCAATCAGCTCACCACTACAGAGATGCAAGAATAATGGCCACAACAGAAAAATGGCAATAGTTTCATTGACAGTTTCAGTGGCCAGCAAGCTACATAACTAGATCTGTCAAATCATTTGGAAACCTCAAGCAAGTCCTGAAGGTATTTTTGATGCCAAAATGAACGCTCAAACTACAGTGGGATGAAAAAACTGAAAGTAAAGAAAAAAAATCAACTTAGAAATCCCTCCCTCTTTCCTATTTTTCCAAGTCTCCAAAACAGGCAATTGGATTAGTTCAATCAAAATTTTAAACTGAGAATTTCATCAGGTCTTCTGAATCTTGATCATTTTTCATTATAATTAAAAAAAACCCACTTTTCAAAACGGCAATATTGTAAAGAAACTGAAAATTAAACAAGTCAAGAAAATAACTCAGCAGAACCACCCTCTTTCAGAAAAAGCCTTTGGTTCTTATGAACTAATATTATCTGATGATAAAGCATTTGCCACAGATTTCTATTTGACAGGAATTTTCTATAACACAGTTTGGTCATTGTGGATGAAAATCTGGAATGATGGGGATACAAACAGAAAATCTTCTCAGATGCCTTGTAAGATACCATGGGGATTCTTTTTAATCGCCAGGTGATGATATCCTACATGTCGGGTTTTTTAAATGTAGGCACATATGAATCACTTAAACATTTAGGTCTAAGATCCTCTGTTTATCTAGAAAAAGAACTAGCTGCCAGTACTGTATGCTGGCTGGATATGCTGAGTGCATCCAACATTATCAACATTCTTTTGCTTCAGCAAATTACTTTATTAAATTTTCCTGGCAAGAGTTTACTCTGTATGAAAAATGGATGTACTTGATGCACTTCCAAATTGTTAACTAACTGACACGTTCTTTATGTTTCTCTAAAAGATTTCAAAGGACAAAGATACAGTGTGGATCTTGAGATCAAAAAACTAGCAGAATTTTTCACTAGGCTGTCTTTATTGAGTAAAACATGTTACCATAGATTATTTCAGGGCCTGAACACATCACTGGTTTGTCAGATGAAGACATAGGGTTGGCCTATGTGGCTTGGAGGAGAGGAAAAGGTGTGATTCC
>WAAD01033072.1:26967-51535 GCA_013389945.1 Fregata magnificens | reverse complement strand
CATTCACCACCACTCTCTGGGCTCAGCCATCCAGCCAGTTTTTTACCCAGCGAAGAGTACACCTGTCTAAGCCATGAGCCACCAACTTCTCCAGGAGAATGCTGTGGGAGACAGTGTCAAAGGCCTTACTAAAGTCCAGGTAGACAACATCCACAGCCTTGCCCTCATCTACTAGGCGGGTCACCCAGTCATAGAAGGAGATCAGGTTGGTCAGGCAGGACCTGCCTTTCATGAAGCCGTGCTGGCTGGGCCTGATCCCCTCATTGCCTTGCACCTGCCTGGTGAGCACACTCAAGATGAGCCGCTCCATAATCTTCCCCGGCACCGAGGTCAGGCTGACTGGCCTGTAGTTCCCCAGATCCTCCTTCCAGCCCTTCTCGTAGATGGGCATCACATTGGCAAGCCTCCAGTCATCTGGGACCTCCCCTGTTGACCAGGACTGCTGATAAAGGATGGAGAGTGGCTTGGCAAGCTCCTCCGCCAGCTCCCTCAGCACTCTCGGGTGTTATGTGTACTCGTACTGCTACTAGTATTTCCAAGAAAATTTACGAGGTTGGATAAAGGATATTAGAGACAAGGGCAGTGCAGAGAAGGAAGGGAATATTGTACTACTCCATGTAACAGCTATTGGTGTATTCTATTTGTCCATGTCTTCTGGTAAGCTTATTTTCACCTACTAAAGTGGAGAAGTTTGATTATGAAACAACAGCAGTCCAACTTCAAATTCTGTTTGTTGCATGCATGGAAGGAAAAAATATTATTCCTTACAAAGCTGCAAATAGTAGTCCCTGTCACTGTTATCCAAATAACAGGAAGAATGTAAAACAGCAAGTAGATGCATTTCAGAATGAGGGAACTGCGTATTCCCTGATTTCAACAGATTGGGCTGTATAGGTATTATCATTATATTTGGTACATTCAGGGAAATGTGAAGCTCGGCTTAAGATTCAGATTTCAGGAATCACACGTATCTGAAATTTCAGCTTCAAGTTAATTTCAGCTCTTCTTAAAAAAGGATTTAAGATAGAAACCCATAGTGCCCTACTTTTAATATAAAGATGTGTTAGCTTCAACATTGTCGTATGGCATCTTAATTAACCAATATAAATTCATGCACGTTCTTACTAAATTCTTTCTGTTTAGACTACGAATTATTTTCTTTATTTTTAAAATACCAGGACAACTTCCATCTTGCTCAGTTCTGTCAATAAAACAACTCTAGCATACCACCAAACAGTGAAAAAAAAAAAAAAAACCCAAACTGAGATTTCATTAAGTGAACTTCAAAGCTTATGCACTTCAAGAAGAAAGGAAAGTGTTGGGAAAATACTACACAGAAATGACTCTCCATGTTTTCCTCTATCTGGAATGGAGCTCGCTCATGCTAAAAAAATGATTTAGGAAAGCAGCAAATCCATTTCAGGTATACTGGGACTGAAAGAAGGAAAAATCCATCACATTTTATATTTCAGAAATTTCTCTATTATTTGATGAAAGCCAACACAAAATAAATGATATAACTCATTTCTGTAGCGAGCAATTCAGAGAAAAATATACAAAATCTCTATTCATATGTTTGTCTTAAAAATCATTGCATGGCCTTCTTAATTTCTAGCTGAAGAAAACCCCTAGTTTTATGAAAAATTAATTATCAACAACTCAACAGCTCGCATCTGGAAGTGTCACAGGTGTACATCCAAAATAAAAAGTGACAATTTAGATATCTGGAAAAGGCATAATTTGAAATCTTGGTTCAACCATACTTTATCCTAACCATAGTCAATGTTATTTGGATCAAAACTGCAGAGGAGTACCTTGTTATTCACTGCTTATGATAAGTACTTAATGCTGACACTACATGTATATATTTGTCAAAAATCTGATTTTATAGTGATCTCTAACGCAGAGTTTCAATCAGTTAAAATTCTAATAATATCTCATTGTTCCTGAAAAACAATACTAGTGTAATTGCAATGTGCTTAGAAAGGCTGTCTCCTGTCTGCAGACACAGAAATGATTCAAATACCCAGCCCATGAGGCTTAAAAGATGGGGACAACACCAGAGAGTGTCCCATGTGGATGGCAGCTTCTGACAGTGAACAAATGTTGTTTCTGATAGTGAGCAAATTCCCCTAGAGAGCTGTAAAGTTCCTTTGCCAAAATTTGGCCTTGAACTAGAACGTAATATTATTGGTCAAAAAAAAAAAACTTTCACATGTAGGGAATATATAGGAAATATATAGGATCATATGTAGGGAATAGAAGTGTCCACTCATCTCCTATTATCAATTATCACATAATTAACCCTTCAGCCTGCTGCTGAAGTTACATTTATCTCAGTTCAGCTCAATATTAATATTTGTTTCACCACTCTCTTAAACAGACCTGTGAAATTATCCTGAATTTACAAGCAGAAGAGTAGCATAAGGTATGTAGGGTAAAATCCCCATCATAAAATGGATTTTTTTATTACAAAACTTTAGCAGATAGAGCAATCAAGCAAACTGTTATTGTAGCAGAATAAACACTTGGGGTGGTAATTGCCAGCAAGGAGGTGATAATGCACAGTTGGGAGGGGGCCAGGGTTGGTATCTGGATCAGCCACTAGTAAAATCATTTGTAAAGCCACAGTCTTAGACTGACAGAAAACGAACAAGCAAACAAACAACAAAGACCAGTCATTGAAAGAAAGAAAAGAAAAAACCAAGATCGTAAAGTGACAAAACTGTCAGAAAGACTCAAGCCAGTATCCCACAACTTTTAAAAGTCACTCTTGTGAGTCTAGATTTACTGATTTACTGCTTATACTGAAGTATATTATTAACAAGAAAAAAACAACACACCAGTGTCTTGCCCTAGTTGCTGCCAGTGTCCTTTTCCCAAGGATGTGTAATGTAATGGATTAATCTACTACGGAGAAGGAAAAGCTCAAGTGAAAGAATGATTGAAGAGTTAATCCATTCATCCTATTTATAGCAAATAATTTCCTCAGAGTCTGATAATACAGCCTATGAATAGGCTAAAAAGAGAGACAAAGAAAGAAGCTGCAAAGCCTCTTCCCTCCCTCTCCCAGTATATCACAGCAATAGGCATCAAACGGCTCTTTTGTCCGCGGGAGATGATGCCCTGCTCTTGTAAGCCTGTTCGAGACTCAGAAGCTTGGCAGGGCCAGAAAGGACACTGCAGCCATCCCCTGGGCCTCTGCTGATTTGCAGCTTCACTCAGCACCACACCGTGGGAGAAATGCAATATTGCATCTTTCCACCGGCAAACTAAAGCATGCAACTATTAGCTTGTAATTCTTTCACTCGTTTACATCTCTTTTCTTTTTATTTCCTTGTGACTGGCTTCTTCCACTGCTTTTTAAAGAAAAAAGACTGTATTTATTCAAAATATATTGATTCAAAACACCCTCCTTACCAATCTCTGCATTCCAGCCACAGCATGTTACCTGCACCATGTGATTTGCAAGACCCACCATCCCCAGAAACATACCCAAACTTGGGGGTGCGCCTTGATTGCCTTTTTTCCCCTCCATTGGCACAGCCTGGTGTGACACGCACTCCCACGTGTGATAATGTAAGGACTGGGAGGCTGCAAAGCCTTCCTGTACCCCTTCCTATCACCTCTCCACACCAGTCAGCCCAGGACACGCTGTAAAACTGTGTAAGAAGTCCTACTGATGTCAGTAGCACTCGGCGTGGGTATAAAAGATCAAATCTTTTATACTGAGATATAACAGGTTACCACACCCAGAATCTGATCTATTTATTTTGGAGCATAGTAAGTCAACTCCCACCCCAGTTCCCTCGAACTCCCCTACTCATATGCTGAGAAAATTTTAAAGTCTCCCTGTCTATGACGCACTGAAATGATGCCAAAAAGATCATTTCTGTAGAAATGGAAAACATTATTTCCATTAAATGAAAAATTCAATAATTTGTCCGCTACCCTTCACCTCTGCTTTAGTTAGCTTCCAGAAACGAGGATAAAGGAGACTAACCTGAATCTTACAGTGAACTCCTTAAAGAAAAAAAGGATTCACTCACAGAGATATATCTATGCTGGATTCTGTTGTCATTTTACTGTTTACTAGATCAAAGCTTCACAGAAAATAGAGTCACTCTGCAAGTAATTAGATTTCTCAATCTTTACTTCTATGGAAATATTCCTCCCTAGTTTCCATAAAAATCTACTCTTCATCTTCATACCTGTCTCCTCCCATAACAACTCATATAACAAGAGAGAGTCCTGGATGCTTGTAACCTAAGCCCGTGTCTGGGGTAGAGGATATGACTGTGAAATTTGAGACAGACACCAAGACTAAGAAATTTGAGACAGCTGAAACATTTAATGCAATAAAGTAGAAGATAGCTTAAGGTTGTTAATCAAAACCTGGCTGTTAATAATTATGATATCTAATACTTCATATTTGTGTAGTCTGTATCCCAGCTTAGCAAACCTTTTTTTTAAAAAGCCATACCTTAAAATGGGTTAAATAACAAGCAGTAAAGAGCCGCAAAGCTCACGTACATGCTGAGGTTATATAGATGTGCATCTTTGTATTAAACCATAGGCATCCTAATAAAACACTCTAAAGAGCAATTAAGGCCTAAAATGTTTCTAAGTGACACTGTGCTGCAATGAGGCCAGCGCCCAGCCAAATCTTACTCAGTCTACTCATTCCTGGCAGAATGCTCAATACCAATGTGCCTTGATTTTGCAATACTTTCACTGGAGAGGTTCAAAACATATTGACCTTCAGAACATGCTTTCAGGCTCATCTGTTTGCTCTGAGTTTAGAGGGATTGAGGCATCTGGGTAAATTGGAGGGGAGAAGAAAGTCTCTGTAACAGCTGAAATAACCTTCTCAGGTCTGACTGGTATCCTTTTGCTCTGGGGTGGACTTCTTGCTACTGTCTAAACAGATGCTAACTGATAGTCTTTTTATACAGACAAGTGGTATTTTATATTTACACATAACTAAAATGGACAGATTCCAGTAAGAAGCATTTTGCAAGTGAAATATCACTAGCCCTAATATATATCACTCTCAAAAATACAGTCATTGCAACAACAAAAGGAACAAAACCATAAAAAAACTAAACACTTCCTAGAGCTATATTAATTTGGCAGTTGTCAGACGACCATTGATGTTAAACAGCCCCAGCGTTCTTCCTGCACAACGCCAGAATATATCCCTTGCATCACAATCATTTAGCTGTGCCTCGAGCCTCGAAAACACTTATCACCCCCCTTCATATTAACCAAAAGCCGAAGTTGAAACCGGACCTCCATCCTGAGGAGATATACGGGCGCCCTGTGAGCAGGCGTGCCGGCGTGGGCCCCGTGAGGCCGGTGCGCGGCCCGGGCGGCACGGCACGGCACGGCCGGCGCCTGCCGCGCAACCAACGTTACTCCCGCGTCTTGAGCAACGGTGGTGATTAACACGTCTTAAGGTTCATTGTAAGTCTCCCTCCGCCCCTTTGATTATACCCTCTTTTTGCAGATCCAACGGGAAATGCATAATGTTTGTGAGTGCGCAGACTGATTAATTGAAAGCTTTAATAAGGGTTTCCTCGACTTAGAAAGCTAACCTTGAAATGGTCAGGCACAACCATCAAGTACTAGCGCTTTGGGTACCGCTACCAAAGTCACGTTTTCAATGACAAGACAACATCCTCTGAGAAAAAGGACACGGCTCCACAAAATGTCTTCTAATTGCACAAAAGCGATCACGTCCCTGTTCACTCTGCAAACAAAATACGCAAGTAGGGACTTCTCCACAAGAAACGCAGCTAGATTTGCTGAGAGGACCGGCTCCAGGGAAGTTGGAGCAACGTACAGATTTCTCAGGAGGTTCAGCAGACTCAGTAGCCATTATTTTAAATTTAATGGTATTAGTTAAATACATAGCATATCTTGTTTCAGTATAGATACATAAAAAGCACAAAATGAAACATTTAATTGTTCAAATTCCAGGAATCCCCTATATACATATATATATTAAATACATTTTTAATTTAGAATAATTTTGAAACAGGAAATGCATGTCATTTGTACACATTTCTACGCATTTGTAATCCTTTAATCATTATCAAGCTAAGCCACCTTAAGAGGAACTTCTCTTTTGCACTGCAAACCTGTTCTGGCCCTTCTATAAATATCTGAGTTGCTGAATCTAAAACTGATTTATTTTCAATGTGTGATTAAAGCTATTTTCTTATATATGCACTACAAATTCACTGCAGCAGACTAAAAATTGAGCAATTACATAAAAAAACTTGACTTGTAAGTTAGTTATTACTGAACTCACAGCCAAGGCCCCTACTGACAAGTTCAGCAAAACAAAAAAAGGCCAAGCTCCCTCACTCATATGTGGCACATTTATCCCCCCTCTGTCTTAGCTATCGATCTGCTTCTCAAACACTGTTTTGACTCATTCCCCTAATTCTTAACCAAGCCTTCCCTGTCAAAAGGGCCTACAGGTACTCCAGAAAGCAGATCTTAATCAAAGTGCTCACAGAAATGGGGCTCACCCATAAGTATAAAAGCCACAGTCCTTTACAGGCTTACCCTGGCCACAGTGCTAACAAACAGGCAAAACAATTAGTTCGGTGCAGGCTTTTGACTTTAAACACAGGTAAGGTCCTAAATTCTGGTAGTGAAACACAGTGGGACTATCAGGAAGAACATAAAGACTTGACTAGATACAGCAGGGTTAGCAGACCAGGCAGGAATTTGAGAGCAGACCTAGCTGAATGCAGTGAGACACAACACAAATACAGAGGATAGAAAAGTTGAGCCCAGCATGTTTCTGAGCCTTACGACGCTCATCATTTGGAGGAATAGCGTGAGAAGAAAGAAAGGGCTACCTGCTTTGGCTATCCTTTGGACACACTGTGTTTGGAGACAAGTGAAGAAATACTCACCCCTCCGCCTGACTGCTATGTATGTCCTGAAGTAAATCGGTTCAGTTCCCCAGGATGCCATGTTGGGATTGCACACTTTCACCCTAGGAATCCTAACATCAGAGGCTGCAAAGAGGCTAGAGACTTGTGGCATGAGAAAAGCTACTGCTTGTGACTGTGGGATCTCCTGTGGGAGACCTGCATCCCCCACCTTTTTCTCAGCTACCAGTTCTGTAGGGATGTTAAATGAGCTTCTGCCTCTAAACCTGTCTGCAGGCCTCCCCTTGCCTCCTCCATCTCTACTCCAAACTGTTGAGATGATAATGTCCTTCTGCCCCACTGCTGGGTGCTCACCGATGACTGGCTTACCCTCCAACACCATGAACAGGCTGAACAGAAGCTCAGTTGCTAAAAAGAGCTGATTTGTTCTCTTCAGAAGGGTTAGTTGCCCATAGGATTTTCATGATCCTCTTCAGCTGAGTGAGGATAACTCATCAAAAACATATTGTTGACCCTTGATACTGCTCAGCAGATTAATCAAATGCTTACTGCTTGTAGATATGGTCAGCCCTTCTCTACTTCCTGTGGTAAAGTTGTCTCCCTCAGCCCTGGTGGCAATGCTAGCTGGCTGGTAGAATTTCCTGGGGAGGAGGAGCCGTTCTACCATAGCACCAGCTATGAATGAAAAACATTCGATGGTCCTGCTTTTCCCCGAGACCTGGGTAAGCTCAGGCTCAGGCTCATGCTCTGAGCTGGAAAAGGCTGGTTGCACAGAGAGTGCTCAGAGTTAGCAGTTACGAGACAGTGGAATCTCTCCACTTGAGGCATCAGGCTTTCTCTCCTCCAGTAGGAGGATGTATTCAAACCACTGACCTGGACTCTGGCCTGATCCTTATGACTCTTCTAAGAAGTCACAAGAAGCTGGGAAACAGACCACCAAGGGCAGTGGCTACAGAAGAGCTGTCAGGCGCTAGAGTGAGGCTTTTGTTTTCTCAGTGATTAAAAAAAAGGAAAAAAAGAAATAACTGTCACAGAAAAGTGAACGGAAGAAGTATTTTGTTTGAGAGAGAGGGCAAAACTGTAATGAAGTGCCAAAGGATTTCCAGTGTTCGTTACCGGCAGACAGAACTGTGGGTTCCTTCTCCTCCATGCCAATTCATTGAATAGTCACCTTCAAACCTGACAACGCTGGACTGCCAACAGGCCCTTGCAACCAGGTTCTGCTGGTGGAGAACTCATCCACAGCTTCCAGAGCACCTATGCATGTGGCAGAGGGCATGGAGGGAGAGAGACCCAGGTCGTACAGAACATACATTTCAGTGGAGGAAAAACGTCTCTAAAAGAGGAGACCAGAACCATAATAAATAATGACAACAATCACTGACACAGCTTTTAATTTTGAGAAGAAATAAAGGGCTTAAAGTTTCATCATCCTCACTAGAGCAATTCAGTGAGAAACTGATTTTATTTTTGAAGATGGACCTTTCTGTTGTATGCAGTGGAAAGTGTATACACATTGTTATAATTATCATTAAAATAACTTGGAATTTGTGAATATTTCATTGCTAATTGCTATGAAAAATATAATTACTTCCATGTTGTAAAAGCTTAATCTGGCACTGATTTAATTATTTGTTTTCATTGTTTTTCAACCACATACATACCACAAGGAGCCGTCCTCTGTGATTACACTAATTTCACCAAATATTTTGTAGACTATTTCTCCAAATCACAAACTTGCTTAACATCCACTGTTAATCATTTTCTGATCCCCCATTGTGTTCATTTCATAGCAATGAAATTGCCAAATGTTCCAGATACCACACGTTAACAGTACTGACTTCTGAATGGAGTATTGGTAGTGAAAAAAAACCCCTGAGACTGATTTGCCTATTACATCCTGAAAAAATTGTTCCATCTTCTCTGTACTTGTTGCTACAGTTATAATCTGCTGGTAACTCTGCACATTTTCTGTTAACTAAGATAAACCATAAACACCTGTTAAACTGAAAATCAATTCAACTATTTACATTAGAAAAGTTATCCACTTGATTTGATCCTTTAGCTGCAGTACACCAAGTCTGCACAGGGCCTTACAGGTCTACAAGTATCTAATTAAATAGATAGTAAACTAATTAAACACTAACAACTGAAAGAGGAGGGGGAAAAGAACCAGAAATTCATGACTGATAGTAATGAGTTCCTCTTAAATGTAGGTGCGATGAAAAGGATTTGGCTGGAAGTTGATCATGCCTTTTACCCTCAAGTTTTTGACACACAAAGAAATGAAAATGCATATGCAATGGAATGGACACTGCTGGTCCAAATATTCTGCTCTTGAGCAAACCAGAGATGTTGGTGACTATTTTTTACTATTCTTCCACAAATGCCTGAGAGATGTGACAATCTATGCAAAATACATCACTGAAGTTCAAACTCATTTTAATCAAAAGGAGTAAAAAATACTCCAGTTTGGGTGAACTGCATCCTTGTTTGTGAGCAAAGCACACTATTGGTAAAAAGTATTTTTGAATACTAATTTCTAATTCTTACAGTTCTGGCTTCTAAGGATAAAGACATGACTACAAAATTGTTAATCCGCAAATCCCTGTGCATGCTGGTACTGGCAGATGCATTATTTTTTTCAAGAAGAAATTATCAACAATGTGGGAAAAAAGGACACAGCTGTATAATTATATGATATTTAAGGATACATAGAAAATCCTCACCTTGGCCTTTCCTATCTCACTCACCACATATCTAATCATAGCTAGCCCTATAGCAATTTGGGACTAGATTTTGAAACCTCCATGAGACTGGGCCACTGCTCATTTCACATACTCACCCAGTGGTTTTGAGCCACATTTTCTAGTATTTGCACATGACAAGAGAGGGACGGGAGGATATGGAGGAAGTGCAAGAGCAGAGGGAAATAATTGGTAAGCCTCCTTTTTATCATGGGGCAATTTAAAGGACTGAGTATCAAGAAAAGGTTTCCTGGGTTTCTTTGCCAAGTTTAATGGCAGCTTCTTATAGCTACTGGGAAACCTTCATTTAAAGAAAATGTTTTTAACTGGTTAACAGTAAGTAAGCATTTTAAAATATGTACTTTTTAAGACAAAGACCACCTTTTCATAAGATCTAACATACCTTAAATTTCTGTTGCTTTGTAATTGTGGTATGTAGGACTTCGCTTGAAGTTCTTCACTGGGATTCAACAAAGAATCTCAAGCAAATCTCTGTCACAAACAATAAATATTCTTATTCCCACAGTTAGCATTTCTGTCTTCTCTTCATAAAAGGCTTTCCTTCTCAGGAGTCTCTGAAAAATTTCATGGATGCCAATCCCTTTCTTCAGGGCACAGACACTAAACAAAGGAGAGCCCAGTCTTTTTATTTTGACTTCCACCCAAACAAATGCCTGTAAGTGACAGTGGTATGATAATGTAGGATCAAAAATCAGAAAGCTCTTGTCATCCTTTCCTATACCATATGAGAGCATCACAGAAGTCTGTGCATCATAAACTTGCAAACTTACTTTGATTTTTTGCTAGCAATGATTTAAATGGAATATTTAAATATAATTTAATGTATTTTAACAATTTTTCTTGTTAAATACTACATCATGCATTCTTGAAAGAATATCTGCTAAACTATGATAAATAGAGATGAACTATGACAATATGAGAGGATGTGGAATGTTCCAAAAAGATTTGGCTGTCCAAAAAAGTTTCTGTCCATTTTGAGGGATCTTCACAATGCTTGGCAGAATACAAGCTCATAAAATCCATCTGACCTCTTCCTTATGACAAGCATTACGAAAGATGAATGTGTTTTAGGATCAATCCTGTTTGCAATATATTGTGCAGTAGTATCAGATAAAGCAACGCATGACCTTAAAGCAAGCCTCATGATTCACTTTTGCACGGTAGGAGCAACCTTTCCATACTATTGGATATAAATGACTGCATGATGGTGGATCATTTCTGGCAAGTTCTTCAGTTGCTAACGCATAAAACTTCAAATTCTGCAGACAGCTGTGGACTAACAGTTTGCAGAAAATTGAATCTGTCTATCAAATAGCTTCTTTCATATCTATCAGCAGAAATGAACTCCTAATCACCCAAGAGTTTATTTTTCTCCTAAGCATTCTGCCACAGTGACAGACATACTCTGTCACATCCAGAAAGCTACCTGAACCTTTGGCAGACTTAGGAACTGAGCATGGAATTGGTGCTGGAAACTGCTAAACCGGGATGAGGTTTGGACACTGCACAGAAGGGCACATCCATCACTGGAAATGTTCTACTAGAGACACATTTATATCCTTCTGTATGGGTCCTGAGAGCATACCCCCTGCCAGAGGTTTGGCTGCCTGGGCTTGGGGCCAGCTTAGAGACAGTGCAGTTGAGGGAGGTCCCCCACCTGCTGGCAACCATGGACAGAGTCCTCCAGACAGCGTCGTGGGGAGTCCTCCGCCAGGGCTGACTCCACCTTCCCATGCAAACTGCTTTTAAGCTGAGCCACTACTACTTGTCTCCCACATGAGCTCTGAATCCTGCTGCATTGCAGCCATGCCTGTGCCTGGCCATCAGCCCTGCTGACTCATGCCCAGACCCTGACATGCAGGCTGACTTTCTGGCCTGGCCTCAGCCCTGCCTTGTCGTTATGGACTTGCCTGGTGATTGCTGGGCTGTGCCTTACCATGGGTGCCCTGACCAGACCTGCCCTGCTCACCTTGCCTGGGCATTGAAGTCCTGCACCCTGGCTAGTGAGGCACTTCTCTCTGCTGGCCTTGTTACCATGCTCGGCTTCTGGCTCACCTTCCATTGGGGAGCAGCTGGCCCTCGCTGCTCTCCGACACCCTTGTTGATTGAGAGTGTATAACAAACTAATTGCAAAGTTACATAGGATGCCAACTTTCTATAAAGACCTAGGTCCAGCTATGTGGCCTGGGTTTATAATCACATAGATGACACATAAAATGTCCAAATTGCTCTTATACAGCAAAACAAAATATGAAAATAGGTGGTTTCCTGACTGAGGTGCAGCTCAATGGGCAACTTTTCTGAGATTTGAACTGCAAATAAATATTGGTGGAGTAAGATATTGGTACAAAACCAGTGATGTAGCATTTTATAACTTGGAACATCTTTCCAACGCCACAGATGAATGCTTTTCTGAGGCTTTAACACTATGCTGAAGAAAAATTACAGCAGCAGACCACCGTGAATCCAAAATGCTTTTTCCAATCAATCTTCAAATCCTTTCCATNGGGGGGAGGGGGGAGGTTCTGAAGACTGAAAATTTCTCAACTCTTTGGCATATTGCAGGTCAGCCCCACTCCCCTTCCCTATGCTTACGCACACCAGCCTCCTTGCTCCCGTCTGAGGAATGCCTCCACTGAGTCATGGGACAGAGTCAGAGCCTCAGCAATAGAGTGTAGTCAGAGGAGTGCTGTTAAGGTCATCATAATTCTCAGTCACCATCTCATTCTGTGGAAAAGCAAGTATCTACAGCTGCATTTTGAGAGAGAATAGAAGCTTTCACAGATTTATTTGTTCTGACTGAGTCCGTACCAGGAGACCCTACAACATGCCATTCTTTTCTGTCTCAGAGACTCAGCGTGCTTGGGGAGAAGCACCACACCCAGCTTCTTTGATGAATGTTTCTGGGGTTATACAGGGCCAAAGAGGTTCAGAGGAACAGGCAAAGGATAAGATATTGCATTCTTACCCAGTAATAGTCAGAACCAGGTGCCCAGCCTGAGACTACCCAGAAGGTGTTGTTCTTTCACAGAGTTACACTGGGAAGCAGTTATATAAATTGCCTATGTGGAAAAGACATTGTCCAATGAACAGAGGTTCACTGGCACAGAGCAAAGCTTTTGGCAGAATGGAAGTGTACCCAGTCATGTTGCAAAAGGAAACTACATCTTTTCTTTGATCAGGCTATTTCTTTAGTAATTCAACCTATTTTCTGAGTTATTCTCTTGAAGTTTAATAGGAGCTAAAATTGTAGGTCAAGTGAAACCATGCCCCTGACTTCCTACATAAAGCTTGTCAATTGCACCTTGGTGGAATTTTTCAAATTTTAATGATTATTAAAGAAGAAAGACCGTCAAAAGTCTTCAGGGAAATTATTTGCTTTTCTACATGTGGCAAGGAGCTGCTTAAACTCTGGTAGGAGAATTAAGCCTTCAGTTAATATTTAGTCTCAAACAGGTTCTTAAACTAAAAACTATTATTTGCTATGCTCATATGTAGAATAGATTTCTGAACATGTAATAGTTATGACATTAGCAGGCCAGATGTACATTTAGATGCAAAATATTTATAAAACTTCTCAACATCTCCAAAGAAGATTATGCTGGTTTAAGAACCTTTTAAAATAAATAAAGCAAAATATGAAATAGATGTTACCGACAGCTTTCCAATACATACATGTTTTCCTTAGTACTGAAGGGTTAATACTTCAGAGCAAGAATTTCCAAAGCTTTATTCATGGTAGGACTCTTAATGTCAGACAAGTCAGACAAGGGGCTGTATAAGAAAATTTAAAGTGGAGCATGACCATAGTCCTGGTTAACTCTAGAAGAGGCATTGCTGCATTTTTTGCTGTCATAAAGACTAATAGGAAATGCTGGAGGAACAGCTGAGGCCTGGAAGGTGTATGTCCAATCTCAGGATGACATTTCTTGTCAGACACAGTGCTTCTGCTTCTGACATTCACAGCTCCTGTCCTGTGAGGAACCAGACAACTAACAAATGCCCAGCACTTGTCTTGGTTCTGTCCTGACAATTACTACAGTTAAAGGCTTGAAGAAAGTCTGTTTCAAGAGCCCCTGCTCAGTACGTCCACTAAAAATATCATCTTGAGATTATTATCTTTTTCAGATAAAACCCTAAAAGGTCATCTTCTATGCCATAAAAGAGTTTACACAGCATAATTTCTCAATGACCCTGAACTAAACATTGTCATGGTATCTCCAAATGTGCTCTCTGAAGACAGAATTTTCTCTTTTATCAGATTTATAATATAAGTTTTATAAAATGTACAACTTCCTATTAAAAGCAATAACTAAAGTCTATTTGCATCGTTTAAAAACATTATAAAGAAAATATGCAGAACATTAATACAATATATACACCACAAAGCTGGTTTGAGAGTTTGACAGCAACTGTATATCTCAAAAAAAATCAAACATTTTTATCCCTTAGGTGACTATGATCCCTTTTCATCTATATTAAGATTTACCTGTTGTCTCAAGTAAGCAAAAAGAACTGAAGCAATAACAAATGTTGCTATTACTATACAAGTTGTCTGTATAGGTTGAGTTTAGATCTTTCTTTATCTTTTTTCCCCGCTCTCACTTTATTCTCTGATTCTATTAGCTAGTCAACTTTTGCACTTGTTGGTGTGTGGAAAAGATTATATGCATAAACCAATTAGAGGATTGGAAGTGCTTTCCTCCTATAAGCTAGAAAACTAGTTTACTCGTGGTGAATGAGCTAATTGAGTACTAGCAAGGTGGCAAGCTTTTTATATAGCACCAGAGACAACTAGAATAGTCAGGCAGAGAATCTAATCTATTACATAAGCATTACGCAAGGACATTAACTGGCTCTTTCCTGCAGCAATGCCGAATTCAATTCAGATATGCTCTAGGTTTCATTATATCACATCCTGTGTTAGCAGTTAATATGCAAGACATAACTGACACAGGTTATGTGTTAAGTGCTTATGCCAAAGAAAGCATATTTCTGAAGAAGCTGTCAAGGTACTAAAAGCTAACATTGTACTTCAACTACACTTTGCCTGAGGTCAAAAAAAGACCATGAATACTGGACTTCCTCCACTAAACCTTTATCAGTGTAAGTATTCACTCAAACATTTCAAAAGCAATAAATACTGTTCTAGAAATTGATGAACCTCGAAAGATCGAGAGATCTAGTTTAGATTGGAGCTTATTGTCAAAGATCAGCTGATGTATCAAGCCCACACTTAGCTCCTGCCCAAAGTGAATCTTCCTGTGATACGTCACTAATACATTAACAAGTAGCTCTTGTAGAGATGTTCCCCCTTAACCTCTGCTAAATCCTGCTTATCCCTGGAGCATGTCCCTGATGACAAGGTTGAGCAGCTGGACAAATTATGAATCTGTTTTTCCATTTAAATGGAAAGGTTTTCAAAGAAATAATCAGACAGTAAGGCATACTGCACTTGCTGGGCATGTTTTTCTGAAATCTATGGGATAAAATCGTAACTCTTATCAACGTCAAAGGCAGGGCTCCCTTGACAAAAAACAATATCAGTGGCCATGGCAGATTGGCAGATTGAGAGGAAGATTAAAAGGAGAGAGGAGAGGAAGCAGCCTCTGAACATGGGTGTGATATCAATGAAATAGACACTTTTTCCACCATCTGTACATTGGCTTTGCAAGGTCCTAGTTCCTTCAGAGTTCTACTGAATAACTTGTGTACTCATGCTTTAAGAGAGACCAAAAGTCCAGGATGGGAGCAGGGATGGTAACTGGGCTCTACTTTTACCTTTCTTCCTTTCTGTCATATGTGTTTTTAATCCAAGTTGTTTACCAATCAGGCTTCCAAAGAAAAATTAAATACATTAATTGTGAAGAGTGCACTGTCCAGAGTGAACATTAGAGAGCATTAATGAGGGGAAAATGCTCTTGTATTCATTCTAACTCCAGTTAATTGAGTCTCTAATTTTCATTTGGTGTTAGAAATCAGATCAGATAAGGATCTAAGATTCACAAGACTTTCTAGCAAAAGAAAATGGTAGAAAAAACAGGCAAGCCAGAGCTCCAATTTAGCTACAACTGCCCTAGAACTTACAGAGTAATAGAAACAAAACAAGCCTAAAACCACAGAAAGCTCAAAGAAAAGCACTGTAATGAGTCAAGGATATAACAAGGAGTGAGCATAGGCATGTTGTTAAGGCCAGACTCAGTAGTAAGCATCAGTCTGATTCCTTAAAGAGTAACACCACTTTGGTCAAAGGCAGCAACAACAGAAATGGCCACATGTTAGCTAACTTCTCTCTTGAGTGATGATCATGCTGGATGCACAGATCCTAGGGATTACATCTGGTTTATATCAACAAGAGACAAAGGAATACCCTGGTGTATCTAACGGAGTGTGCATGAGAGGACATAATCTATTCCAGAAGGCTTACAGCTGCTTACATAAAACTATTCAATAAAAAAGTGAGTTTCATGCCACAAGGCACAATCTCACTCACACAACAAAATAAAGGTGAATCAGCAAATAATTTCGGAACAGCCCTGTACCGTCTAATCCTGCACTGTGATTACGGGAAGATGAAAAAAGTATTAACAGAAACAAGACAGCGTATGGGGCTGAGATAAGCAATTATTAGAAAAATTCCCAAATGATCTAGTACACTAGAGATAGTTACGAACATGGTTCTCCAAAGTCACTATATAAAGAAACACCATCTTCTGAGGATGCTCAGACACAAGAGGAAAAATATTGCAGAATCTAGAAACAGTATCTCCCTAAACCAGTACAAACACAAAGGGATCCAGAAAGGAGATGGTAACATGTAATGAAAAAAGGAAATAAAGAAGAACAAAATAATCCCAATAGTACTATGAACAGAGATAGCTAATGGTTTTGTCCAGCAAATGACATGTTGTACCAGAAATGCCTTTTAAAAAAACGGTACACCACAGTCTACTCAGTAAGCATCCCACAGAAGCTGCTTTTCAGGAACAAGTCTCAAAATGTACATTGCATTTTCCTTCAGCCAAAAAGGCTGATCAGCAAGAACTAACTATGTCTCTTGGGAAAAGATGAGCTAGATGCCAAAACAAAATTGATTGTACAACTGTGAGATCAGAATCTTTCCACAGGAAAATAAAGCACCAATGCTTCCAAGCCAAAGCAGATAATGAAACTGCCAACTATATCCATTAAGTTTGAAATTACAAATCTGGACGTTCTACAGTTAGAAGAGAACATTCTGTCCCAAGAGATCCATATATATTGTGCTTTACCTGGATGTTGAACAATCAAAATGCTAAGCACTATTACAAGGAGAAGATCAGTGGACATAACTCTTAAACCAGGAGGAGATTTTCAAAATTACTCTTAGGTCTGAGGAGAATAGAGGAAGAATTAAAGCAGCACCTTTTGTCCTGTCATCACAAAACAATGATTCTTTCTTTTCTTTCTTCTACTGCTGGAACAAAGAGAAACTAGCCACATGAAACAGACATACTAATTTTCTTAAGAGGTAAATTAAATCAGGGATATGCAAGCATGGTAGTAGTCACAACAGCAAATTGTAAGATGCAGAATGGTATTGAATCAAAGATAGCTAGGCTTTCAGAAACATCAAGCAATGTCTGCACATTATGCCAGTTCTGAACTTGCTAAAAAAAAAAAATCCTCCAGTGCAATTTCAGCTGATTCCTCACACTACAAACTTTGTGTATTTTCTAGTTGGAGAGTGTCTAGTAGTATGTGCCTTAACAACGCTGTTCAAAACAGAGCAGCACTGAGCACAAATAGAAAAAGCAGTCAAACCAGACTTGCACATGTTTCAGGCATTTTCTGGTAGGCACTGAATTTCATATAGGGATTGACCTTAAACTACCAGTCACTCTTCCATGTTCAAAATCCTAGGTGACTCATAACATGAGATAAACCATTTTCATAACAGATGAGCTTTCAGCTGTCAGTTGTTTATTTGTCTCAAAAGAACTTCATCATGACTGATAAACTCTCCACTTCCGTGACTGCAGTCACTTTGCAAGAGGTGGAATAGAAAAGAGTTGTTCATGGAAGACATGATAAATGCATTACCGATATTATTTTTGTACTACAGAAAAACGCTTACCAAAAAAAAACCTAAAAAGCAAGAGCAGATGAAATACTGAGCTAAGTCATAAACTACTGCAAAAAAGGCAGGACAAAGATAATGATCAGAATAGGATAAAGAAATTTCAGAACCAGTTCTGAAAATACAAGGGCCAGTTCCCTGACCAAATTCTAAACTGCAAGGAGGGACCTAAATACTAAAAAAAGTAAGAAAGAATTCAGAAGTTTCATGGTTTTGCTCTTACAAGAGTCAGTGTAATGAATTCTTACTAGCATTTTCTCAGAGAGGCCATGGTAAGAAGTAAAAATTTATTTTTATCTATCTGGCTAGCACAGCTAATTTTTATAAATTTTTTTTTTTAATTACCGCAGTAATCAGGCTGTTCAACACTGTTGATAATGAGGTGCTGATAATGAAACTCATTTTTTTTCTAGTTGGTAGGCAACATCTCACCTGCCCACACAAAACCACCAGTATGTCCTCCAGATCCACTCCTGGTAAGACGATATGCAACTGAAGGGAATTGGCCTCACACATTCCTGTTGGCCTATCCACCATCTTGAAAAAACAAAATAGAAGTAAATAATTTTGAAGGACAAAGTTTTATGCAATCTACCCAAACCTTTGTAACGCCACTGGTTTTACATCACTCTTCAGGGTTTCATTATGCTTTCATCAAAAAAAACATATAGGCATTAACTGGGAATGTTTGACATCTCTTTTTTTTAAATCAAGTCAATTGCAGTGTAGCATTGCTCTAATAGGAGAAGACTCTATGATAACAGGAAAAACAGGCAGTCTTCTGTTCATTGCAAACACAATGTTTTGTCCACGCATCCCAAACAAACTCTCCCCTCAGTCCCTCCAAGCCTCCCTGTCTACAGTGCTCTACAGGATTTCTACTCACTCCTCTTCCGTACCACCTCCCATTCACTAGCTGCAAGATAAACTTCAATTTAATCTCCATGAGATAATTCAGAAACATTTTGGAAAATCCAGGATCTAGAGATTTCAGAATTTAGGTGTCTGTAAAATAAAATGAAAGGAACAGCTTTCCTATCAAATCTATTACCTCTGCAATCACAGGCAAACAATATAGCAGCAATTTATATCCATGGGAAGGTGATGGAGAAAATCATCCTGGAAACCATTTCCAAACACATGAAGGGAAAGAAGGTGATTGGGAGCAGTCAGCAGAGATTTGCAAGGAGGAAATCATACTCTACCAATCTGATAACCTTCTACAGTGAGGTGACTAGCCTGTTGGATGAGGGGAGAGCAGCTGATGCTGTTTACCTCAACTTTAATAAGGCTGACCCTATAACATCCTCGTAGACAAGCTGACAAATTAAAGGCTAGATAATTACACAGCGAGATAGATTGAAAATTGACTGAATGGCCAGTCTTGGAGGGTGGTGATCAGCAGCACAAAGCCCAGTTGGAGGCAAGTCACAAGTGGTGTAACCCAGGGATCATTACTGGGGCTAACACTTGTTTAACAGCTTCATTAATGACCTGGATGATGTGACAGAGTGCACCTCAGCAAGTTCACAGATGATACAAAACTGGGAAGAGTGGCTCAAACACCACATGGTTGTGCCACCATTCAGTGGGACCTTGACATGCTGGAGAATTGGGTCAAGAGGAACCTCATGAAGTTTAGTAAGGGGAAATGCAAAGTCCTGAAGAGGACTTTGGAGAAGAATAAACTCAGGCACTATATACACTGGGGGCCAACCTGCTGGAAAGCAGCTCTGCAGAGAAGGCCCTTGGGGTCCTGATGGACAACAAGCTGACCATGAACCAGCAATGCACCTTCACAGCAAAGAAGGCCAACACCATCCTGGGCTGTATTATGAAGAGCATTGCCCACAGGTCCAAGGAAGTGATCCTTCCCCTCTACTCAGCACTGGTGCACTTTGGAGCACTGCGTGACCAGGTCTGGGCTCCCCAATACAAGAGAGACATGGATTTAATGGAGTGAGTCCAGCACAAAGATGATTAAGGGACTGGAGCATCTCTCACATGAAGAGAGGCTGAGAGAGCTGGGACTCTTCAGCCTGGAGAAGAGACGGCTCAGGGGGGATCTCATAAATGAATATAATGGGTCAGGCGGGGTATAGCTCAGTGGCAGAGCATCATCCATGCTCATTGCAGGGGG
Organism: Fregata magnificens; assembly: GCA_013389945.1. Lineage (NCBI taxonomy): Eukaryota > Metazoa > Chordata > Aves > Suliformes > Fregatidae > Fregata > Fregata magnificens. The sequence goes on along the minus strand of WAAD01033072.1, from coordinate 31,597 downwards.
GGGTTGGACTAGATGACCTTTAAAGGCCCCTTCCAACCCAAACTATTCCATGATTTTATAAATACTTGATGAGAGGGAACAAGGATGAGAGAGCCAGACTTCCCAGTAGTGCCCAGCAACAGGTCAAGAGGCAATAGGCACAAATTAAAACACAGGAGAGTCCATCTGAACATGAGATGACACGTTTTTTACTGTGAGGGTGGTCAAACACTGGCACAGGTTGCCCAGAGAGGCTGTGAAATCTCCATCTGTGGAGATATTAAAAATCTGATGGCCATGGTCCTGGGCAACCGGTTCTATAGCTGACCCTGCTTGAGCACAAGGGTTGGCCTAGATGATCTCAAGAGTTCACTTCCAAACTAAATGATTGTGTGATTCTCTTGATATCCAATAAGACTAGAAATAGGTTTTTTGTAAGTGCAAGGCAATGCAGTCCCTAGTACAAGGGGATCAGTTGCCAGAATAGAGAATTTTCAACCTGCATATTTGACATACAGACGTGAATGAATAAGCAAAGTTGATGAGCCAAGGATATCCTAAAAGCAGGATTTGTTCTTCAGATGTATTCAGATAAACCTCAGGGCTATTACCCCTGCTTATATGAAAAGATTGGTAAGGACATGCTTTGGAGAGTTCTATTACAGTCCTCGTCGTGGATGATTATCTAAGTTGTATAGTGTACTACTGCATTTTTGATAGGGAACAGACTGTCACCACCATCTTTTTAGGCAGCAGGCTACAATCCCCAGGCAAGATAAAATCTGCTGTTTCCACCAAGTTTCTGCAGGCATCGTGGAGCAAGCTGACTTGGAAACTGCTGCCTAAGTGCCTAGAGGAAGATAATTCTTACAGCTTGCTTCACAGGTCTCGTAGGAAGACAGCTGAAACTTGGGAGGAGCCAGAAGCTGCTAATTTGCTGATTGGTGTTATCTTGTCTCTTCGCTTTATGCTTATGCCTCATCAGCAAGGCAGCAGGGTTTAAAATCATACCCAACTTCTTTTCCAAGCCTTTGAGAACTATGACTTTGATACTGTGGGTTTTGGCAAGACTGAAAAAACAGACAAATGCTTGATATTTTAACTCCAAAATGTTATCTCTGCGTAATCTAGAGTATGAATTTACAAAAGGCCAGCTGTTATATGTTATGCAACTCTTACCCCGTATTTAATAGAATTCAAGGAATTTTGCACTCAGTAAGGAGATATAAACTGAGACTTACCCATACAGGCAGGCTTTACAGCAGAGCAGATAATGTACAATAAGCCCATACCTTACATTACCACTTATAATTTAAGTAATCAAGTAATTACTCCCAGAATATCGTTAATTTCAACCAGTCAAAAGGGATTTCATAATTAATATATTTAGAGATGTGAAGGAATCCTGACACTTCAAAAATTCCAAAATGATGTGCATGGGAAAGGTAAGAGATTGTATGTACAAGTGATGAGGTGCTCTCTTCCTACATAAAAATGGAGCTGAAAAGCTGAAGATTATGTAAGTGGATTAGGAAAGCTGTAGATTCCTCTCCCAACTGCTTTGTTTGCAGATTTTATAGTGCCTTGATGTTACAGCAATAAATCAGGATGACTGTGTTTAGCCTACTTACCTTCTCTTGCAAGGACAAATCTTTGTTAACTATCTCTACACAGGGCAGAACAGAGCAAAGGACCATTGCAGCAAAGTATCAACATAAGGGTTGGATGATTTAATAAAAACTGTGTAGTCTGGCAGGAACTCCCAGTATCCAGAGCCATGTTCTTCACTTTCAGCATGGCAGAGAACATACTGCCCTGTTCTCAAACACTCATTTAACTTTATTATGGAAGGTCAGTATCAGAACAAGCTGTCAACCACAGTTTTAAAGCCACAGTGTTTACAAACTGATGTAACATGAATTCCACTTTGACTTCAGATGAACAACATACAAGAAGTCTTCTTATATTGTCTGCTTTTAAGGCAACAAAATATTTTAGGTCATGACAGTTCTCTACATACACAACACATGCTAGAAGAAAGAGTATGGAACTTAACATATGCACTGAGTGCTCTGCAACATGCTACTCCATGCTCTGTAACATGTTACCCACTAAGAAATAGGCTATAATGGCAAAATGCATGTTGTAAAATGGTGACAGAGAGAAGGTGACAAGAAACACGGAGAGACAGATTTTCTGCATAATTACTTTCACTTGAAAAGGTGCAAAGCTATCAACAAAGCAATATTGATTGCAGTATCACTAATTCCCCCATGTTTTTTACTCCCAAGTTCATTTATGTTTTACCCCCCCAACCCATGGCTGGGTGCTAGGGAAAGGGCCTAGTGGCACAAGCCAGACAGTGGCAGCTCAACAAGTTTTAAAATATTCTATTTGGAAATACGATGTCATGATTTTGCTTTCAGATGATTCCTTTACCCTTGGCTTTGCTTTCAAACTAATTTATTTAGGTTCATCATTAAGAAACTCTGTTCAACATGGAATTTCACGATCATAAAACCTCTGGCCTTCCACACGTAGGTAAGATAAGATGCTGTCATTGAATAATCCTTCACCATATGTAACTGCCACTACACTTAGTGCTATATATGTGCAAAGGAATGTTTATGCATTGAATAGAAACAGTTCAGCAGAGCTAGACACCAGTGAGAAGATGAGACATTTAATTAGAAGCAATGTTTTGAAGAAAACACAAATTCACCTGCCCATTACTCTATCACAAACTGAAAGGCATGTCTACCATGCAGGGAAGTGACAGGAGCTGGGGGCATTATAGCCCACACATCCACTGTAGTTTATCTGTACTCAGATCAAGAAAGTTAAATTATAATGCCCAAGGATATCTCTATACATACTAAAGGTATAGTATATCTATAATATATATACTATATATATATATTTCTGTCAGGGTCAGTTAAACTTCATGACCATCTTCACTGCCACAGCTGGAGCACTTCAGATCATGAACTGTTTTATTTCAAATTAATTTAGGTACTACATACTACATTGCCTTCTGGCATAAGTTATAAAGCAGATAATGATAATAGTCATACATACTCAGCCTATGCACAGCACTTAGTGAAAATGTCAGCAGTTAGTTACCATAGATACAGAAAGCAAACCATTTCCACGGATGAAAAGTGCTCAAGTCACAGCCCACAGCAGTAAGGTTGTAATGTGGCTCACCTACAAGAGATACTATAGTGGCATGATTAAAAGGGTGAAAATCACACTCAGCATTAGCACAGACTAATCCAACATAAACATCCTCACAGCAGAACCACTGCATTCCATTCCTTCAGAGTGTCTGATGGTTGCATGAACACCAATAACTTATCACAACTAAACATTCCTTCCTTTCCTTCTGTTGGTGACTGATTCAAACTAAGGCCATCTACTGGAACCAAATGTTACATGATGACATAGCACTACCTTGGGTTACTATTTCTTTCAAAAAGGTGTCTACATTCTTGGCCACTATACAATGGAGTGCTAGAATGCGGCCCTGTCAGGACTTCTGTTATGGTTCTGTACAGCCTTGGCTTCTTTTACAATGTGTTTTTACATCATGTCCACTTGGTATCACCTGAGGAAGGCTTTCACAGACATTATCACAAAATACAAAGCTAATTTTACAGCTCTTTATCACCTCTTGTGGTTTTGTACCTAATTTCCCTACACTGACTGTTCTTCTAATGAAGGAAGCATGCGTCTTAGAAACTATGCCAAGGAACTTTTCTTTAGAAAGAGCCCAAAGTAATTTACAGTGTATGCAAACTGTGCTGAATGTTTCTTATGCCCAGGCAAGATAGCTATATTTAAAGAATATGACAACTGCTTAACTTTGCAAGTATCAGTACAGGCCAACGTTGACTGGAAAGCAAAGATATTCTAGGTTTGTAATATTTAACTCTCTATGTATGAGCTTAGTCAGCAGACCCAGATTTGAACGTTTTAACTTAAAAAAAAAAAAGGCAAAATTTCACTGCTGAGAAGTCAGCAGGTATCACATTTAAACAGGGCATGCAAATGAAAGCTATTATTATTCTTTACTAATTGTTAAGTTTCCAAGTGATCTCAGTATTTCACTGTAAAAGACAGGAATAATTAATTCTCTCAGGTTGAAATATAAAATAAATTAGAGTATATCAGAGTATATTGTAATTTAGAATTTTTTTTTTTTCTAAACTACACAGTAACTCCTGATTTTTCATTCACCTTTCCCTCTTTAGAGATTTATAAAGCCTCTTCAGAAACAGTTTTGTGATTCTGTTTATTCTGTCTGTTGAAGAAATTGTCCAGTCATTAACAGAAGTGTTTGTTGAGGCAACACTGACAACACGACATTTGACATTAGACAATAATTGTAAATCTGAACCACACTATGAAAGAAATGGGGGTTGCAGATACAGGAAGTATGGATAGGGTGGGGAAATAATTAATAATTAATTAGGATAATAAAATTATCCTAAGTGACCCAGACCATTTAACTGTCAATGAAATTCATGGTATTTATTGTATTAACAGAGATATCGGGCCCCTCAGTACAAGAAGGACACTGAGGTGCTGGAGCATGTCCAGAGAAGGGCAATGAAGCTGGTGAAGGGCCTAGAAAACAAGTCTTGCGAGG
>WAAD01033072.1:7486-26848 GCA_013389945.1 Fregata magnificens | reverse complement strand
GTTGATGGTTGGACTTGATGATCTTAGAGGTCTTTTCCAACCTTAATGATTCTATGATCAATGAAATTAGCCGACTGTTTTTTATTAACCAGATATAGCATCAATGGACTACTGAAATAATGTGTAAATGGTTCTTAAAATTTATATTAAAAAGTTTTGCCAGATAAAATATATCAGTGCTATACTACTGAAATAATCTGTAAATAGTTCTTAAAATTGATATGAAAAAGTTATGCCAGTGCTATGCCTGCCGCAGTGGTCTAAATGTCTTCTGTAATAAGCAAGGAAATTCATAGTTTAACTTAATAGTGTAGCATGCCCTGAGGGGAGAAAAAGTGTTTTCAACAAAGAGAAAACATCTGCAAAGACACTTATTTATAGAGGCATGCGATAAACACACTCATGCACTCAATAAGTTAAAAAAGAATAACATTCTTTTCTGATGAATTAACAAAGCTACCACGTATCATAACTTAATTAATGGGAGTTTCAAGATTTCTTATTTATGTATTTGTTCTGCTTTGGTTTATTTTTGTGTATTAACCTTCTCAGTGCTGTAACACAATTCACTATTCACTATTCTGATTTGAAAAGTAGTCAGCCACGTTTTTAATTTCCAGCACAAGTAAACTAAGCTTCGTTAACAGGTAGACTTTCTTCTGTGTAGCACTTTTTAATCAAAGGCTACAAAGGTTATTGTGAGGATAATCTAGGCAGTCAGAGGACTGAAGATCAACAAATTGCTTTTTTAAAAAAATTTTCTTATGTAAGTATGATGGCTGAGATCCAGTTCTCCTACTCTGAATGCTACTCTGAGTCAACAACACGGTAGACATTTTGGAGAAGTTACAACAAACTAAAAATACGAATTCTTATTGCTGCCTTTTATGCCTTACAAAAAGTTTGTTTTGAAAAATTTTTCACCAAAAATTATTTCAGAAAATGACTTGCAAAAACAGAATAACTAATGAAATATGCTTTTTCCTTTGACTTTTTTGGACATCAAATATGCTGTCAGAAGGCAACTGGCTAAGCAACAACTAGCAGGGTCATATGTGTTTGCAGAGATAACATTTAGACTTGCAGGCAGGAAAATAATGAGAAGTCGTCAATAAAAACAAGGTAGATAATTCTTAGTCTAAGAACAGGAAAAAGTTTCTTATGTGTTTCGACTTCTGCTAAGGGACAGTTTCTCAAGGAAACTGATTGCAACTCTCATCCTGGGACATTTAAAGCTCAAAAGCTGAACTCCAACCAATGTAGAGCACAGCCTTGCACGGCAGAGAGAGGGACTGTGGGACCCGAAGAAAACCCTTCTGTCTTCTGTGATTGTATAGCGGAGAGTTACTGGATGTGAGCTCCCGTTCATCTCCCAGGTTTAACGAAGAATCAGAATCAACTGTTATGTAATCACTAGTTCTTTTAGACACATTCCTCCTTCAGCCAAATCTTAGTCACACCATAGCCTTGGTGAATGCAGATCACTTGACAGGAAAATAAGGTAAGGTTTGTGGGACAAGTATTATCTTCTACAAGACCACCTGATGTAGTTGGAAAAAAAGACAAGTTTAAGGCACACAATTATTTGTTCAGGTTTGAAAGGATAAAGGTTTGAACAAATTGATCCCAGTTTATCTTACTTATTTTTAAAACTTGAACAATGTGAAAGAAAAATGTGATTTCCCCATGGCAAGGGAGAGCTAATGAGGTAATTAATAGGGCACAGAATGACACAGAGAAACAGTACTGCTGCTGGTAATATTAGAGGTTCTTGTGAAAGACAAAGAAAGAAATGATGTGGAAATGATTAAAGATCTTCAAAAAAATTAAACACATTTAAAAAATCATCATGGAATTCAAATGTCATGAGACACAAAAAATGATTGCTGCTTCCAAGAAAATACCACAAGAAATAATTTTCTTGGTAATTCCATTCCAGATGAAAGAGTGATATATTAACACTGAAGAACTGTACAATAACTGAGCCCTGAAACCACTCAGTAAATCATTTAACAGAGTTTGGCAGATAGTATCAGGAAATGATTAAAAAAAAGTCTCTCCCCCCAAGACACAAATCACTGTATTATGAGTCTCAGATACAAAAAAATTCTTTGTGTTAGCTTTATTTGTTATAAAGGTGAAATATTCCAAATTTCATTAAATTTCAAGTTGTTCAAACTTTCTGTACATTTTAAATTTACATCTTGTTTTCTTATTTATTTTTCCCAGAGTTAAATAGTTGATCACATAACCAACTAAAGGACCTGGCATGTAAATCCAAGGCACAGCAGGAAGTGACATAAGGAATTCATTAGGTAATCTCTGATCCTCTACTCAATCAGTGTCAGAGAGTGATATTTCTACTACAATAGTATTTCAGAAAGCAGGATTCTTCAGATAAGACCGAGATTCTTATCCTAACAACTTTTGTAAGTTTTAATGAGATTTTGGGAGAGTAGAAACATCCATTCCAATGTTAAGAGGTGAATCTCAAGTAAAGGAGTATTTTTTGCCTCGCAAATCTTTGCACTGCAATATCAACTAGACATTGCGCTTTACTTCTTGTCCTAATAAGTCATGTTGCTGACATACAGCAGTTTGTTCCACCCAAAAATGGGGGCAAAAAACCTCCAGTGCTTCATAAATGATTTACTAAATGTATCTTGAGATGAAAGGTACATACAGAATGCAAGATAAATACACATCTTAAAGGATTAATAAAAAGAAGTGTAACTTTCTGTCAGCAGGTTGCAGTGTGTACTGTTACAAGCATAACCAAAACCCTAGCTGTGTCTTGAAAGACTGAAGTCATACCAACACAATTCCAGAAAGTCCTTTTGCACCACTGCTGAAAGCTGTATAATGGAGGCATTCTTCATGGTAAATCTTACTTTTATTGCTCTGTAATGGCAGCATTTTTTAATGCTGCATTTACCAGTGTTATGAAGAGGGAATGTGCTAACAACATTCGATATCCTCTGTTTTTGAAAACATTTAGTAAAACAGTGCTGTGTAAGACAGAACAACAAGAAACACCAAACAGCACCAAGACCAGGAAGGACACCTGTCAAACATGTCACATTGTTTCCTTTATATACTCATCTTATATGTGAACTCTGACTGTATTTATATTCTGTTGCTGTAGTTTCCTCTAATTGATATGAAAAGTTGAAGTTTTTCTGTGACTTTTCTCTTTCCACAGAGCTTCACTCGGGCAGCCATTGGTCCATTACTAACATTATCCCACTGAAACCACATTATCATGGCATAAACATGAGCTGCTAGAAATTGTGGATTTACACAGAGGCTTTGGGAAATCTGTGAGTAGGCTTCATTTTATGGGAAGACAGACTGCACAAAGAAACACCACTCAATGAGCCAACATTTAAGATCTTAAAGTTGCTACATCTGAGCTAGTGATAATTTAAGAATACAGATCTCTAGGCTTTGCTGATATGAAAACCTTCTTTGAGGGATAGTTTAGCTATGACAACTATTTCATTATGAAAAAATATGTTTGCTTGATGAAGATTAGGTATTGATTACAAAGAGTTCTTACTACAAGTACAGAATACATATTCATATTACTTAAATAGACTGTAAACCAATAATGTTATTTTCCTTACTGGAACCAGGTTAGATGTACTGTAAGGTTCCTGTAAAGCACTAGAGAATACCTCAACATCTTAATTCTTCTCTTTATTCTCTTCCAATTCTTCACTGAAATGCTCCTGCATACCATCCTTCTATTAGCCATAATTCTTTTCTTTGTTATACATTTTCAACTTGTACATCTCTCTGTAACTGAGTCAACTGGTTGCTAATACATACTTACTCACTAATTTGGCAGTGATGGATGCAGTTGCATTTTATAAGCTCCTGGAAAGCTGTGGGGTTTTGATGACCCAATCATTCATCACAGGCCTACACTTCTTTTGGCATTAGTTTTCTAACCAGAACTCGTTGGATAGGTTTCCAGCTGGCAGAGTGAATTCACATTGCAAAGATCACCCTGAAATTTGTGCTTGGTAGTTTGCATGTAATATGTGCTGGAGTAGACAGTATTTGTGTGGTGAAAATAGTTTACTCATTTGGCACAAAAAGATATGATAATGCCATTCATCAGAAAAACATACAGATGGCCGTTGGATTGTCTCAGCAAGGGTTCGTATTCTTATTCTCTCTCCCAAGTAAAGTTGTCTTGTTTGGTTTTCATGATGATTCATCTGATACTGCCTGGTGGGCAACTACAGTGCTAAAAGCCTAGTGGGGACAGAGAATACAGCCTGGCAGGCATTCCAGGACTTCTCTGATGTCCATATTTGCACTTCCAGTAAAAGCTAACACATTTCCAAATACATTCTTGCCTATTCTGACTTCCTTTCCTGAGATCTCTGTGACATCTTTCATTCTGTTGTCATCTGGAAACATTTTATGCTTCTGTTTGAACACCAGTTCATAAATCTCTTTTGAAAGAAGGATCATTCCAAAGACAATTCTTGAACTCACTATATCTACTCTCTTGCTTTGTTTATGTTCAGTATGTGATCAGGAAAACCTGTAGGACTGACTGACAGACTGAAAAATTCTACCTAATTAGCGGTCACCAGATTTAGCCAGTCATCTTCAGCACTTCAAGCAATGTTCTACTAATGTAAGATCTTGCTTTTCTAATTCTAAATACCTGAAGATTTGCATGAGTCAAAGAGAATTATTCAATGGTATTATGTCTCTCACCAAGTTTAAAAATATTTCAAACCTGAAGTGAAAAAGTAATGTGATATAAACTGCACAAAAACTAAGCATGAGATAAAAAAGAGCGGATGTGCAAGAAAAATAACATTATGGAGCACAATTTGCATTCTGGGTGCTACCTTGGAAAAAAAACAGCCTTTGAAAGATTATTACACATTAAAAAAATCTACCAAACAATACAAATAAATGACTTATTTAAGATTGGTTCACTTCAGAAGCCGTTTATTACCACCTGCACTACTGACTAAATGGGAGTAAAATTAAAAAAAAAAACACTTAAAAATATTTTCTCCCAGTTATTTCCAACTAGAGTTTTTCTCCATGAAACAAAACCAATAACAAACAAAATTATTTTAATACACTGCCATACAACAAATAGATAGTGTACCTACCACCCCCCCACACACACACACACTATATTGTTTGAATATCAGATATGCACAAACACAATACATTTGTTATGGTTAAGACAGAAACTGAACCACAAAGATAGCTTGCCCCATACAGTACAGGAGATCTACAAGAAAGGCAGGAATAAAATTCAGTTCTTGCAAGCCTGTTTTAACCAACTACATCATCCCCTTTAGGAATTCCCTGTAGTAAAGAAATTTCTTTCGATACAGACTTTTTTTCTTTTCAAAAGCCCTAACACAGGAGCAAACACTGTTCTCTGATTTTTTTTTTTTTTTTAAGTGCTTTTCAGATTTATGCTGGCCTAAATGTGAACACAAGTTGCCCTATAAGTTTTAGAAATACTTGGCTAGACACCAAACACTGCACTTACATAAAGCCTTATAATCACCTGACACTTGTAGCTGCCTCGCTGATTTTCCAAGAATTTTAATCCTCTTTTCCTGAAACTATCCCTTTAGTGAAAAAATATGTTTATTCTATTACTTATATGCTTGCTTTGGAGACAGTTTCATTTATCAAACAGGAGAATAATATTTTCTACTCTCAAACACCAGAAATCAAGACATTTCTTTGTACAGCAAAGTACAAAGTGTGGCTTGTCATATAAAAGGGCCCATTCCTCAACTGTGCACTCCCAGGCTGTTTCTACACATTTAAAAGCCTTTCTACAGAATAATGAAGCTTCCCAGCTCTTCCTTCCTGCCAAACAGACAGATCATCATGCCAGCAAGTAATGCACATAGCTGGTGCACAGCAATTACAAGACTGTGCAAAGAGCTGACCAGAGATAGCTGCCTGATGGTTGTAGGCAGAAGTAACTTGAACTTCCTATTATCATAGGTTTTGGTTTTATAGAATGTTTAAATATATAACTAACCTATTCACTTTGCTTTAGTTCATATTCTATGTCAGATATAAAGTGTAATGTGTAAAATCCCTAGCCCCATGAAGTCAATAGAAGTTTTAACTACAAACTTCAAAGAAACCAAAATGTCTCATTATTACTCAAAATGTTTCTAATTAGTGACTATACAACTGGAGCTATTCATTAACAATTATTTTGGTGTCTGTTTCTTTGCATGTGTAATTTACACTTACATCCTTTGTAATTATTAAAGGTCACTAAAGTGACAACAGAATGTATTAAGAAGTCTCTGAACCACAAATTGTGGGAAGCCAGAATGATACTCCAAGGAATTACCACTTCACTTTAAAAAGGATTATTGAATGCTATTCTTACAACAACAGAGTAACAGACTGGTTCAGATTGGAAGGGACCGCTGGAGGTCTTTGGTTCACCCTCTGCTCAAAGGACAGTGAACTAGAACAGGTTGTTCAGGCCATATCCACTCAGGTCTTTAATATTTCCAAGGATGAAGACTGCACAAGCTCTCTGGGCAAACTGTTCCAGAGTTTGACCACCTTCACAGGAAAAAATATTTTTCTAAGTATTTCAGTTTGTGCCCATCGCCTCTTGTTCTGTTACTTCTTTGCAGTGGTGTCACCTTGTAGTTGTACGTATATTGGGGGAATATTTGGAAATCTCCACTGTTACAAAACCACGAGCGTAACTCCACTTCAGCTGTACAAAAGATCGCTCAAAACATCATTCACTGTCAATCACCAGTGTGTCAAAGCAAATTTAAATTCCCACCATACTCCTACAGAAGCACTTCCTACTATTACGCCTGCAAGCAGTTTTTCCCTAAAAAACAGATCTGTCTCGTAACACTTCTATACTGTTTGAGGTTCCAGAAACCAGAAAGGGCTTGCTATACAAAAGGGGTGGAGGGTGGGTAAGGAAATGAGCTGTGCCTAGAAAGTCAGAGCAAATTCTTAGAAAACAAGTTTTACTTCTGTAGCTGCATGACCCATGAAGTAGGAAGAAAAGGAAGACAGCATGAAATTAACGGCTGGAAAGAGCCACTGACAACTCCACAGCAACTACCATTCTGTGCTTTCCAACACTTTCCTCCCTTAAAGTCAGCAAAGCAGCAAGAGGAAGGGGCTACAGGCTGTACACAGTGCTGCAGCTCTGGCACAGACGGAACAGACAGCGACTGCTCCTAGCAGCCTAATACCCTTGGCATCTGCTTCCTTTGCCTATGCCCAAAGAGAGTCTTCAGTGGAAATTTCTTTAGTGCAAAACCAACTGGGAGTTTGTGGCTACAGCAGGCATTTCTTTGTTCTAGCACTTGTGCAGATAAAATGGCTGCGGTAAGAGGAGAGCAAAAGGAACAAAACAGTGCACAGGGACTCCTATTGCTACCTTGTCCCATTCTGCTCTGACACAACACAACTGGTGGCCACCAAAGGATGGAAAATGTAAGGACAAAAGTCAGTTGCTTAAAAGCAAGTACAACTGCAGGAATACTTTTTTGTGTGAACATAAGGGATTCCATATTCTCACCTAATGCCTGACATACCCACAACCTCCAATATGAATGAAGCTTTGGTGACCCAGAACTCAGCTGCCTTCTGTGGGGATTACACAGATCAAGTATGGAAACTGTCCTATGGTACTCATGAAATTCAAACTCTGACCACAAACCAAAAGGAATTAAACATAAAGTTGCAGTTATATATTAAAATTCCTGCCTAATTGAAACAGTTATGCATAATGGAATGAAAACAGTTAAAAATGAATCTGTTGTTCCCTGTTACTAAAAAAATAGTTTATCCTTTTTGTTGTTTTCAATAACTACACTGTTCTGCTGAAAACTGAATCTCCTCAATAAAAAAAAAAACAACGCAGTTTTTAAAACTTCACTACCGAACTTATCATACTAAGTAATTATTTGAAAGGTTGGCAACAATCTCTACTTTTGTCTTTATCTTCACTTTCCTAAAAGTGCAGTTCTTTTACATCCAAATATATATTGCTTCTGGGGTGCATTATGTATGACAGGAAGTAATTAGAAAATTGTTTAAAATCTTAGACCACTAGTTTCGTGCAAATAGAGTTGACTTCAGTTTCTTGCTTGAAAGATTTTTTGACAAATAATGCAGTTGTTAACTGCCAATTTTCTAGTGCAAAAACTAAACATAAATCAAACTATGATATTTTGTTTTCTCCATCTCGTCTGAAACATTGTTCCCAACTAGACTATTAAACACTGATTATATCTCCAACTCCGCACATTTACCAAGTTAAGCAGGAATTCAAACTTCCATTCCTTCTAAGGACCAAGCCTGCAGGAGAACAACATCTGCCTGGAGATCTGTGAATTTTCTTCTGCATCGTGAGAAGTACATTCTGGCCAGAGAACCTAGCTTGCACAGCAGAACAGGCACATCAAGCCCCTCTAAAATTCCTGTGTGGTACTGACCTAAAATGGAAAATGCTGAGAGTTGAATTTACATGAAATAAAGCATGTTAGGTCAGTTGTTAATAAATAAATAAATAAAAATAAATCCAATTTTAGGGATGCGTGTTTGTATGTCCACCTGTCTATCTCAACTGAGTGGGCAAAAATTAAAACATTAATTTTTGTTCTATCTGGAACAAAAGAAAAAAATTGGACATTGCTTTAGAAAAAACTTGCTAATTTCATTCAGCACTACTTAACACCTTCCATGAATGGAATTTTTTATGAGTATCATGAATTTGCTTGACAATTTTTAATTGCTCTTGAGCATCTTCAGAGACTCTTTTCGTTGGGCCTGTTCCTAACTCCAAGAGACGAGTAGTGGAACTACAAGACAGCATCTCTGCTGCAAGAGAAATAGCAGTAGCTTCTCAAAGCAACATGTACATTTTGATAGGGTAGTGCTGGCAGTTTGTAATATGGGCGAAAGCCGGAATACAGGTATGCACAGCTAATACTTACCAATGAAACTAATGCTGATTTCTTTGGAGGGAAGCTCATACATGTCATAAACTGTTCAAAAGATCCTTTTCTCTCCTTTAACCTGTAACATGCAGCAGTGATCCTGACCAGAAGACCACTGTACATCAAGGAGCTAGTGACCCACAGAGCAGTTAACCTGAGGTGGTCCACCAGGCCTGTTCTGCACACAGAGTTTGGCCTTCAGGCCTGTGTTGTGTGGCATATATCCCTCGGCCGCAGGATAAACCTAGCCACCTCATTGCAACCAGCAGCTCCCACTCGGTACCAGTGACTACCACCTGTGTGTCCTTCCCTTTACATAAAAGTGGAGCAAGGAGTTCTCATGTGAACATCCTTTTGTTTGTTTGACAGTAGAAATGATGAATCAAGCTGTTTACTTGTAAGAAAACCCTACAATAGCTTGAATAACTAAAAGGGGGTAAGCCTTTCTAAGACAGGACCTGCACAGCACGCTGCATGCTGATCACTGCTGATGAACTACTGAAATTTTTCGAATGCAGAAAAGCATACTGTATCACTTTACAGGCAGAAGTACAAACAGGGACAAAAGTAGTAATTTTTTTTGCATTTAATAGCACTTATTACTCTCTTCATTTAAAACTCTAGTTAATTTTTGTTTCAGAAAACACCAAGCCTTCAGAAGCTAATGCAAATTGTTTTTAAAAAGGCTGTAAACTCCTTGTTCATAGGTACATACATATATTTTCATGTATATATTTTAATTTTAATAGGATAACGACATGAGAATTGTAGGAATGAAGTATGAAGTGGAAACAATAGTGGAATCTAAGGTAAAACCCTATATTCTGAAAACCAAAATTTTCAAAAAATCAACTGACTAGAACGTCTAAGACAATGACATTGTACAAGTGCTTATTTAACAACAATGATCAATCATTCTATAGGCATTGTTATTTCTTATGGAAATCACCTTAAAAATTACGATTTTAAAGCAGGATTTCTTAAAACAGTCATTCTGGGGAAAAACTGTTATTTGCAGTAAGAATTGATAAAAGCATCATGGCTTTCTGTTGAGATCTATGCAAAGGCAGTCATTGTCTCAAAATGGAGCAGTATCAAGACTTGTTTCAGATTTACTGGCGCACGTTATCATTCATATGCTTCTGTTTGGGGCAGGAAAGGAAGGATCACAGATTCCTTCCAGATATCATTGTGCTCCCAAAATGCTGTGGGCATAGGGAAATCTGAGCTATGGTACAATCTGAACACAACCTATATTTTGCCTTAGGTGACACCAGCTTTACACCATCTGGAAAGAGGTACCTGATTTCAGTGAGAAGAGGGACAGCTCAGTCCAACTAGTGTAAATACAATCAAAGAGATTTGCACTATGTCTTTGCAAAACAAATGAACTACCTTCCCTTTTGCTTCCACCTCCTTCCCAGTAATTATTTATTCTACCTGAATTTCCCTCTCCAAATACCTGATATTTCTCTTACAGCATAAGCCTTTTTCAATGAGAAAGCCATCTGCAAAAATTAGACTACAGACTGCCACCTTCTTTGCTCACATTTCACCATTCTTGACATGCGGGCTCTGAGACACTGTAATTTATCAGCACATAGCTTACTTTGAAACCTTTCATTCTGATGTATTATTGTTTACTTAACTGTAACAGTTTACTTAACTCAGCTACTCTGCCTAAGACATGAATCAGCCCTACAATCAGTATAACCTGCTTTTAAGCCTGGAATCTATTACTGGCCTGGCTGTTAATTTTGTTAATGATGTTGTAGAACTCAAGAATTCTCAGAGTCTGTTAGCCCCCAGGTGTTAGTACTGTAAATGTCAGAGTATTCCACTCATTTTTATCAAGGGAATTCAGGTACCAAAAAAAGCACCAGAGAGTAATTTTTTTTTAAATAAATGTTTAAACATAGTAAAGAAAGACATGTTGCACCTTCTATTTCTACAATTATTAATAAATATTCACATCTAGTCTGCATAGTTAACTTTTGGCTTAGATTTATGGCCAGGAATTGGGGCATTAAAGCAGTCGCAGCGGGAGGATGAAATATTACAGGAGTGATGAAACTTGACACAGTGAGCCACACATCAAATCTCCACAGTTGAGAGCCCCAGGACACAAATCAAGTACTTTGTAACAAGAAGGCTCTGCAACGTGTCACAAAGGAAAACAACAACAGCTTGTCAGGTTTTCAGCTCTTCAGTGAAGGACAGGCATGAACTGGGTGTGGGGTGGGGCTCTCAGGTGATCTACCAATACCAGCCCAGCAAAATGCAAACAGGAAACAGATCCAGGATGCCAACAAAGCCCTGAAAAACAGCAGGATAAGCTGTTCACTTAAAGCATTGTGATTTTTTTTATTAGAGGCAGAAATATGAAGATAAATAGAGTATATTATGTGATTTAAAAAATACTCTCATATGCATGGGCTTATCACAGTCTTTCAGCTCTTGTGAAACCCTCCCTGGACAATCAGGAGTTGAAAGACACACATCATTAAAAAAGATCCCTAAAATATAATGCTTATATATAGTGTGACAAGGACAGAACACGTAAGACAGAGAGAACCCATTTGGGACAGGCTACTTACCACAGAGTCACCTGCGAGAAAATGTGATCAGCCTAGACTCATGACTGAAACTTTGTACCACTGCATGGACAAATCATGTCCAATATATGTTGGAGGAAAAAAAAAATTGTTTTATCCTGTTTTTTTCAGGAATGGAAATGTAATTAAATGAGGTGTTCTTTTGTCTCTACATAGATCATTTGTGGACAACAGCCAAAGACCAGATACTCATTTATCTTGTATAAATATGGTGAAGGAGAAAGATAGGTAAGAGGAAGACTGAACACTAAAAGTTCTTTACACAGTCATGCTGAAGTGAAGAATTTGAGAGTGCTCACTTCTCTCCTGTATGAACCCGTGCTCTGTTGAAAA
The DNA here is from genome assembly GCA_013389945.1 of Fregata magnificens. Lineage (NCBI taxonomy): Eukaryota > Metazoa > Chordata > Aves > Suliformes > Fregatidae > Fregata > Fregata magnificens. Next base: position 14,898 of record WAAD01033072.1, on the reverse strand, counting down.
AACTAATGGTCTCTCAATTTAATCCTGCCATCTGCTGTCTTTGGCAGAAGTGATATAAAGGTGTACATTTCCCACACTATGCTTGTAGGAAAGGTTGAAAAGATGTGGCTGTGATATCCCAGCCTCTAGTGCACAATGTGCTGTGTGATGCTACTAATGTTCCAGAAGCAAATAGGACATAAGCAATACTAAATACATACGAGACAAAGTAGAAAGGGGATATTGAATAGTCAGAATAAACTGTAACATTCATCTTGTTGCTAAGAGGTAAATTATTGCCAATTAGGCCATTTAATTAAGTAAATGTTTTCTGCCACCTTGATTAAGTTTAAAGTAATCACTTTTTGTCCAGCTCAGATCTTCCTTACATAAGACTACATTTAGTAAATAGCACTATTCATAGTCTTTGAATAAAATTCATGTATTGTCTGTTCTTATTGATGGGAAATAGTTGCCCAGTGCTCTCAAACCTCTGAAGGAAGGACGTTCATTAGGTAAGGAAAAAGCAGATATACATGCACTCTATGGCACCCTATGAATGAGAAATATCTAAGACAAGGAGCAGTCGCTCCTCTGATCCTAAAGAGTTAATCTAAGAAGAACAAGTAAATCCAAATTTTGTAACTATATCAACTCCTTTTGAATGTTTAAAGACTGGTAACTTTACCATTAACTATCTAGAAACTCAGTGATTTACTTAGTACTAGCAGCACCGATGTACACTCTGGTTGTAGGCAAAGGTACTTGACAATCATGGTCAACAGTATTGCACCCTATTCCAGCCTGAAGTCCAGTACAGTAGTAACAAATATTTTTTTTTTTCTCACTTACCACTATAAGTAGGCTGTGAAGTATTTTCTGAGTGCTATATGCATTTCTTAAAATGTATTTTAATTGACTGGAACTCTGAATTTAATTCCACATTTATTATTGACTACCCAGAAAAAGCTTTTTTTCAAGAGGCTAGATATCAAGCATAATAAGCTTTTTTCCTTCCTTCTCCCTTGGTTTCAGATTTGGTTTTACAATACAGGCATACTTTTAATGCAAATATGATGTAATTACTGTAATTTTCACCCCTTTTTTTAATTGTGAAAGAATGAACAGCAATAATTATTAGAAATTACAAGAGAACTCTATTTGGCAAAATATGTTCAAAACTAAATATATCTCAATATAATTTATCTCAGAAAATGATTATAAGTAGATACAAAACATCCAACTTGAGAGCAAGGGATATATTTTTTTTATATATATATCAGGAAACATATTAGAAAATATTAGTGAATATATTAACAAATACCAAAATAAATTGTTCTTTAAGTATCATATTATAACACAGAACACATATCCCAGTCATTATCTTTTACTTTTGCTATACATTCTTTCAAAAATAACCAGCCTGTGCTTTTTCTTTAATGTGAACCCATTAACACCCAGAAAAAAAAACTTAGTATACGCAACACAACTGTTAGGCAGCAACTTTCAGCTGAAGGAAAACATCCTGATAAAACTAAAAAAATGCTGACTTATTTGCTTTTTGCATACTTTCTTAGTGAGCAATTTTTATAAAAAAAAAATCCTTCTTGAATGAAAGTGTTTTTAGTACTTCCTTAGCTATTATTCTGCTTTTTGTTCATTATTCAGTTACAGTCCTGCACTAAGAGCTTTAACTTCAATAATAAATAACTGATTATTCAGAGCTCTGTATCTCTTTAAATTTAGTATTTCACACTATGAGTGCATTACTATTTGAATAATTACAACATATATTAACAGGAGCAAATATTCTGCTGACTATTTAGCTATTTTATAAATCTGTTGATTATATGCAACTCTCCTACCGGGCAACAATGGCAGAAGGAGGAGTCCAATCAGTCCAAGGATTCTCTTCCTAAAGAAAAGACAAATATGACTCATGTCATATCTGGAGCTAGATTACTTTTTTAAACTGGAAAAATTTAAAATAAAACCTTCTTGATCACATTTTTTAAGTTTGTTGTCCTGCACATGTAGAAACATTCAGCTAACTTTTGGAATGCAAAACCACATATCATCATATATGGGAAAAGAACAAATACAGTGAACATGAAAACAGGGAAATGAGTGACTCCACTCACTGGTGTTTCCAGGATAGTCAATGCCTTTTCACAATTCCAAAGTATAATTGTCAGATTTACTGAACCCCACTCTTAATGGCAGTCGATATTAATATCCAAACAAACATATCCATACATATCCAAACATGCCAATATGAAGTGTGACAACTGTGTAGCATGTTAGAAGGGGATACATTCAGTCCGGGTACAAGCAAAGGAACAAGATAACTCGACACTTAAAATTATGTGATTGCAAACTGTTTTTTCAGTTTTCTGGTTTTGCTTTCCCAACAAAGACTCTAGAACTCCACATGAAATACCCACATATGCTATACAGTATGTATGATGAAGTTTGGTACCATCCTGAGGCATCATGGCTGTCTAACACTAGTCTCCAAGAAATGCAGCAGTGTTATTGCAGCTCCCTAGAAACTTAACTCAGGCCAAGACACAGACACCTCAGTGTGCTTACAATTCACAGCCTAGAGTCCTCTCTCAACTGTAGGATCCAATTACCATTCTGTTAAAAAAATGGAGCAGGGCTTGCTGTATTCTGTTAAATCACAGCCAGGGTAACAGAAGGAAGTGAGAAAACAAACGCCTCCCAGATAGCAACCTATTGTTGCTGTGTATCCCCATTAAACAAAAAAGATTCCAGTCAACATATAGCAGAAAAGTGATCCTACCCAGCAAGAGACAGGGCTATTGAAAACAAAGATGACTCTGCTCCATTCCTGTTAAGTTGTGCCACTGTGTAGCAAAGAATTCTGTAGTCTGTAAGAATAGAAACAACATGTGAGATTTATCCCAAGGAACAGGGCATTTAGCAGGCAGTGACACATCCTCTAATTCATGCTCCCAAGACAATTTAAATTCATGCAGTCACTCTTTAAGATAGATTACTTGGAGGGAGGAGATAGGTTTGAATACTCTGAGACAGAACCAAACTGAATCTTCCAACTCTTATATCAGTAATCTAACAGATAGGTTGTTAAATAAAAGGTTATTCAATCTCCCCATCCTTCTTTTTAAAAGCAAGAAGCTACACCAAAATAAGAAGCTCTGAACATGAAAGTGTGCTTGGTGTGGCCTGAGAATACTGACAAAACAGAGGCCTTGAACACTTAAGCTGCAGATTGCAAACGGCTGAATGGGAAATAGGTGCTAAACTGCTCTAGCTGCTGCACACTGAACATGCACAGAAGTAAAATCCTAAACACTCTACAGATATAAATTAAAATCAAGGAGGAGCCTTCTGATTTTAGGGATCTCCTGGGTTAGGCAGCAGCTGTGTGAGATTTCTCAGATTGCATTTTTGGACCTGAGCGCCTGAATTCTCCCTAAATCCTGCTTTAGGTACTTAAGTCCTTTACTGGATCTAGCCAGTAAACTCTCTCTCTCTCTCTTTTTACTCTACCTGGTTAAGCATTTTCGATCCTATTATGTTTTGTCTCCCTTTTTATTTTTAATGAGATCCTTATCTTTCTAACATGTAGTTAACTGTTTATCCTATGTGTAGGGGTTTTTTTATACTCACTAGTGCATACATAATTACTAAGTGTAATTAAATAATTTACTAAGGGCCTTATTTCAGAGGTACCAAGAACCCACAGCTCCCATTTTCTAAAAGGGAATTAAGATCCCTTGGAAAATCCACCCTGCAGTGCTGTACAGAAGTGCCAGAGATACTGGTAGCCATCTAGCCCTGTTCAGCTCACTTTAACTTTTGAGACCAAGCTGCAAATGCAACTTTGTGGACTCTCATACCTAAAAAAATTTACTCAAAGCAAACTTCTGCCCGACACTGTGTTGCACAAAGGTTAGTATTTGTTTTACTGCAGTGATGCTGAGCATTTTTCCATTTAAAAGTCTGCCTGCCGGAACTATCTCACTAAAGCCCCAAAAGTCTACTAAGCAACAAAGAACAAACTGAAACAAAACAAAGCCAAGTTGGTTCTGAGGATTCATTATTCCTTAGCCACGGCTGAAGTGACTCAAACATCACTGGCTAAGGTCTTAAAAGCTACGCTATTCAAGAATTGCTTATTTTTAATATGATTTGAGATTTTGGTTTTTATGGTTTATTTGTTTTTTCTAGAAGAAAAGGTGATAATAGTTTCCCAGTAGAACAATTAGTTCTCAGGAACATTATGCCTTTTGGNATAGCTAGCTAGCTACCTTTAAAAAAAAAAAAAAAAGAGGGAAAACAGCCAGAAAGCCATTACCACATTTCTCTTAGAATGTAACTACCTTCTTTGGGTTAACTACTTTTTCTTGGGATATATGCCAAGAGAGACTGTAAAAAATGGGGCTCGGCTCCAGATTTCCAGTACCCAGGTATTAATTTTTAGGTCCACTGCCTGCCACTGTCTGTTCCCTTAGCCTGGGTTGGTTCTGCTTCATTTTGTTTATACTGCTATCGATTTCTAAAGATCTTAAATCACAGTAATTGTGTGTAATTTACCTGAAGTGGGCTCAAATACAACTCAAAACACTATTTTGTTGTCATCTCATGTTTAATTGGGCTGTACACACTACTAGTACAAGGAATTGCTTATAGAAACATCCAATCAACAACTTAAAAAGCGTAAGCAAGGAATGTACTGCCACCTCACTGTACTGAACGCATAGCACTTTGTAGGTACCTTTCTGAACAAGAACAACCAAGACTTACATAAGCAGTTATAAAATACTGCTCTACGGTAGGAAGGGGAAGGACAATCCCTGGAGTCTTTCTTAGAATGGTCCACATGAACTGTGCAACAGCATGGGTTTGTTTTGTTTTAAAGTATCATTTATAAGACCCTACAAGAGGAAATAAACCTGAATTCTGTGTGTGCGCTATTTTTAATGGAGTGGTGGTGGAGCTGTGTGTGTTATCTAATCTAGTAAAAAGTTGCATGTCTTCCCCCCCCCCCTTACATAACTATCACATCCTGATGGTAACACAGTGAAAGATTAGAAAATTGAGGTTTTTTCTTGTTTAGTTAAATATGCCAAATGTGAAATAATGCACCAAAACCAAAGCTTGAAGAATCAACTGCAGCTTAAAGGCATAAGAATGACCAAACTGGGCAATACCAGAGTCCAACTAGGCCCAGTACTCTGTTTCCAACGGTGATCAAAAATGGACATGTAGAGAATAAGGACAAGGTAAATATACAGTCAGATTTCTCCCTGAATAATCTCCCAGATTCCAGAGATCTGCGTCTCAGGGATTTCCTGACACAAAAGTGGTTTTTTTATGTAATGGATTCTTTTCTATGAACTTCTTTATACTCTTCTTGAACCCAGACATACTATGCCAGGCTCCAAAATTACTTGCTATTCAGAGGATTCCCTCTATTCTTGCAGCATACTGCTGACATGTATTTAAGAACAAATTTGAAGTCTGTATCTTTAATCTGATGAACTGCTTCAACGTCTTTCTACAACCACACAAAACAAACTTAAGCAAAAATCAATCTTTTGTCTATCTGAACCTAGACAATTTTTTTTTTCCTTGATGCATGGAGGTCCTGAGTTCCCAAGAGAAACCTAAGAAAATAATGGCACTTGTGAATGTAGAGAACAGCATGCATCACCAACATTAGGAGACAGTAAGGAGTTACAGTAAGTACTGCTAGCAGAAAGAGCAAGCTCTGAAGAAAAGTACTAAAGATAGAGGTCTAAAACTGGTGGAAGCAGTGTAAAATGGCAGGCTCCCTATCCCATCTATGAATGCCTCCTACCCCAACTCCCTTCTTTCACCGTTTTTAATTGAAGAATGATGCGAAAAACCTCAACTCTTCTGCTCCAAGACCCTGCAAATATTTTGTTCCTGTACATTGGGAATTGCGAAAAATAGCTGACTGTAGCTGACAATACTGCTTGAATCATCAGTATGAATGCTAACATATGAACTTTTATGAGAATCATTAGAAATGGCAATGGTGGAAAGAAACAGGTTTTCATTTCTACTTGTTTTTAATTGTTCCTGCAGAGGACAACCTTACTATTCTAACTCCAGCTTTTTAAGGAAGTTCCACAAACCCCTGAACTTTGTCCTGTTTTACTTTTCTTCTCCATTTCCATAGGTAATCTAATCTGAAATGCAAAATAAACTACTGCTGTCTTTAATGATGGCCCACAGTACTTCCTTCAGAGTTTTACTTCTGAATTCTCCGCTTATCTCCCTGATACTTTGTGAAGGGTCAGCTCACACTCGACGTGTCTAAAACACAATCCATAACCCATGCAAACCATTTGTAATTCAAAGCATTTTACCACATCCCACCACCATTCAAGTTCACACTACAGGCATCTCTTTTACTTTGATCTTTCCTTAGGCTGTCACTTCCTAACTCACCCCATTTTTTAACGTACTACTCTAAAAGACTATCTTTCCTATCTCTTCATGTTTAATATATACCCATGCTCTCCCCCATACTTCAATTACCATAACATCTTTTTTCTTTGACTTCAGAACTTGAAAGACACTGTAAAGGCAAAGCCTGTATGTGGGATGAGCGAGTGGATGAGTTCAGACAAAACATCTTGATGTAAATCCAGATGTGTCTGGTTATTTCCACTCATGGCATCTTTGCCTATAGCCCTCTTAACCTTCAGTATCATCCTCCAGCCTGCCATACATGAAATACAGCTGAAGCCAAATATAGCTTTGTTCCTTTCGTAAGGCCATAAATTAATTTTCCTGACATGTAAGTCTTGCCTGGGGGATTTTAGAGGAATTGTTATATTTATCTGAGACTTCTGGATTTATGACAGCCTTCTAACTTCGAAAAAAAAAGGCATCGTAGCAACAGTAAATACATAGCACTTATGCAATACACTTTAAGCTTTCATTAGGGGCTGACATACATCTGGAAACCGCAGGCATTTCCCCATGAAAATGCACTGCGACCACTACTTAGTTTAGGTAAAGTAGATCAGGTACTTCCCCAAAAGCTCTCGACTTACTATTTTACACTCGTGGAAAACAAAGTTTACTGCACCAACTGGCTGTTATAGCATAGCACATGCACAGCAGGTCTAAACATCGGACTCCATCCTATGGGCATGCTGGGAACATTCAAAAAAGTGGGAGAAACACAGAAATCCTAAGGACAACGAGCTTTTTCGGAATCTTCTAACTTTTATCGTGTCCTCCATTAAAAAAACTAACGCAGAAGGAAAACGGGCCAGCCCAAGCGGCCGGAGACGAGTGCGAGCACCAGCCGCCGGGAAGGCGGCCGCGCACGGGCTGCCCGGCAGGCACCCGACCGGTGAAGCCCTCAGGGCCACGGCGGCTACAGACCCCCGTGCCCCCCGAGG
>WAAD01033067.1:96660-192074 GCA_013389945.1 Fregata magnificens | reverse complement strand
GGAAAGGGCCGCCTGAGGCCGTGAGGGGTCCGGGCCCTTCGCTCGCCGCCCCGCGGGGCCCTGCCCAGCTCGGGGCTGTCGCCAGCCCCGTCCCTTGCCAGGCAGAGCGTTCCGGAATGAAACAGCCGGGAAGAAAGGGGGGGAAGGAAAGGAAAATATGGGACGTGCCTCCAGTGTAAAGCAGATCAAGTTGATCGATGGGTGGGCGTTAATGATCGGGGACATCCCAGCGGCCCAAGCCTTCTGGATGCGCCCTGACTACAAACAAAAACTGATCAGAAGTAAAATAATTGGTGATGCAGATGCCGGGAGGATTTTTCATGTAAGATTAAAAAAAAAATAATAATCCTTTATAAAATGGCCCGTTGCTGCCGTACAAAGAGCAGCTGTGTACATCTAGAGGGCAAGGTGGTGATTCAGGGACCCTTTGCTGTCTGGTGCTGTGTGTTCTCAGGAAGAGAGGATTTGTGATATTATAAAACGTTTTTGATGTTACAAAACGTATTTTTGAGTTACAAAACGACTGTGTCCAGCATCTCCAGTGGCGTGGCCGGCCCTAACTTGTTCCCCTGTCAGCGGAGGGACAATGCCTCTCCCTGCCCTCAGGGCTGGACACCACAGAAGAGCTGATCAAAGAAAAAAAAAAAAGAAAATAATATAAAACGAAAGTAACCTTGGGCTCCTTCATGATCCCAAGCAATTAGGAGCTTCATACTCAGTTTAACCCAGATCTCGCAGCTCCAGCAGGCTGTCTTCAGCTTACTTGCCATTTCCGTTCACTGCTGTGATCTAACTGCAGCCTCACACCAGCGCAGTGCCGGCGCTAGCTCCTTTGGGAGGAAGACCATCACCTGCCAGTTTGCAAGCGTCATACCAACAACCATCGCCTCCACTTTTCTGTATCTTCCTGAAAAAGTCTTTCTCCAGTTTAATTTTGTCAGTCGACTGTTGTCTATGAACAAATAGTTACACCATCTGTGTACCATGCATTTGTACCAGACAGGATGTACTTCAGAAGGAGCCACGAGACAATCATTTTAAAATTAATTTTAGTCTTTACTTTTAGGTGTCTCCTTTACTATCAACAATTTACATCTGGAATTCTAAAAACTTTAGAAAATCAAAACCAAAAAACCACAAAGGAATTGGGCTGGTGCCTCTTATGATGGAAAAAATGTTTCTGGAGTAAAAAATATTTTTCTACAATAAGCATGGAACTGTGTGTTTTACATTAATAAGCAGCAGAAGCAAGCAGTGAGCAAAAAGAGAGGAAAAGTTAGTTCACCTCTCTCACACAGGCAATCTTGTCTGTTGTCTTCTGGTATGATACGCTTTTGCTTCTGGCACCATCCTTTCAGTAAATACTAGCTAGAAAATTCACTGATGCAATTTTGAAGTCTTGCTTTGATTGATTCCAGTGTGGTATTTCCAAATGTAAATCATAAATCAATGTATTGGTTTACATATATACACTTATTGGTCTACATATATGTGTGTGTATAGACACAGAGGATCCTTCTTATTTGATCATTCATTCAAGGTTTCGTTCAGATCACATTTTAAAGCTTTTCTCTGACATCATGGAAACTAGACTTTTTTTTAGCCTTACTCATTTTTGACCCTTCATGTGCTCTCCACAAATTTCTTTCCATCAATTTTGTCCTAGATCTTTTCCAACCTGGCTTACGCCCCTTGCATTTCTTTAAAAAGACAAAGTCTCAAACAGCCTCTTGCTCATATGACCTTTAATGATCGCAACTATTATTCCACCCTAATCTGTCAAGTGAAATACTCTCCACCCTTGTTCGGTGACTGTCCTCTCCCTTTTTTCCCTCCTACATTTCTAATCCACCTACTGGCACATTTTTGAGGGGCTTTTTCTTACGTGCCTTCCAGCTTCCAGACCCAAGCCTTTCCCCTTGGGTCACTCCTCTAGTCACTCTACGTTTTATTCCCAGATAATGTGTACTACAACCACAGTTCAAACAACAATTTCCACTCAGATTTTTCACAGCTATGGCACTTCACTGCAGATTGGCATGCTTTCCTAACCAAACTCTTGGCTTGTGTCACTATTACCTTCTTATGACTGTTCAGTGGGACTTCACCTTCTGCTGCATGCAGTCACAAACGCCCCATGAGTCCCACACCTGCATGGTCAGATGCCCAAAGATGATGTGAACTGGAAGAAACGTGCTTCGAGTCACCTGACTGATGATTCACCTGATGGCTATTTGGATCTGTGAGAGCATACGTTATTAAAGTTTTGTGTGTGAGTGGGGTTCTGGGATGTTTAGGCTGTCTCTGTATTTCTGATCCTGGTCCTCGTTCTTTTGTATAGCAGCATATGGTGCCTGGGTCGTAATCAGCCCAGACGGCACACAAATACTCCAGCCTCCAATCCCTGGACCATCTGGATAAAAACTGGTTAATTGACAACCCTAATGTCATTTTAAGCTCAGTACAGTTAAAATAGTGTCGAGTCTTCTCCCACAAGTACTCTCTGCTTTATCTATTACACTATTATCTGCCTGTATGTAATCATCTTTGACTCAGACCTTTCCCTAGCCCTTTATGTTCAGACTATGTCTAAATCTGTCCATATAGCTAAAATTCCCATCTTCTCAAATCTCAATTACTGCAACATCCTTTCCTTTGGCCTTGGAAAATATAACCTTGTCTTGCTCATACTTACTGAGAATGCTGCTACAAAGACCATTTTTCTTAGTCTGTCATTTTCACTGTGTTATTCCTCTCTTTTCATCCCTGTGCTGGCTCAGCCTCCTCTATCATGTCGATCCTTGCCTACGTGTCTTTACTTTGGAAGGCCTCGGTGGCCTGTCTTCAGCTTACTTGCCATTTCCATTCACTGCTGAGATCTAACGGCAGCTCCAGTCAGCTCATGATGCTAGTTTTCACAGCCCACTTGTAATATGTTTAAACGGGTTCTTTTGTGCATTCTTTTGGCTGCTTTTTATTTCCAAGGATCCTATAAACAGCCCAAAAGTACTGATAATTTTTCTTCAAAACTCTCCTTAAAACTTTTCTTTCCTGTAATGTCTGCAATACAGTGTCACATTTCTTTATGCTGCCTCTCCTGCCTGTATTCCTCAGTTCTCCCATTTCATACTTTGTGAAGCTCTCAGGGCAGGACCATCCTTTGTGTTGATTCTGATCCATAACAGGGTCTTGTAGCACTGTGGTCGTGCAAATGATAAATACACTGTGGAACTGAGGTGCCAATGAGAACCTAGGTATTATGAGATTGATGACAACAAAGTGCAATTTGGGAGCATAACCATACCTGATAATAATATTAACTTGTTTTCCTACTATTCTGGAGAGTAGGGGGCAAAACTAAGTGGAGGTGGGGAGCCTGTGTCTTTAAATCAAGCCCATAGGTCAAGTTAAAGATGATTTATATCCATCTACCTTGCAACAATTTTCGCTTGGTTATAGTTGCTGTTGTGACAGAGAAAATAGAAAAGACAATGTAGTGTTAAACATATACATACATAGGTATGTCTGTATGTTTACACGTGTACATTTTTTTTTTCCTTTTATGAGTTAGATATTAGAAAAGATATGCTATATCAGTCATTCTTTTGCTTTTCTAGCACTGTGCCACTTACACCCTTTGTTTCCTGTTATTGTCCTTTGTTTGCTAACTTGATGTTTATTTTTGTCTCTGCTAAATAAAGACTGCCAGATTTAATTCTTTTAAGCTGTACTTTAAGACCTCTTTAACCTATTTCTATCTAGCTTTTCCCTCAATTAGCCTAATCATTTCTTTATCAAGTAACATGTTACCAAATAAAACACCTATAGTGCTCGGAAAAAAAAAAGAATCTGCCCCTTGCTGCTTGACTCACAATAGCAATAAGGTGAGTTATATAAGAGGCTAGCTGTATTTCTGGATCCTGCGGCTCCCAGGGGCTGGAAATAGCAATTGTATTTTGGGAACCATTTTCAGAAACACTGACTGAATGTACAGACTTGTTATTGTGAAATCAGGCAGATGCTAGCGTTCAGATACCTAGGGTTTGCATGCACAGTACTGCTGTCACCAAAACCTGGCACGTGGCAACTGAAGCATACATATACACATATATGTATATATGTACGTGTGTATAGATACACATCTGCTGTGACTAGTAGACAGATACCTCCTTTAGATGCTGATTCTTTGTCTTCAAAGACAGAGAAAATTAATATCGGGTACTTGCTGATTCTATATTTAGGTAGAAAAAAACCCCATTATTTTCTCCATGCAAATATTAGAAGCAGTTAGTATGTTTTATTTGAGAAATAGCCGCAATTTCACAGGAAGGCAAACTCATTCTCATATGTATCACACCTAATTTGCATAGTAAGTAAAAGGTTTTAAGAGAACTGGAATGAATTGGGATGAAAAGAACCAAACAAATGGAAGTTAGTAATATCCACTGAATTACCAGAACTGCTAGTTGAATTAATTTTAGTACCATCAGAACAATGCCCCAAATTAAGAGAAATAGAAGAAAATCCTCTTAAATTAACTAGCACACAAAGGAATAAGCTTCCAATACACTTAAATGTAAATTGCAATGGAAAGTTACCTGTTAAATGTGTAAATATAGCTCACAAAACAGAAGGACCTTTTAGACTAATACTGTTAAGTGCTTTTGCTTTTGCCCTGTGCTCTGAAGTTCTCTGAAGGGCTGAGGTTTCATTCAAATCCCAAAAGAACTCCAGTGACAAAGGGCAGCTGAGACCGCAGCAATGAAGTGGTTAAAGTTAAAATCTCTTGTAAAAGCATAGCACATTGGCACCAAACAGTTTTATCAGCATAAAAAACCTGTGCAAAATGGACCCCCCAACACCCTCCTTCTATTGTCAAGGTCCACACATGTACAACTTAAACGACAGTAGTGTCCGAGTCACTTAAAATTCAGCATGTAAGAGTTATTTTAAGCATTAATTTAAATATGCCAATGAGTACAACAGAGATGGGCTGACAGAACAAAGTTAATACATGCTCTGTTCAGAAATACTCTTTGCTTTATAGTACAAGAGTCACGGCAGGTGATAGGGCAGGAAGGAAAACATTTTCACCAGCATTTACTACTCACAGTGAAATATTTGTGCATTTTGAAAGCGCAGCACAGCCCCCCTCAGCTGTCATCTCTCAATGAAGACGAGTTAGCTTTGAAATTCAAACAAGCTCCAGGCAGCAGACTGCGATTGCTGAACACCACAGAATCCCGAGGTCACAGGACCAGCAAGAGAGCCTGCAGAAAGATCAGCACTGGGAAAACTCTTTCCTCTTAGATCAGAACATATTTTTGCTTGATTTCCATGATAGTATTTGGTATGATATTGTCAACAGAAGTGGCTGCTTATGCGGGATAGGAAATCAATGAGCTGGCAAGCTGTTCCAGGCACCACTACCCACCAGAGCTTTACTGATTTCTCTCTGTAAAGCCCAATTGATCCATTAATTCAGAAGAAACTCTGCACTCTCAGGTGTTGGTGGTGAACTTCAGGTTGGATTCAAGCCTGTGTCAGCAGAGGCTGCCAGTGCATAGCTAGAGGAATTGAGAATATAGTTTCTTTTGGGTTCTCCAAAGCTCATGCTTTATTGATTTTGGTTTAATTCAAATTTCCCCTGACTATGTTTTGTAGGGAAAATGGATCTAATCTTGTTATTCTAAGGTGGTATTCTTTAGACTAAAGAAGAAAACCCACCACCATAGTCCATTTGCCTAAATATGTCATGGTGAGGAGAAGAGAAACTGGGTTTCAGATGCAATTTGCTTTCCCATTGTTAGAGAAAATTGCCATTTATTGGCAGGATTAAAAACAACTGGCATGCATGGTGTTAGCAGGAATCTCCATTGCAGCAGTCAAGGTTTTTCTCTTAACTCCTATGGGACCAAGGATCATTCCCATGGGACTGAAAGAGCCATGCTGCTGTGGACCAGCTAGCCTGGCTCATCTTTGCACTCTGGTGAATAGGAGAAAATAATTTTATTATGAAGCAGAATTTCTTCAGTTGATCTAATGAGTGAAACAAAACCCCCCTTGGTGCTGCAAAATCACTGAGAGAAGCAGGGTCTTCGGAAGCCCTGAATATCACATCAGATGCTGATATAGGTTTCTTCAGACAATTAGCAAAGCTTCAAGCAGCCACCTGAAAGAAATAATGGCTTTTATTGGAGCTAATGCAGTCATTTCTTCCATGAAGCTTCTTGTGAATAATTCTTGCTGGAAAAATTGTACATGATTTCTTTTCATTTATATTTTAATGCAATTTATTATACAACAGCGACCTCCATTCAGGGTTCAGAAGATCAGAGTACTTACAGTAATCTTCACAGCACTTTGTATCTCCAGCTACAGCTTACATTCACAGCATGAAAAGAGTAAGAAGTTAATGTACCAAATCAGAAAGTCTCTGTGTGGCAGTGTTAATCTCAGCGTTGAGTTATTATTTATTAGTAGTATTATGGTAGTGTCTAGAGACCATGCCCTGATTGTGTTGGGTACTGCATAAAATACACAAAGAATATATTTGCTCTCTAGAATAGCTCACAGTTTAAGTTTGAGGATGGTTTGAGGATGTGGTCAAGAGGTACTACAGCTATCATTACTGCTACAGCCAGAGGCAAAACTCTTTTCATGCTTATTGTGGGTGCTGACACCAGGGATAAAATTACCTCCTGAAAGACAATTAAAATGAAAACATTCTGGAATCAGACCTCAAGGTGCAAGAAGATGAAAAGAGGCTCCCTGCCTGATTTCATGCCAGGCCAAGCACAGTTGCAGATGGTGTCTTGCTACACTCTCGGGTGCATTAGCCATCCGTAAGAAGCTCAAGAGGTGTCAGGCGTTTGAGCTTCTAAACCAGTCAATCATGGAGATGTCCGCAAGCTGAAACTGTGGGTGAAATGGTGAAGCAGTTACATATCCCTGTGAGTTAGAGAGTGCTGGAAAAGAGTGTGCCTGTGATAGCAGATATACACATGGCTTAGCATGTTAGCTTTTGGCACAGCAGCTGGAAATGTGTGCATGTTTTCTGGCTTACACACTGGTAACCATTCCAGGATGCAATGACCTTTTTTTGCTACCTCTAGTAAATAACGGTTGGCTCCTCTCTGTTGAATGCTGTATTCATATCACAACTCACTTCTAGCCAGTTTCCTCTGAGAATGAGTCTGATGCAATNGGGCCCCCCCCCCCCCCACTAGATGATTTTGAACTGTTGGTTAATTGTACCAAATTCAAATCCACTAGGGGTCTCAAGATAATTAAGTTTCACAGAGTAGACAGCCAGGGAGGCGGGGGTCACTTTGCACATATTCACTAGTTCACCTCTTACAGATTCCCATCAACCATTCTTTACAGCCAGACATGACAGTCCAAGGCTATCGTCATGTGTGTGAAGGACTGATTATGTGAAGAAAATAAAGGAAATGTATAGGTGTGTGAGGAGATACCAAAAAACCCAAACAAAAACCGAAAGAGCAAACCTTAGTTAAAAAGTCAGAACAGCTATAAATGCCAGATCTGTAAGAAATCACTTCCACTGTTTGGGGAAAAACTGGTCAAGTAACAGGTTAAAGCTGAATTGGAAATCCAAGAGCAGATACCCTCTTGGAGTAGTCATGTAGCTGAACAGCATAAACTCAGTCTCTGAGTGGCTGCAAATAACTACAAATGCACAGTTGCCCAGAGCGTGGCCTGAAATTCATCAGTGTAAAAAATCATCTGCCTTTTCAACAAGGAATTGGGTTCCCAGTCACTCAAGCAGCAAAACTCAGCCTGTTGCAGCCAAGCATTTACAGGTATTTAGTTTAAATTTTTCTTTGGATACTCAGCCACCCGCCGCAGTCAGCGGGAACTGCTGCTTTTGGCCTGAAAAGGCCAGCTGTAGGCTAATCTGCTTTGCGTGGCCTGTGCTGTGTGGGGAGTGGGTGCTGCAGAAGGCTGCTATGGTACCAGGAGGCTCTTTGAGCTGGTTGACACAGTAAAGCAAAGACATGGGACTAATAATACTACTTGGCACTTTGACAGTCCTAGCTTCTCAAAGCACTTTATCAGTGTTAACCAATTACCCCTCAAACTATCTCTGTGGAAGAGGGACTATCTCAATTTTATGGGTAGGTAAACTGAGGTGCAGCGCTTTGCTGGGACACTAGCAGCCTCTGATTTACAGTGACGAGCACACCACTGGGCTGGAAAGCCTCCCCAAACGAAGGAAAGAGCTCTGCAGAGCAGCAAAGGAGTATCCCATGGCAAATCGGTTGTGCAAACCTACCCAACCACACTCCCAGCTTTCCACTAACAAAGAGACACCATTACATTTCTGCATGTTCTGGCCTGAGCGCAGGCTCCGGGGGAGGTGACCATGCCACCCCAGAATTCGTGTGCAAAGGGATCACTTGAGGCTGTAAGTGAGGTCCTAGCCATGAAATCCGTCTCCAGTGCATTTGTGCACCCTCTCTCCCTCCCTCTCCCTCCATCCTTCATTTCAGGTTCGCCCCAGGCGATGTTACATCCACAGCAGTCCCGCCTTGGCAACGCGGCCACGGCCAGCCTGGCATTATCGTGGTAACGCTGCACCCTGCTCCCCAGAGCCGCAACAGTCCCCCAGCCCACACGGGAGGAGCTGTGCTGCGCTGAGGCTAAAGCCAGGCTGCTCCCCATCTGAAAGCGTGTCCGTCGTCCCCGCTGCGAATGGGCGCCTCCTGCTTCCTCTGGAGATGCATCAGAACTCAGATCTCTCCCTTTTCTCCTGCTCGATCCCCACAGGTCCTCTTTCCCCTGCTAGCTGTCTGGGTACTTGCTGCCTTAGTATGGTTTACCGTGGGATACTACTGCATTATTTCAGCCACAGGTCGTAAGCCAAAAACCTTAGCAGAGTAGAGATCTGTAGGTCTGAAGCAGAAGCAGGACTCCACCTGCTCTTCAGGATGCACAAGTGGTACTTTCAAAGAGTTTGTTGGCAGGGATATTGGCCAAGAAGAGTGAACCACTCACGTTTTCACCATGAGCCCAGCCCCTCTGGCAGGGCAAGGTGTGCCGCGTCCCAGAGCTGGGAACAAGGTGCTGAGTAAAGCGAAGAGCTTGCACAGAAGATAGGTGAAATCAATGGCTCATCCTCCACTGCCTACCTGCCGGGCTGCATGCTCTCCCCCAGCCGGGATGAGCCAACTGGCTCTTGAGGTTGGAAAATTAAGACAGCAAGGGGCCTGACTCACGGTCCCATTTTGCCCACAACAGGCCATACAGAAAGAACCGGCTTATCCTCCCAGATCTATAAAACAAAGTCCAAACTTGTGCACAGCAACCGACAGTAATACAACCCACCGCCCGTGAGACATGGCTGCCAGTCCTGCTTAGCTACACTTGAAATATCCTACCGGTGTCTGCCTGCCTCATTAGGCGCTTAAATATCTTTGGGATTCGAATCCTGAGCCTTTTGTGCCTCACGGTCCCCCGCTGCTAATGGACATCATCAACTATCCTGAAAGGGCACAGGAAAATATATGTATTTATTAAAGATTGTGAGGCTCAAACAGGGGGTTAATGGGAACCGCTTAGGCAAACGGTGTAGCCAGCTAATAGGTGAAAGAGAATAATAATTTATGGGCTGAGAAGAGGAAAGGAACACCGGTCCTGGTCTGCCAGGTAATTCTGTTCCCCTCGGCTGCCATACAAAGCCAGCAGGGCTGACAAGGAGCAGTCTGTAAACTTGAAACAAAGCATGTTTCTGCAGCTGGTTGGAGTCAAGCACAGCTCTATATTAGCAAAGGAAAAAAGAGATTTCACAACTTTATAGCTTCAGGCTGGTTTCCCCTCAGGGAGTGAAAATAGGCCGGTCTCACCACCTCCTGCCACTGCCCCGGGTCTTGTCTGCCCCAGCCATTCATCAAACACAGCACAGCTCCAGGATGTGAAACCAAGCAGGGTCAGCACTTGGGTCCTTTTGCTCCTTGAAAAGGGATTAAGACAACATCAGAACAATTAAAATGTCCTTTTTTGATACAAACCCAACTTTGAGCTTAAAATGTCATTTCTTTTTTCTTCTCCAACCAAAGCGTTTAACTCGCAGACGTTAAATTGCAGCATCATAAACCTTGATAAGGACAAAAACCAACGTGATGGACAAAACCCAGGAGCTTCTCACTAGTTTCTGGCTCTGACACATGTGAGACCGGCAGCAGGGTTCAGCTGCGCAGCAAAGGGCCCTTTGGGCTGTGGGGACAAGTCATTGCTGTAGCAGTGGGTTGTTTTAATTGACACATAGCCGTGATGCAACCCAGACCACTGTCATGACAACCTTGAGAAAAAGAAAAAAAATCCAACCGTCTCTACTTTCTGAGCTCAGGAAGGCAAAGAAATCGGGCTCCGCGTCCCCACCACGTGCATGGTCATGTGTGCTTGGCTACACAGAGGGCACACCGCCCAACACAAACAGCCCAATGCACGCAGCCCAACACCAACACGCACAGCCCAACGCAGACAGCGCGAGCCCTTGTTAGGCAAATGGCTGCCTCAGGCAGGGCGAGGATGAAAGCCAAGTCCCAGACCTGCCGTGTAATGGGAAATGGATCAAGACGTGTATAAAACAGCATATTTGTTCTGCGCAGCGCTACAAACCCATCGAGTGAGTGGGGAGGGAGCAAAGAAAATGGCTGTGATTAACTACAGCTCTACTGGTTGCAGGCTGGCTGCTTTAATAAGGCGCCTTTCCCCGGTTTTATGCAGGATCGTACACAGGAGGCCTCTTGACCAGCCGGAGTCTTAAGTTCTCAGTAACTCCTGCAGCTGCCAACCAGTACTTGTGTTTTAGCTTGCCCAGGAGAGACCCTTATTGGTATTTAAAACACCTCACTCTCTTCCAGACTCTTTTCTTTTTTTTTTTTTTTAAATTTGCTATATATACAGCAGGGAATAGAAGGTGAAAGAGGCTTTAATTTGGCATTAAGCACCAAAGCCTGAGCTCAGCCTGAATAGATGGCTGGACAGATGTGCCAGGGCCAAGTGTCCTCCCGGGAGCGTGTGCCACCTGCCCTTCAGTGCAGATACACGGCAGGAGAGGAGGCAGAGCCGGCGTGGCGGCCGGCCGCTCGCCCTCACGCCCTCCCTCGTCCTTGCCTGCCCTGCAGCCAGGTGCGAGCGCGGAGCGGGTCCTCTCCTGGGGCCACCCTGCACATCTGCGGCACCTCTCCCGCAGCGCGAGGCCATCAGGGCAGGACCACGAGGCAAGTGCCAGCCTCTTGCCAGGTGCTCGCTCCTGCTCCCAGACTGGTGTAAATCAGGGGTTACCCTGCTGCAGGCAGTGGAATAGCTCCCAATTTACAACATCCTACACAAGAGGAGAACTTGACCTTACACTTCAACATCAGCGCAGCTTTCTTTGTTGAAAGCTTCTTAAGCGAGACATGTAATCAATCCTGGAGAGCCACCGAGCAGCAGAGCTCAGGTTCTGCATAAGTCAGGGCTAGGCTTCTCAGGGAAACTGCCTGATCCAGGCTCCCATGACATCTATTCCTAGGCACTCCCTGCGTGTTTTCTGATAGCAATGAGTGTGTTTTTCTGTTTTGCCTTTGTCAAAAATGGGCTGCTTTAGATTAATACAATCCACAAAGAGAATTTTTCCGTAACGAGTCCGACTTACCTACGCTGCTAACCTTTTAGACAGACAGGCTTTTAGTGAGCTCAGGTCTTTGGAAATTCTGGCCTTTATAGGCGTTTGATGTTATTTTAGAATCTAAGAGGAAAAAGCTTACTGCCTTGCCTCTGTTTTCATGGCCATAATTATGAGGGCAGTCTGGTGACGTAACTTGTTTGGGAAATAAATGATAGCTTTCAACAGCGAGTGCTGTCAGACATTTTGTTTCTTGTAACTATTTTAGAAACCCAAATTCATTTTGCACTTCCACAGCACCAGATGCTGCTCTTATTTATGCTTGTGTAAGTCCCGTGCTACACCACTGCCTTCAGGAGACCTACTCCGTGTTTACACTGCCTGCAAGGCAGCAGAATTTGGCTCGTGGCGTGATCTGCTGGTCCAGTAAATGCAATGGGAGAACTCTGCAGGCGTATTTAGTCTTACCCCCTCACTAGTTGTAACTATTCACCTTAGTGATACGGACCATGAAAGCAAAGGCAGGATCAGACTTTGGGCATTTTCACACTTTAAACAGAGAGAAGAAAAGGGGAAAGCAAAGCACAGTACGTTTTGCAGAACGAAACAGACAATTCATTGTGATAGACCGTTACCTGTTACAGCCTGACACCAACCAGAACTGCCGTGCTAGTGCTCCAGTTGCTGAAATGTTACCCCGTGGTCATCATGCCTTCACCCTGCACATCCCTGCGCTTTGTGCCCCAGCCCGAGCTGCCTGCTGACCTAAGGGAGAGGCAGCAGCCCAGCTCTTGGGCTGCAACCCAAGCAGAGCACTGCCCATTGCGGTTATGTGCCAACCCCCCAAAAGATATGTTTAAGAATCAGCAGTTAACGAGTGCAACCAGAGACAGCAAGACAATAATAATACTTAGTCCTGTTCTTCTTCCAAGCTTGATACAGTCCTGACTCCTCACAGCACCTCTGTGGTGGCAAGGATCATCATTCCCTCTTGAGATGTGAGGAACTGGGTTACAAAGGGGTGAAAAGCTCTACCAGCTCAAAAGCTAGACAAAAAACCCCAGAGTGAAACCAAGTGGGTACACAACTCGGGTACAAGAGAAACTGTTTTCCATAAATTCTGTGGGAAACAGTAGGCTTTTGAAGACGTCCTCCCCCAGTGTTTGTAACCCAAATCCTGCAGAACTGAAAAGCTGAAAGGTGCATTGACACAAACAAAATGAAGAATGAAAAGAGGGCATTTTATTATGTTTATTAATATCCTAAAGAAGAGCGTGTGGGCAGTAGCCTTCTCTGCCATCTGTGACTGCCGCGCTGCTACCCCGGAGGGGGCCAGGCGCTGCTGGCTGCCGGACCTGCGGTCAGACCCGCTGCTCCATAGAGCCGTGAAGGGCCGGCCGCAGCCAGCGCTGCTCCCTGGCAGGACACAGCTCGCGACAGAAAAGCTGCTGAAACGGTGCCAGTTTTCACAGGCAAACAAACTCACCTTTGTCCTCGCCACAGACATACTCACAGGCATTTCTCCCCCTCTCTGCTGTCTGGAGGCGAGTCGGCATTTCTGTCTCATTCAGCCACTTGCCGAGTTTTACAGCCTGTTTTGGGGCAATTGTTTGGTGGGGCTGATTTCCTTTGCTGGAAAAACTGGCTTCTTTCCTCCTCGCCCCGGTTGCACGCAAGTACGTGCCATTCTCGAGATCAAGCCGGTTAGGGGCCGTTCCCCGTGGAGCCTCTCGCACCGTGAGGACCTACCTTTGCCATCACGAAGCCACACGGATCTCTGACTGGGTGCCCCTGGCCTGGGGTGGTTGTGCTTGGGAGAGGTCTCCTGCCCACCTGAGCACCGGCAGCAGTGCCTGTACTGGACTGCTTTAAACCCTGACTGTTCACTCTCATTTTTGACCTCAGGAGCTGTTTTCTGCCATCCGGCTCTGGAGAAAAGGCTTCTAGAAGGACCCACTCCAGGGTGGGGACAACCTTGCCAAACCCCTCCCTCCGGCATGGACCAATTTGAGGCAGATCCCCCCCAGGAGATTTCCTCAGGCTTGCTGTGCCCACAGTGTGCCCAGGACAAAGGGCAGCACTGACACGTCTTCTCCACCAGCCCTAGGAAGCTGGGGCGGTGTCTGGCTCTGTTTGAACGAGGCAGTTCTACCTACAGATTCTATTTGTGCATTCATTTAAGATTGCTAAAATTTTCCTGTTCCTTCCTACCCTTCCTCCCAGCCTCGCCTCCCCCAGGGCAGGCACCAGCTCTCCCATCAGACGATTTCTGTGTCAAAGGAGTGACATGCCGTACCTGCCGCCGCCCTCGCAGGCACCGCTGAACAAGCAAGGTGGGACTGTGCCGTGGCCCCCAGCCCTCCTCGCCACCTCACGCTGGACTTGGCTTTATTTCCTGATGGGCCAACCGATACGGGCATTTAGAAACAAGAACTGTCACTTAAATAAACATGGTGCTACGTAAAAAAAAAAACCAAGAGAGATTCATTTCACATTCACCTGTAATTATACTGGAAAAGGAGAGCGGGCCTAAGAAATCCCATCTTAAAATAAAATTAAAGCCTGCTTCAATTCTTCGTCTAGCCCATTTCTTCTGCTAACAGCACACATGCATTTGTACATGTTATTAGATTGACGTGGTAGCATCCTGGACAAATCAAATTAATTCAAATATCTGCAGGTACGAAACGTTGTGGCTGAGAAATAAGCACATCAAGTATATGCAATTTTCCCCCGGCAGTTTATTATGGTATGAAGAAAAAAAACATTCTGTGCTTGAAGCTGACGTTATATTACAAATGTATTGCGAAGTATGACGTGACAATTAAAATATGATTACACAAAGTATGAACATTTTAAGAAGTTTACAGTACAGTGAATCTTTTATAAACAGACTCTTAAATATACATAGGACAATAGTAGCTGACAGAAAAACATCAAAAATTAACTATTAATGTTTATAGACTTTTCCCCTGAAAAAAGTCTCACATTAAAACAGAAATTATGAAAAGCCTTAAAACCAGGAACAAATCACCTGTACACTACAAATATACATGGCAGAGGTGCGCAAACCAGAGCTACCTTTTCGCTGAAGGGTACGGTCGCCAGGGAGGCTTGGCAGCATCTGCCCAGCGCCTCCCTCCAGCGTAACCCACTTCAGGCAGCGCGGTGCCTCGCCTGCCTGCAACGCCCAGGCACACCCGCACACCCGCGCCTGTCCGCAGCTGTAACATCACCAGCACACGCTCCCTGCAGGACAATGGATGGCGCGTTGTCGGCGTCGAATTGACCTACTGGAGTGTATCAAGTTGAGAACGTGCCCAGGATCTTGCAAATGGATCTCTGCGGGCAGATTCCTGAATGCACTGGGAGCCCGGGTGGGACCTACATACCAGAATCAGACTGCAGGACTGAGCTGCGGGGGAATCAGCAGCTCCTTTTATGGATTTTATTTTTTTTAATGCAACTTTTCAATCTTTCCCCTTGATACGGTAGAACAGATGCCACATCTGATTGCTCCTTAGTCTGGTTGCAATGACACCCCTAGTTCATGTGTTAAGTTATGTCAAAAACATAAGTATTTTATGCTGTAATACACAGTATTACTGAAACTAACAATATTATTTGCATATTTATAACAAGGTATAATGAAATCCCTATAATAAAACCAAAAGTTATGCTATAGATTTATTTACAAACAGTCCAGCAAAGAAGTATAAATACTTCTACATTTAAGGTTTAGGAAAACATAATTTACAAAATATTCAAATATATACAGTCATCTGAAAAACTGCCAATATTAAACTTTGATGCAGGCAAAGAATTGGCTGAGTCTATTCATTCTGTATTGAAAGAGGTGGCGGCTTTCACGGGTTGTCTGTTACGTTCAAAAGCCATATGTATGTTATTTACAACGAGACTGCTTCTCTCCGAGCTAAACATGTCCGGAGCTTTGAGCGTGCTGTCCCAAAATGTCGTCTATCATTGTCAGATTGTTCAACCACTCTTCGTCGTTGCTGCTGCTGCTGTTCTTCATGAGGGAGTCGAGGAAGTCAGTGTCACTGCAGTTTGCGGGCATGATCGAATTGCTGTGCTGGGACACAAAGTCATATTGCGGCAGCTCGGCAGCGGCGCTCATCCTGTTGAAGGCGTCGGGCGGCTGGCCCGTGGAAGGGTAGCTTGGCGGGCCAAGGCCCGAGGCAGGATTGAGCTGGTTAAAACTGGACACTCCTTGTGGCATTGATTTCATAACATTCATAGCTGGCAACGGTCCTCTGGTTAAATTGTGTCTCAAGCTCTGATTACTCATTGAGCTCAAGCCCTGGCCAGACTGCCCCATGCTCAGTTTTTGCATCTGTCTGACCTGGATGCCGGGAGCGATCTGATTAGGCGGCACTACAGCCTGCTGGGAGAACTGCTGACCCGGGGCGCTCGGTCGCACGTTCTGTTTGGAGAAGAGGGTGTTACCGGAGAACTGCTGCATGCTGGTATCCATTTGGCTTTGATTTGGCATTCTTGGCACAGCGGTCGGCGTCCACATCTGGGCAGATGAGTTGGGGTAGACGTTAGGGATTCTTGGCATACTCGGCTGCCTCAAGTGTTGCTGAGTTGCAGAGTGATTTGCTAAGGAACCAGAAGTGAAGCCAGCCATCGGCATTCCCGGCCGCACAGCAGAGTGGCTATGTACTGTTTGGCACCCCGAGTTCATGCCCAGCGAGTTCTGGCTCGGCCGCAGCGGGATGTTAAAGTCAGAATTAGGTGGAAAAATCCCCTGCTGCTTGCCGGGGTTGTGTGGAATCATCACCATCGTCCCGCTGCTCTGGCTGGCGGTGGCTGGGGCCATGCCAGAGCCCAAGGTGCTCTGGAGCATGGCTGGGTTAGACGGCAGCATGCGGTGGTTGGGCGGAGGAGCCGGCATCACCTGGCTGCAGTCAGCAGGAATGGGCTGCTGCACGGCTGCGTACAAAGAGACACGTTAGCCGGTGAGCGCACGTTCACCCTGGAAACATGGCAGAGCCTTGAAAGGCTGCTGCTCCGTCTTTCTCTTTCATTACATGGGCCTCTCCTCCACGTTCTTTGTAACAGAGTTATTACTGGAGCGATAAGGAAATGGGTGAATCTCATGATATGTGATGAAATGTGAAATGCTTTTATTTCAGGGCAGAGAATCATTAAGCGCCCTGTATTTAATCAGGCCCCAGGCCCTGGCTCCTCGAGGCTTTTCATAGCACGCCCTTTCCCTCCTTACCTTGAAACTGATTTATCTGCTGAGCCGCAAACAAACTCCTCTGCTCAGATGTTACTCCCAGCATGTTTTGTCTCTGCTTTTCCTGGAAAACAGGGAGCATAATAGTCAAGTTTCAGTCTCCTGACAAACAAGAATAGCAGCAGACACTTGAAGTGTAGCCACTGTCATCATTAACAACCTCTCCCGTAACCACACACACACACCTCTGACGAGACTCAGCCCAGACAGTTCATTTCAGACCGGATCTTAATTGCTGCCATGCCCCTTCTTGCAAAGGTGTCCTGACAACAGCCCAGCATTAGGAAGCGCAGCCTTCAGCAGACGCTGTGCAGGCGGCCCACGGCCCGGGGGGAGCTGGATGAACATGGAGACCCTCGTGTTCACCAGCTTATGAGTGAAGTGCAGCACAGCCGGAGGCTGCAGGAATCCTGGCGTCTCCCCAGCGCCTCTCGTGCTGACTACCTGGACATGTTCTCTGAAGTACCCGAGCCGGGGACAAAAGGTGCCCAAAAGTCTATTAGTAAACAGAATCTGTGGCAGCGCTGCAGGGACACACTGACAAACAGGAGACTGCTGGTGGCCATTACCCTGTCTGAAGAATGGCTCTGCTCGTGTGTACCATCGTCTTTTGTGCCGGTTGCCACTTCTAACCAGAACGTAGCAGTGAGCCGCAGGAAGCCAGGGATCCTTAGCAGGTGCTCCCTGAGCAAGGCATTGCTGGCTTTCTCCGAGTGACCTGATTTGCATCTCCCACCATTTAACCCCAGAACCTGCCACCAGACTCGCATCCCTGCTGTGGACAGCAGCTGTGACCCGGGGAACTCTCCGTGGACGGTGGAAGCTGAGGCTTGGCTGAACTCCCGCTGTGTTAGAGCAGCACAGATAAGCTCGAAGCCAACTGATGACAAGGAGGCAGAGTTGGTTTTGAAAGGGAGTTTGATCCATGAGCGGGACAGTACTCGGTTGAGGTTTTTACTGAGCTACTTCTCATTTCTCATCCCGAGAAATGAGCCTCCTTGACCCAAATCCAGCAGCACACTCAGAAAGTCGGAGGCGCATGTTCAATGCTGCCCCACCCAACTCGTCTGTGGGATTCCCCCATCCCTACCCCTCACACAGCATGTTACAAACCTCGTACAGGGACTTCTGTTGCTAGAGAGACCAGCAAAGTCCAGGACAAACTGGAGTCTAACATCTGCTCTGGTAAATCCCCAAGGAACCAGAGAGAAAGGCAAGCATGGAGCACATCTCTCCTGGGGCTGACTCACTCTCCAAGCCTCCCTTCTCTGCATCTTCCCTCCCAACTCTGCGGCTGACCAAGGATGACGGCAATGATACAGCGGTGACTGAATCCTTCCCTTGCATACGAGTGGGCAGATCTGCACTCGGACTTGCTGAGCAGCACTTGGCCCTGGCCTCTCTTGGGCATGATATCCTGGACTCACCACAGCCCTAGTCTGACTCAACCCAGCAATTCCAGGGTCACTCCTTAGTGTTTGCTGACCGGTGATTTCCCCGTTCCAGTTAGTCCTGTCCTTCCCAGTGAGGTGGACAGCAGAGGAACCCACAGAGGCACTCAGCATCGTACCTGCATCAGCTGTCGTTTTATTATTTGCTGCTTCAGTAAATGGTTCCTCATTGTGTACCCATTCACAGTGGCTGGTGCCGGCACAGAGCCTCCGCTTGGGATGGAGCCCGGCTCCTGAAGTCTGGCAACAATTCCAGCATTTTGATCCTGCCAAGAAAGATGAAAAAAGAAAATTAATCTCATCAGGGAGATAACAACAGAAGCCCTTATCCTCTCTGCTGATGCCCTCTCTCTGGCCTTTGGCTGTCCCAAGGCCAAAACACCTTGTGGCTTCACAAGGACCCACATGTCACGGTGAGGACAGCGAGGGGCAGGGGACCGCTCTGATATCTGAGGATCAGCCCAAGAAGAAGTGAAAGAAGCAAAAGGTTAATCCAAAATTCTTTGTGACTAGCCCAAGGCTACGGGACTGATTCACTACCATTACTGGAGTCACATGGCTGCCTGGCTGGCAGAAGGGATGTGAGTAAAGCGTCACATTTCCCACCAGTTCCCCAACTGTTACACTGAAAGAGATAGGGAAAGAAAAGTTGCATCAGGGTAGGATTTGGCAGCTGGATATAAAGGAGAAGCCTACAGTAAAAGAAAACAGCGAACTAACGGCAGAAGAGCGGAAAAGGTGCCATCAGACCAGGAACCTGGAAAGACGGGGAAGACGTGGGCCTGGGGTCGAAGTGGTTCTTGTGGGTTCCATGATCGGACAAACGAGGAGAGCTAACTGTGAAAGAAGAGGAGAACATGCAAAAAGGCAGGGTCGGGTCATGGCCGGGCACAAATCAGTGATGCAGTGGGCCTGATTCCTGGCTGGCGCAAACTGGCCTCGATGTAAGTCCTCAATGAAAGATCTGAGTTGACTTTCACCAGCTGAGGACTTGCCTCCAAAGAAAGAGCATTGTGGGGAGAAGACAAAAACAAATTCACAAGAACACGGTGAAATTAAAAAAATACTGAAGTCTAAACATCTTAGGAGCTGGCAAGTAGTCAGTGAAATACAAGAGAAAAACAAGGGAAGAAGTCACGGCCTCACTGAGGACAAGATTCCGTAAGTGCTGTACCCAGGAACAGCAGTACCAATGCATTCCCCTTTCTCCATTTTCACATCCAGCTTCCACATTATTTATGATGTTTTGTTATTATTGGCAGGGAAAAGTATGTATATTATATCCAGCATCCTTAGCTGGGCCATGCTTCCTTTGTTTTCAGAATGGAAGCCCACATCCTTTGTTTGAGAATCAATGTTATCAGGAGATAAGCAAGAAGAAAATGGTTGTTGCCTTTTGACATCTGACAATTAGAAGCATGCTCAGATGGAGAAAACAGGATACGAGCCATGTTTCAGAGTGGCCAGCAGAAAGCCTTGGAAGACATTTGTCACCAGGCAAGCTTCTTGGGCCTGGGGCGCGTTTCCACAGCAGCTTCACCATGAGGAATCACCCAACTCCTTCCAAGATATTCTTTGTAAGAGCGATTACCAAGAAGGTCACTGAAATTACTCATTTTTATGGTGCCTCCTTTTGTTGTAGCACTTTGGTCTATTATGCAAAAGCACAATTGATGAAATGTAAATGCCTGCTAGATAATTTACTAAAAGACACAAACCTGCAGCTCATCACTGCTCTCATTACCATTCCTATTCATGGGCAGTCTCATAAGACTAGACTTTATTACTGGTGCTTTGCTTACAATTCTGCTGGACATCTCTCCTCCTCCCCCTTCCCTCCTACCCGTTTTACTCCCACTCTCCCACAGAAAAAGAGGGAGGGGAGGAAAAAAGTAAATACGATGTACTACAGATGTAAATATGAAAGTTAGCACTCTGCTTTCATGTCAGACAGGATTCTGCAGCCATAGTTAAGCTTTGAATAATGCAGATTGCCTCTAGGGGAATATTTGAAAGTGCAGGGATTCAGTTTGTGTACTCTGCACATGAAAGACGCTGAAATGTTCATGCCACCAAAATCCCTGCCATCTATCCAATTTCCTCCAAACTTGTCTTGTTGCATGCAGTGGGTCTGTGCTTACTGAAGCAAATGAGTTTAGTGCAAGGACAATCATTCTGATGTCTTGCTCAGGGCTATTGCATTAACAAGTCATAACATTAAAGTCTCTTTTCCTAATCATGTCCACCTCATTCTAATTTCTCCTAAGCATCATCAAGAAAATAATGTTGATTTTTCCATATTATTAATGGTAAAGAAGTGTAAATCACATTACTAATTGCAGCTCTTGTGCTGTGGCAGTACAACAGCTTAATTATATGGGACTTTCTGCAGGCACCCTATAGCAATAATGACAATCAGCAAAGTTCATTTGCAAATACACAGAATGGGTTGCTGAGTTTTTCACAGCAAAGTTGTATAACATTTAATTAGTCAGTAAAGAAACAATCTATAGATACAAATTTTGCTTTTGGGGAAATTAGGACAAAATAGCGTAGATGGGAAGACAAGGAATGAATTCGAAATCTTGCGTTCTGTGGTTCACATTTAGGTTAAGCCAAAAAAAAAAAAAAAAAAAAAAGGAAAAAGTTCTCTCTTTTCACCACTAGTGGGAACTACTGTATTCCCTTACAATAAAAGATAACCACTTAAACGTCATGACTAAGAATAGCTCTGGTGTAGTCTAAAGGACACTGCTATCTGTACCAAAGGTTAATGAACTTTAAACATTTTTCCTTTTCATTACTCCCCAAGAAAAATCACTTTCCTTCCCCTGGTAAGGCCAAGGCAAACAAGCCATAATCTTAACTTGTCTATAGTTTGGACTATCCCATTTTAAAATCCAGGAAGACAGCAAAGAGAGCAGGATTCCAGTGTCGAAGTCGGGAATGATGGAAGTGGGTGTTCACACCCAAAGGGTCATGTGGCTGAGCCAGCTGTAAGCTACACTGAAGGATACAGATGGCTACAGGGGATTCTTACTCTTCAACTTTAAAAAAAAAGTGTTTGCATGTAGGTATCAGGTTTTTTGCCATTCTTCCCTCCAAAAACTCATATTAAAACATCAAATGGGCACGCCACGCAGACCTGGAATTGGAGAGCATGTGTTTCTGTTGCTAGGCAAACTGTCGCACAGCAGGTCCGGAGCTCCTGCAGCACTCCCTGGGCTTTCCAATGTGGCAATTTCTGATCAAAAAGGCACTGGGGCTAGCTTCATGGTTTTGGCTTAGTATCTCATGCACTGGTTTTGAGAGCAAGGAGGAAAGAATCGTGTGGCAGGTTTGCAGGTATGCGTACTGTTTGTGTCTGTATTCAGCCACTGACTGTAAATGTAAAAGCCACTGCACAGCCCAGTGAAACCAGTCCCTCCCAGCCAGTGCACAATGGCAGGCTGTTCAGGCTGGGCAAACACATCTGCAGCTTACTGCGTCCAACTGTACTGAGTGTGGGTCTGGTCCAACAAAACATTCGGGCACACACTTAATGCAAAGTGTGCGAACAGTCCCACTGAGACCTACCACGTATATTTATGAATCTACATCCTTCTAAAAATCCACTGATGAGCTCAACCTGCCCAGCTCCATCATCTGATTACATACAAGATGCACAACTGCAGTAAATAAGCATGGAGATGAATTGTTCTGTGTGAAAGTGGTTGATAAACTCCAGTCCTCAGCACTTAGTTACATATCCCATAATCACTTTGAGGCTTCGCTTAAGCGAGAATGAAGAAATTTATGGTCCCTAATTCCTCTGAATCCTCATTAACAAACAGTCCAAAAAGAATTTAAAAGCAAGACTTTCTGAGGATCTGAGCTAGAGCTTTAATCGCTCTATGGCAAATATGTAAAAATCCTTCTAATCTTTAATAAAGAACATTCATTGTTTTTTAGGACTATGTGAAAACACTGAACTCATTTATCATTATTAAACTTTCCCATCTGCTCTTACGGTGTAACTCCAAAGAATATAACAAAGAAATGTACATGTTAAATTGTATTGACTTAAGCCCAGAGCTATTGGAGATGTACAATTTATTTCAGTGAGGGCATGAAGGGGACTGCAGGCTGCTAGACAGAGTCATTTGTCCAATGCTGAAAAGACAGTTATCTGCACCAAAATGGCTCTTGGAAAGGCACATTTGCTTTATAAGAAATAAGCTGCCAGGTGAGACCATTCAGCATTATGTTACAGACCCAGACAATAAAACTAAGCCATGAATTTCAATAGTTAACAGATGGACTAATTAGAGACTGAATTCTTTGTGGTTCTAACAGATAACCAGGTCACAGCAAGGTTACTGAGAGAGAGACAGGCAGCTTTGCAAATTTCGGTAGATATTTGCAGAGTCGGGGAAGAACTGCATTTCCTAACTGAAAGCATTAGCAGCAGTGGAAGAATGGAAACGTGTCTAATTAAAAATGCATATAGTATCTGCATTTTAAAAGTTTCTTCCACTTCAAAAGGCACTGCTGATTTGAGAAATATTCCCTCCACTTTCAATGGGGCATCCAGCTGAATCCAGTAATTATAGAGCTTAAAACAGAAGGGTTGTTGAGATGAGCCACAGCACCCCGGCATAAAAGGAAAAGACCAAAGGAAATGGGTCGCTTAGGGTAGATGTTTGCTCTTAATACGAGAAAGGGACAAACTGCTTTTTCCATCAGGGTTTTTTTTGTAACCAAAGATAACTTAGCTCAAAGTATTTAGCGAGACATCACACAGTGAAAAAAAAAAAAAAACAAACCAAAAAAACCCAAACAGAGGCGAAAAACATGGCTACAGGACTTGACAGGAGCCTGTGCTACCAATCTGCTCCGACTACTCGGCCGGGGACTCTAGGTGGATCCATATTCACAACAGGTACAGCTATTCTCTAGGGGTGGGGTGAAGTTTCATTAACCGAGTTTTGTTCTGTATTTTAAGAACATCTGTTACGTATGGGGAGTTCTGTCCTCTGCTGAGGAAATGCAAATACTAGTTTCAAACTAATGCCTCTGCATTTCCCTGTGCTCCCGCCTGCCTGCCCGTGCATCGTCTCCTGTCTAGTAGGTGTGCTGCACCTCCTTGGTGGGGCTTTCATGCCTGGGCAGCACTTCGCTCTGAAGTCCAGGACTAAGACTCCTAGGCACGACGACTCCACAAATACTACAAACTAAGCAATTAAAACACTAATAGTATTAAAGTTGCCTCACCCATAGAATTTCATGGTTGTAAGAGTTTCATGTTTAGATCTACAGAGAAGCCATACATAGACTCCTGGTGTCTAGTAACCTTGTGTGGCCCCATAGAAAACCTTGATGCTACCTTTACAAAGGAGGATGATTGCCTCCACAGCTGTTAACCCAAGTAGATATTAAGATGGTGAACCTGTTTGGCCAATGCATACAAACAAAGCAAACAAAATCCAGGGTCATGGTTTGGCAGAACGATCCTGTCGGCCCACTCAAGAGTGTGATGTCTGTGAGATGCCATGATCATTTGCAAGTCAGGGGTTACATATGCTTCTTGCCTCTGCTTCTTGCCTTTAACAAAATTCTCCATTTGCTCTTTGGAAGTTTTCTGCCTTTTTTCTCTCCTCTATTCTGCTCACAACTCAGAGATGCTCTTCAAGATAAAACAGCCTTTCAGTTCAGAAACGCTCCAAAGCTTTTTGTTTGTTTGCGTGTTTGTTTTAACACAATGTATGAACATTGATAAAACAAACTGCGTAGCTCAGTGGATCTTTTTTTACCCATCTTTCACCCATTTATTTGATATAGAAGCACGTGAAATACTACCAGACTCAAGTTTCTAAGCTTATCTTGGGGGCTGTCAGTCAGGAAAAGGCTTTGTTTGAAGACTGTAAGTGATCCATGGGTATATGGTTTTGTTTAAAAAAAAAAAAAAGTTCTTTTAAGTTTATCTTTCTTTTCATACAGCATGAGCATGCACAGCTTCCTTCAAAGGTGGTCCTCCTTCTTTGCTAGGAGCAATGACAAGATCACCACACCTGGCTGGCAACTGTACCAGGATCTCCTCCCTTCAAGCAAAGCTTGTTTCTAATTTCCCTGTATTTTCCCTATAGCTGGTCTTATGCTGCATGCTGTTCAAAACAAAACCAAATCCCATCAAAGTGCCCAAAGTGCTTTTAAAAATGCACCCAGAATTTTAATAAGATGGAATCTGAGTCCACTTCCCCTCTTAAAAAAATTAATCGAATTAGTTAAAGCTTTTGTGCAAAGACTCTACCAATATTTTCAGAGCTGGTTTCATCCATCAAAACATGCCACTGAAGAGCAGCAGCAATCAGAGCAACAGAAAGACAGAAAATCCAGACTGAATTATTGCAGCAGTGATTTTTCTCTTAGACGAAAATGCATCCTTTAGCAGGCAAGTTGAAATCAAGCTGTGATGCTGTTACCAGCACCATGTTGTTAGAAAGAACATGGGAAACGGCTTTGGGAGCAGCCAAGAGCCTGAGGCATGACACGGATGGGAGAGTTGGTGTATCACAGACACACACAACCTCCCAGGGATTGCGGTGTTTGTAAGGAGCCACGATCAAGACTCCAGCAACAGCAGCTGTCCTGCAGATAGATCCTTTGGCCCAGATGAACTCCCAGGCCATGGGTGAAGGCAGCCCAGAGAACAGCTTTGCTCCACCATCCTGAGTGAAAGGCAAACCTTTCAGGAGGACTAGAGACCCATGGAGGCTCTGCCAGACCCCTGATGGCAATGGGACCTGGGTACCCGTAGCGTTAACACATTTTTCTTCCACCTGAGAGCAGAGTTCTAGGGCTGGACTCAACCCCACCAGTCTTTGTACCACCACACTTTGACAGAAACTGTATCTGTTATTGTTTTTATGTGTATAAACCCAAAGATGCAGAGATGGGTGTTTTGTACCTGTCTATATAACATGTAGTCAAGATCCAAAATTGAATTCTCTGCGAAGAACAAAATATTTATATTTGGCTTGTACAGCTATCATGATTCTCCAACCCTTGACACCACGCTCTCATTCCCATGGAGGGCAGCTTGCCTATAAATTCAATGAGATAATCTAAAACTGTATTTATCTCACCCAATTTTGGCTGGGAGTCCTTCTGCCTGTCTCTACAAGGTTGCACTAGCTATGATGACAAACTACAACATCTCGTATCTATAAAGTGGTTTGACTCAAGTAATCCTTGTGTTATGTCAAGGCATGCTCTCAGAGGTGTCGATGAGATTCAAAAGGAGCTGGGTTAGCTCAACACCCGGCAGAAGCTGCTACAGAGAAATGCAATGACTGGGTGGTGAATTTATGTATTAGGGAGAGCAGAAAAGATCTGATCAAAAAGAAGTGAAGATTTCACTCTAACAAAGTGAAAGTCAGGAAATCTTGAGCTAATGGGAGAAATCAGTTCTCTACCTGCCCATTTCTGAAAAGCTCTGCGACCTGCAGTGAGGTCGTCTGGATCACAGAGGTTTGTGAATCCCTTGATTTCTCCAAGTTAATGTTTCCATGAATTTCTTTTCCTTTTTCACGCAAAGGTTCAATTTGCAGAGGCAGATGCCCAAGTCTTGTTAACTTTCAATAGCAGTTGGCTGCCTAACCGCTTCTGAGAAGCCCTTTGCATGAAAACCTGCCCACATGCAAAACCCAACAGTATATACTTCTGATTTCTCATGTAAGTGCACAAACAAAGCATGCTCTGGCACAAAGTATCACATCACTTTTTCAGTATTAAACCTCTCACAAGCTTACTCTTTCCTAACAGATGAAACTATTCAAACACCTAAAACGGTTGTATCAGATCGTCTACCCAATCAGGTGCCAAAAATCACCACCACGACTTACAAAACAAAATGCAGTGATAAATAATACGCTGAAATAATGGATACAAAGTAGGCTGTGACTAGGTAGTCCTCATGATCAAATTTTTAAAACCAAGATATTGACATGTTAAAAAGAAAAATGTATTAAGGTGACCTTGAGTATGGGGAACAAGGAGCAATTCCATTATTTTTTTAAATGAAAATTATTATTAAAACACCCGAAGCTGAACTGCTGTAACCAAGTCAACTCAATCTCCCCTTAAAAATTCCTTTTTTCCCCTTCCATTCAGATTGTATTTACAAACTGTAGATGTCTCATTTTTTTCTGGTGTCATTTCATTATTACAGAGTTGAGATCACTAGCCATCTGCAGCTTCATTTCATCAAGCTCTGATTTGTCCTTGGAGCAAGGTCATCCGGGACAAGAACATAAAATGCTGCTTTCCTCAACTGACAGTTCTTTATGCCTTCCTGTAAATATTCCCCACTAATTTTAAATAATTTTACCACTTCATACTCCCCCTCACACACACTGAAAAGGCTGATATACACGCATATTAATAAGGATCTTGTCATTTAACCACTGGATGACATATTAGAAGCAATTAATGGTGTTTATTTGCTGATAACATAGGCATTTCAAACTCCAGCTCAAGAATCCTTGGTAGCTTCATGTGACTTGTAGGATATTAGCTATGGGTCAGAAGTTGGGACCCCCCCATTCAGCATTAGCATACGCTTGGAGTGACTCTGTTTTCCATCAAGCAGAAAAAAAATGCAGTCAATGCACAAAAATTACCAGCTGCTATATACCCTATGGTGGGTGAGTGATAATAAAACATCACTAGGTGTGTGGGGGTTCATTCATCGAAATCAATAGACCGGTAAGGAAAGATTTTCAGCTGCATCACACAATGTTCCAAGCTAAAAACAAAGAAAACGGAACATGGAATTTCTACTTGGATCAGATTTGACTTGCCATAAATTCTGGAGCATCTTCTCCAAAGCAGAGACTGCTGCTCTGGATGATGGCAAAACCAAACCAAACCAACAAAAAAAAAAAAAAAAAAAGCAGGGTAAATTAATTTGAGAGTCTTCATTAGCACAATCATAAAGCAACAGGGAATAACTGAGTGATTGAGACTAATCAGCACTAGCTCTGGGGGTCAGTCTCCCCCCTGGTCTCTGGCTGCAGATGCTGGCAACAGCAGACTGAAGGTCCCGGCTCTAATCTCCAACTCAAGGTGCATATCTTTTGGCACCTGGAAAATTCAGCACTGATGTAGTGGATTCTGAGATATACTCTGCTGTACGCAGCCATCTGCCTCACAAATCACGGTGTGAGAGTTTTTACCTGTGTGCCTTTAATAGCTCCAATAGTCCTAGACATAAAGAGGTGCATGTTATAGACGTCTGTTTGCAAACACACCTGCATGTACACTGTGCAGACAGGCACACGAGCCTCCCATGAGTTTACTTGCGCAAGCAAGGGTCCCTTTGGACACGAAGTGGAGGGTTAGCTCATGAGACTGTGAGCATGCAATTTGTCAGAAGGAGACGTAGAAAATGGGATCATTAAAGGTGAACTCCCAAGCCACCTCTAAAGGAGATGATCTTGAACGGTGAGTTTGTTTCGTGACTGAGTCACAGGATAAAAGCCGGTCGCATGGACTCGGGCTCACATGACCAGGTTCAGTTTCCAGTTCCATCATACACAGTTTCTTCAGGAGACTGTGGACAAGTCGCTTCATTTCTCCCTCTGTCTCAGTTTCCCCCCCAAAGGAATTAAAGTTACTCCCTGAATAGGAGGATGAGAGTCAGTTCGTGGGGCAGCGTGGAGGTTACGTCTTCAGCCTCCTGAAATGGTGCCTCTAGCACGCCCTCGGGTTATGACCCCAAAGACCTGCAGCAGAATTGCGCGCCGTGCTGCTCACCGGTGAGAGGTGGAAGGGCTTTTTCTGCTTCACTCCGCATACAAGATTTTGTCGTGTCCTCCTCTCTGCATCTCTTCTCCGGGTCCAGCCACAGCTGGTTGCATCTCAGAACAGCACTAAACTACACCAACTCGTAATGGTCCCCTAGGGCCTCTAACCTGGCTGCACAGACCAGTGGAGCGCAGCATGTCCCGGCCACACGCCCCACGATCCCATGACTCACCCCTTACGTGCCAGCAAAAGAAGCAGCTGCAACAACTACGGACATCGCCGCACCTCGAGAATCCCTCGGTGCCCAGCTGGGAGCTGTGTAAAGAGGGCTGTGTGCTAGGAGAAGTCAGCCCTATGTTTTGACTGGTAAGAAAAAGGAGAAGAGGCTGGCTGAGGTAGTTACGGGTGAGAATCCTAGGATTTTCCTGCAAGTCCTGCCTGATACCTTATTGTGAGAGCTCTTACTGCGGTGAGAACAGTCCTGCTTCACTCCACATCCTCTCCTGCATCCCTGGCTTCTGCCTCCTTCCATCCCCATTATATATCCTTCTCTTTCATTCACACGGCAGGAGATACTTTTCATTCAAAATTGATCCACGATGAAAAAACCATCCAAGTGCCTCCAAATACCACCTTCTCAAGTCAGCCAACGTTTCCCTGAAATTCCATGGGATTTTGGTGCCTCTGTCACTTAAGATAATAGGAGTCTAGGAAGCATGTGCCTTTGAACACTTGGCCAGCCACACTTTTGCCGTAAGGAAAGAGGGAAGCGTATAAAAGAAGCAAGGAGGCTGGAGCTAGTCCACATTCCCTGCGAGGCAGAGATGTTGCAGAGCACTCGCGAGCGTTTCTTCCGCGGAGACACCGCATGTCAACAGTTAACTTCCCTTTGTTCCCATCCAAATGATTAAGGTTAGAAGCTTGCCTGGTGACATCACCAGAGTTTAAACATGCTGGATATGGTCCAGGGAGCCAAAGTTATTGCTGACCCCATGGTTACTGATCCGCTCTGCAAGTAGCTGATGTCTGCTCTCACTTTATGAATTATTTAATGGGTTAAAGATTGGTTAGATCTTCTTTATGCAATGTACAGCTATACAGTGGGCAGGAGGACATAAACATGCATTAACAAGGTTAAAGTCATATACTGTAACTACACTGTCTGTTTTCAGCTTGCAGCTTTATTGACTTAATCATGCCGGCACCGCAGCCAACAAATCATTAAATCCATTCCATTCTTTTGCTGGTTACCAACCACAAAAACAGAGGCAGGCAAACACGGAGCAAATCTCGGAGGGGGTGGGGAGCGGCGGCGGGGTGCGGGGCAGAGGGAGAACAGTGGGATCACTATGGAGCGCCTGTCACTGCCAGCACAAAGACGCCAAATCTGTCTTTACGGACTAAGTGGTTTCATGGTTTAAAGCGACACACTCATTTGTTCCTGTTTTGCAATGATTATAGAAAAGAAGAAGGGGGGGGCGAGGAATAAAAAGCAAACTGAGCTTCTTCATACCAAAACAGTGTGCGTGTATGTGTGCATCCTCGCAGAGCCACAGATCTCATCTGTAAACACACCCCAGGGCCAGGGCAGAGGAGATCTGGGCACTCGCTGCACCCCAGGGGTCTCGGGCCCCGCACCGCACTCCCTGCTAATCTGCAGCGAAATGCAGGCATAATTAAGAGTTCAGCATAACAGAAGAAAGACACG
Organism: Fregata magnificens; assembly: GCA_013389945.1. Classification (NCBI taxonomy): domain Eukaryota; kingdom Metazoa; phylum Chordata; class Aves; order Suliformes; family Fregatidae; genus Fregata; species Fregata magnificens. The sequence goes on along the minus strand of WAAD01033067.1, from coordinate 162,228 downwards.
GAGCATTAAATCAGCAACTCTGACCACTGCGAGCAATGGGAGAAGTCCTCATTTTCAGACTGAAGTAACAACTTCACTTTCAGACAAAGGCTTTAATTTTTGACCTGGCACTTACTGTAACCGTTCATATCCATGTCCAGCCCCCCCCCCGAAGCTCCCTGATTGTCAGCACTGCGGGGAACGCAGGTGCCCACTGCAGTCAGCAGATTGCCAAAACACTGTTTCTAGGTGGTTGGTTCAAGACAACCAGGTTTGAACATGGAGCTGTCAGCTTATCGGTTTTGAACCCAGAAGATCTTTATTTGTCACTGCTGTCGTCCCCATTCATTTCTTGATGGAAATCATCTTCTCTATCACCATCAAATACAAGTGGCTTGTTCTGCGCTAGGGGAGCATCACGTCAGGACACGGCTCCTCTGCGTTACAGACAGGCTACAGAGGAAGAATTCAGCATGAACTCTTGGAAACCTTCAGACATCAGGGTGTTTTGCTTCTGTTAGAGATGCTAGACACAGCCTATTTGCAAGCTTTCCTCCACTGAGAGAACATGAAATAAGCTCCCCCTTTCTGGGGAAGACTCAGCTACACCAGGAGAGATTCCTGGCCCATTTCTATCTGTTACGAAAAGAAGGAGTGGCCAACAAGCTCCCTTTGCTTCACCTTCTGGGTACAGGCTACTTAGAGCTCCCTGTAAGAATAACCCAGATTTTGGCATGCTACCAGTGCGGGGGCTTGGCAGATACATTTGCACCTTGTCCTGAGATACACCACTGCAGACCTTTTTGAACACCGTCATTATTTGGTTTTATAGCTGTTTTCTTTAGACCCAAACAAGCCTTCTTACAGTTTGAGTTCCAACCTTGCCTTCTTTTGTTTACTAGTCTCCAGATCCCTATCACCCAGAGACGTCTCCTGGCTCCATATATTGCAAATAAACATATCATTACTCAGTGCAGGAGTCGGCCAGAATTCCTGTCGGAAACAGCCGCCAGAGAAGAGTCTGTCCCCCAGCCGCTCGCCCGCGGTACCGAGGCGGCGGAACACCATCAAAGGTACTTCTTTCCAGCCACCGCACTGGAAAAACAGACAGAAATGAAAATGCTTTCTGAGGCAGAAGTCAGCTATTTAAGGTACCTATATGACTTTCAACTTCACAGACTTTTGTATATTGGATCACCGCAGCTGCTGCTGCTTCGAAAGATGGAGAATAAGGGTACCTCCAGCAGACAAGGGCCAAGCCTAAGCGTGTTGTTCGGGCTTCCCTCACCGCAGACCATCCATCACATCTCGGAGGTGCGCATTAGGGTGAGGTGAAATTACCCTCTAAAGATCTTTTCCTCCACTGGCCACAGGAGGAGCCTAAATGATGGGAGCAGGAAGATTAATCCCAACCAGTCACAGAGGAAGGCTGTGAGGAGAGCGCTAACCCCACACCTCCCAAGTCCCAAACCAGCGCTAACCACGCAACTATTTTGCCTTTTGTCCGGGGCTCAGCAGCCCCGGCTCCATGGCCGATGCTCAGCAGAGCGAGCTCCGCTTCACCCTGCTAACGCTACCTCCCACCACTGAATCCCGGCTCCGCAGCGCTCCCTGCCACCGTGCAGCCACCTTTCCATTTGTGTGTGCTCGCAGGCCCAAGCTGGCGAAGCGAGGGCTTGTGCGATGGACACGTCAGCCTGGAGAGCATCTTATCATTGACCTGTGCTTATCGAGAGAACGTGGAAATGCAGAGGAGGCTCCACTGCCGCGGTCATTAGCCGACAAGCTGCTTCAAAGGGAAGTGATAGTTGTGGTGATGTTTTAGGACTGACACACCCAGCCAGGAGTAACACACCAGTTGGGCTATTTATAATCCCTGATTCTAGAGTCTTAAAATAGCACTGCTTTTATTTTTACATTTTTAGGCACGCTTGTATATTTAAGCAACTCCATTCGCAGGCTCCGCATCAAACACATCACAGCCAGTCTCGGAAATGAGAGATGGCGCTCCATGCCTCCCCACTGAAAGCAGAGGTGAATTCCCCTCTCCCCATGGCCCCTATCTCCTTGGCCAATGTGATTAGAGTCCCCAGGCCTATTTCCATGTATTTTTACATATAGACTGGCTCTTCCAAATGCACAAAGCAAGGGACATGCAGCATCTGCCTGCAAATATCCAAATGCGGCAGCGCGGCAGAGCTGTTTCACAGACTGCAGTACACGGCCATACATATGCTGCTCTTATCAACAGACACTGCAAAGTCTCTGAAGGAGTTAATGGCTCCTACAATAAAACAATCCTGACTGTTTGTGTTTTTCTTAAAAAACAAAGGTCAATATACAGAAGTAGTCAAACAAACCACGGCTGCACCTCCAAAAGGAAAGCTCTCTATGGCCTCGGTAGAGGCGTAGCTATTTGTTCTCTGCTCCCTGGTGCCACAATGTACCTTGGTTGGCATTTCCTAATGACTGGAGCATCCATGTGGTCTTTGTAAAACAATTATAAAATATTCAGGACAGGAGAAAAAATTCCTTGCACAGCCAAGTCTCCGGCAGACTGCTTTAGGTGTCGAATGGTAAATCATTAGGTGTTTTGCTTTAATTGCGGAGTTATTTATATCCTGGAACTTGTTATTAACATAGGAAAAACCAGCACCTATTGTTATCCATAATTAAAGGGACCATGATGGGACTGCAAAAGCATGGATGGCCCCAGCCAGACCACCCCTCCTTTGGCAGTGGTGACTGGCATGGGGAGGAACATTAAATAGAGGCTCCGTCTTAAGATACTTCAGCCAAGAGCTTCACAGGGGTCGGTCCCAACATGTGAACCCCAATTCCTGCCCTGAGCCTCACCCCCCAGCACCCTTCCTCCTGCCTCTGGCCACAGACCTGGCATAAAGCAGGGGTGCCTTTGGGAGAGGGTACTGCAGGGGTGCAATCCCACCCTTCCCTATCAGCAAATCCTTTCTGACCAAGGGGCACAGGGATAGGACACATCCTGGATTTGGCCTGGAGTTGCATAACCATCCTTGTCAAAATTCAGGATTAACAGGTTATATTTTCATGTGCGAGATTGTTATCTGCCCCGAGAAAGGTTTCCGATTTCACCAGCACTAATCAGGACGCCACAATGGATTTCCGGTCTCGGCAATGAGGCTCAAGAGCCTTTGTAGCTTGTGGAGCCGGTTTTAATTCAAATCTAACTGGCAGAGCTATTGTAGGCTGCATGTTGAACAGATTAAAAAAAGTCACTTACATGCTACTGTACCTTATTTATAAATCCATTTCTTACAGACACAAATCCCTCTGACCACCACAGCATCTGGTAGCTGCGCTACCTTTCCAGGAATGACGCCCTCCATCTCTCCAGCGGCCCTGAGCAAAGATCCCCATCACAGTTTTGTGCTTTAAAAGGAACGTGCCAAAAACCTGCACTGGTGACCACCTCAAGTTCTGGTTTATGCTGTTAAGGGTATCATAAAAAACAAGTAGCACATACGTCCCATCTAAAGAGATTAGCGTGCCGTGACAGCCCGTGCTCCCGAGCAACGTGGGACTGCACGCCCTGCATCGTACTGTCGGCTCACCGGGGCATTTCACGTTTTAATGCTGTCACCCAGACTCGACACCCTGGCAGAGAAGATGGAGTCGGCCTAGGAGGACAGTCAAGTACAAAACTACTGATGCCATAAATATAACTGGGAGGGCAAAGAGGCTCCCAAGAGGGACTATCTTTGTGGACAGAGAGGGGAAAGGCTCATTGATGACTGGCTTTAGCAGATGAGTAAATTAGACCTGGGTTATAGCCTTCTTGTTCTCCCCCTGCCTCCGCCCCCAAGGACTGTGTGAGTCAGTGGAACTGGAGGGAAAATACACACTAAATTCTACAAGTGCAGGAATTAAAGAGACATCTACAAAGCTTGCCTCTGGCGCTCAATACCAGCTGCAAAACTGGGTTAGCTTGACATTGCTGCTGGAGGTGAACAGGAAGGCTGGCTGAGCAGCAGACAAGCAAAGCCCCCCTCTGCAAACCAGGTGAGCTGAAAGCTGACTGCAGTCTCATTGCTAAGGCATGGAAACACGTTTTTAAATGTTTAAATCCGGGAGTGGAGTGAGAGCAATTAAGAAAACAACCTCTGTTTCCTGCACAAACACGAGGTTCAGACAGTTTGGGATTATGAGATACATGCAAATCTGCAAGTCTGGTGTGAGCCAGTTTTTGAGGGCTGGAGACCCCTGCAAGTTCTCCGAGGTTCAAAAAAGCTTTTCCGTTAATGGTCAGGTCAAGAACATTTCAGTGTTGATGCTCTTTTACCGGTGAGAGCAGCACCAAATCAACCCCAACCGACATTCACACTGCCAGGCACCAGCCCGGGAGAGCTCTGTAAACGGTATCGCAGCTCCAGAGAGGAAATCTCACATGTCTCGTAAATCCTGCTGCAGGGACTGCCACATCGCAGGGGGCTCGTTCGAAGGCTCTCCTGGTTCGTCCGCTTGGACAGGATGCCAGGACCTGCCAGCGATGACACCCAGCTGCCTCTCCTGAAAGGATGCCACCCGAGACGTCTGCCTGTCGCTGCCCTGGCAGCATTCGGAAACCGCTGTACAAACTAACCCAGAAAAAAGCAACAAATTACTAGGTTACGCTGAAGAGTCTTTTTTTCCTTAATACTTTCTTTTCTCTCCCCGTTTGTTGCTGGACTTGAGGGAAGGGTATAAAGGCTGATAAAAACGAGTCCAGAAACCTTTGATACTTCTCCCCAAGTTGGCGAGGTTTCCTTGGGGCTTAGAGCTGCGGCTGCTGCCGGGGTCAGCTGGGAGGAGGGAGAGGAGGGCAGGGGAGGGAGAAGGGGAAAAAATGAACAGCTGCAAAGCAATTAAGCCTGCCTCTCTGCCTTACTGTCCAAAGCAGGCAGGCAATCTAATTCAGCCTGGTGCCTCTCTTCCTTCAGCCGTCTGGTGCCTGCCTGGGATTCAGGAAAGGGGCTGTCTGACTGCCCACTTTGTCTCCCGAGCCAAAGGGGCCCTTCCCAGCCACAATTTCCAAAGGAAAGAGATCTTGGCTGGCGGTGTCTCTTCTTTTCTGAGAAAAACATGCGCTGAATGTAGTGGCAGCAGCTTTATAACCCTCTCCTGCCCTTCCTCAGCAAACAACCAAAGTGGAGTTGGAGCAAGAAAATGACCCCGCTGGCTCCTCCGCTCAGCACTTGTCTCCCAGCACAATGAATCAATTAGCATCCGATCATTATTGTGGTAACTGTATCTTTCACAAGCCAGATTTTATATAGAGATAGAATAGGATGTTTTCTGCTCATTTCCTTCCTGTCATTCCAATCACGAACTACTGTTAAAAATACAATGCATTTAAAGTCTGTAATATTTGCAAGCATGCGTTCCAGTTTCCCAGCTGAATGGCTGGTCTTTTGTTTTCTGCACAGTATAGGTATGGAGGAACAGCGATAAAGGGGAGCCTGTAGCGCAACTGGGTTAGAAACTCACACAGGGCATATACAGAAGGTCATCTCATTTTCATGCTCCTGATATGAGGGATTACTTTAATTCCTTATTGTGGCCAACTGTTTCAGTTTATAATCTATGGCGCAGGACTCCTTCCAGCATGTCTAAGGTGGTACTTGTCCCGATATTTCTTCAGAAATTGGCCAAAACGTTGTATTTGGAAAATGTTAGTGCAGCAGTAAAAGCCTTTTAGTACCCAGTCAGAAGGAGAAAATAGGCTCTGTTAGGAGAACAGAGTACAATTCAACTTTACTTCCAGTTAAGTTTGACAGTAATCTAGACGGCAGGTAGGCACCCTCCCTCTAGCGTAATCAAGACAGAAATAGGCAAAAATGTGTATTTTAAATGCAGCTAGACAGCATTTCATCTTATGAAAAGCCTCAATACTGTTATCATAAGCAGAAAAAATAAGAAATCACAGAGAGAGCAAGATTTTAGCTCACCGTACTGACAAATGCTTTATAAAGTATGAAATTTGAGGAACCTCTGTAAGCTAAAGCACAGTAGTTTTATATATTGTGTAAACCTAGAATGGAGCAGCACACCCAAGTCAGGAGTCCCTTTCTAATCTTATTCCACATAGGGGCCCTGATGAAGGTCACAGTCCTTTTTAAAATTAAAATGTACAGACATATAGATCTATGCCACTTATGGAGGAAAAAGCTCAGACTCTGGACTGGGCACAAAATGGATTTGTCCGTTTCCCCCCTCACTGCCAATATTTTTTTCTTAATTAAAAAAGTTCTTATTAAATGGCCAGCTTTTCTTTTCTTTTCTTTTTTTTTTTTTTTTTTAAAGTAAAATACAACATAAATGTATGTTGGGGATTTTAGATAAAGTCCTAAACTACGGGAAAACACCAATATGTCTCACAAAACTTTTTTCAGTTAAAGATTTACTCACATTTCAGGACCATCACACAGTCTATAGTGATGTTATCAGCATTTCTCTGTTCTTGCTGACCTTAAGCACTCTTAAACCATTAAATACATAATATTTTCTGATAATAGAATGCCATTCACATTTCGGTAACAATAATTCACTTTAATGAGATAAGAACTTACACATCAAATTACTCTATCTCTGTTTGAGAGATATTAGCGCAGTTTGGGGAACTGTAGAATCACAAATAATGACATCAAGAGTCCAACTCTATTCCTGGAGAACTTGTAACTCCCGGTTGCATCAGCAGGAATCTGAGATGTGTAAGGATTGCAAAATCAGACATTAATCTGCAGCGAACAACACAGGTATGGGCAGTCCGCATTTTTGCCTTAAGCAAACAAGAACCAACAAGACTATTAATGAGAGAAAACAGCACCAGTTTCTAACTGCACGTATAAACAGGCATTAAAAACAACTGTATTCCTTAAGTGAGTCATTACATCGTAAAGAAAACTTTTACAAGAAACTTCACGTTGTTTACAAATTTCCCGTTTACATAGCTCTTTAATTCTTTCCTTCCCACTCATAACACGCGCACCAACCTCAGTAGAGAGAGCTGCAAGAGACAGAAACCTGATGCTTAAATTAAAAAACACAGAATCATCAATATTGACTCCGGCACCTTCAGTTCAGGTTCTCCACTTCTTCTGCAGTCGAATAGCTAATGCAATCTAAACACAGACCGCCTTATCAAACTAAGACAAGATTACTCAGCTTTCTCCTGGCACAGGGAGATTCAGCTCTTTAGATCCTGGAGGCTGCTCTCTGGTGCAGGCTGGGTCCGGACTGTGGGAATGGCCACGCTGCCTTCAGCACTCCCCCGGTGCGGTGCTAGGCACAGCGCTATTGCCGAGCCAAAGACAAAAAGTACAGCAGGAATAGCTTAATTCCAGCTCTAAATGAGCTCAGCGGGGAATCTAAACAGTCAAGTCAATTGCCAGAATCTGCACTTTTCAACCTTGTTCTGCTCCTTTGATCAGACTGAATTTTGAGCTACGGCGATTAATGGACTAATAGAGGAAGTCACAGGGTATCTCTTGGGAGAAGAGGGAAATGAGAAAAAAATATCTCATCCTTGTTATGCGTCTATTCTGCTAAACGCCTCATTTCCACGTAGAAAACTAAAATGCCGCTGCAGAAAGTGTGCTGACTGAGCTGGAAAGGAGGAGAAAAAGGGGGTTGTACAAAACAAAAAAATAATGCTCACACGATCGTTCATTCATTGCTTAAACACGCCCTTCGGAGCAATGGTAAAACAAAACAGACTATCCAAATACAAGTGCCGTGTAAAGTACCCTTCCAGTACAGTAACAGTTTATACTTAATAATGCCGGAGAGTAAAGGAAATATTAAACACATTTATTATGCAAAGAGAAGCTGCCAAAAGCCCTGAGTATTTAAGTACTGAGAGAAACAGATTTGTTTATGACAGGGATACACACTACAGGTATCCCAGGATAGTATGTCCTCATCTTTCTGCAAAGGGAAGTAACATATTAACATTAGCAGCCTACAATCACAAAAGAAAAAGAGAGGGAAAAAGTCTTTGGTAAGAATTTTTTTTTCTTCTTCATTTGCTTTTGTTATTGCTGTGCCCGAGAGGAAGGGGCAGCTTTTCTTCCTGCAAGGGGCAAATTTTGCTTCTGCAATTCATGCCTGTAAAAAACAAAGCCCAGAGGACTGCAGATAATCACTGGACTGATTAAAACATAAACTTATTCAAAGTTTGGCACGTTTGCAAAATGCTGGTACTAACCCCCAGAAAATAAAAACAGAAAAGCCAAAAACAATTCAAATGTAAACTTGAGCGAAGGTAGGAACAGTGCATCAAAGCTTCCAACTCTCTCTTTTTTTGTCGCAGCACTAATGTGCCATTGCCAATGATTGCTGTGCCCTTTGCTGCATCCTTCTCCTCCACCTTTGGTCTTTCTTGAGCATACAAAGACATACATACACGATTCAGTCCGCCCTCAGAAATAATCCTGTAGTCGTCCCAGGATGACCTCCCACTGTGTAAATTTAGGTGTGTGTTTTTTTTTTACAAGATCGAGCTGTTAATGTAATGTCTTAGACCAGGATATCATACTATTTTGTCTACATTACAGGGCTTATCCTCCTTGTGGGTCTCTTATCAATTCTGTAATGGGGAAGAATAGCTCGGCGTAGCTTGCCCATAACCTGCATTCACATCTGCATCGGTCTGACACGGATCTAAGGTATCGCGTTTTCATTACTTCAATGAGAAATGTTAAATAATTTTGCTAGTTATCCAGAGATTATTATTTATGCTAAAGTGATGTATTTCCTATCTTCTTCTTTTAACATTCCCATATACAAAGCATTAAATTGTAATATAGGATTACTGTTTGTTAACAGTAGTGCTTTTAAGAATTATGTACTGATAATGATAATATTTGCTTTTAAAAATGCTATAAAAAATTTAGCTTTAACACATACATGTAGTAGAGTGACTAGCCTTCAAAGCCCGAAGAAGAGCCGCTACATTCTGATTGCGGATTTCTATCAATTATTAGTGCCGGCTGCTTGAAATAGTCCAAAGTGCTCAAGACAGAAATATTACACAGTCAACACGGCAGACTGATATGCTTCCTAAATGTACAGTTTTTGAAGACAGCTCGTAATAGTGTTTGGCTTTCAAACCTTAATGTTAACAGCTTTGATGGGACTGCTTCTAATTTGTATTTAAGACCCATTACCTCTTCCTCTAAGCAATCTTCATGAAACATCATTTGTTCTAGGGGGATATTTGCCATCCAGTGCAGCTCCGTAATGGCCGTTAATTCACACCATTTTGCTTGCTCCTGTATTAATCAGCAAACTGTGAATCATCCCAGTGTTTCCAGACTTGCAGATGTACGAGAGAACCACCGAGGCCAGTTCAGTTTCTCTCCCCATTCAGACGCGGAGACAATATCAGTTCCTGTTTACAGCCACGGCTTTGTTTTCCCCCACCCACACACTGAAATTTCTCCAAAATGCCCAGAGAAAAAGAAATAAGAGACTGCGTTCATTTTACCAGGAAAGATATTTCTAGGTATTGCATCTGAAACAAAACATGTTTGTACTTTTATTTTGTGTGCAGTGTTTACTGCAGCGAGGCAGAAATGACAGAGGAGCAGAGCAGAAGGACAAAGTCGGCTGCTCCAGTCACCCCACCCTGCCGAACCGCCGTCCGGCGCCAGGCACATGATTTAACAGCATCTGAGGGACTCTCTGCTGTATTTGTTTGCTTTTTATTCTAATGGTTAAATTAGACTTTGGTTCTGTAAGTATTTCTGCCTTGTGGAATACGGATGTAATTTTAGACTACTACAAGACAATACTAGGTAGAAACCACCCCAAAAATCAAGGGTACAAGCCATCCTCTCACAGTATCACTGCAAAAAGTATTAATTATTAATTTAGGCACCAAATTTGAGGTAGTAAGAAGGGCATGGTTTTAGGGAAGTGAGCGCATTTTCTGAAAGCCAGGCTGCTTCTAGCTCAAAATAAGCTCCCCAAACTTCCATTTACTAAGAAAGATAGAGAAAATACAGACAACGAACAAACCTGTCTTCCACAAATGTGGGGGAAAATGGAATTAAGATGTTCTGATATTAATGGGAATTTACAGCACGGATGAAACGAGTTGGGTGTACAACAGGGTCATGGAAACCATTTCCTCATTGCTATTCATCAGCATGCCGTGCCATGAACACACCTTTTCAATATAAGAATTATGGGTGCACTGACTTGTAAGTGAGGATGCAAGTAGTGTGTCTTACCCATCACTAACCACTATTCACGTTGTTATTTTTAAGAATGATACACAGAAGGAAGTTATGGCATTCATTATGAAGCCAAACAGTGAGAAGGTCCCTGAGCCTTTCCCTAGATTCCTAGGATGTTTATAACTTCATTGCATCTGAGGCCACAGTTGAGAAAAAAATAGATGCTCAAAACCGTTTGCTCCACTGCTTATAAATTAAAGATTTCTGCATATGGATGATTTTTTTTTTTTGGGGGGGGTAATAAAGAAAGCAAACTGGGTGACTTGAAAAAAAAACAAGCAAGAAAATCTGCAGTTGGGGCCTGATTCAGCCGATGTTTAGCCCAGGAAAACTTGTGAATACTGCTACCAAGCTGCCTAGAAAACCCGAGAGAAACTGCCCACCTAGGCTGGCAGGATCAGAGTGGTTTTGGTACGAATGGGTGTCAGAATATGGTTCCACATCAAATGAATCAGACACTTTTTAGCATGATACCACCGCTTTCCCTACACCTTTGAGAGAAGAGGTTCTCTCCCACCCCCCGCTGCAGAGCAGAAGGAAACAACTGTCTGTTGCTTAAAGCTCAAAACCACAGAAGCAAGGCGTTTTTTTAGAGATAACGCAGAACCTCTGTGCGACGGCACACTCTCCTCCGCTCACCCCGCGGCTGTGCGGCCCTGCCAGGAGTGGAGGGCGGGGGGACACGGCGCTGACACACAGCCTGTGTCCCGGGCACCAGGAAGCTATTAAAAGCAGCCTGTCAGGCTGAAATTCGGCGCCTTGTCCTAAATTTCTCTGGGATAAGTCACATTTCCATCTACACGTTCACAGTGCATAAGTACTACTTCCTCTTGTCTTTCTCCACCGAAAACCCGGACAGTACCGCGTCAGCCCGCACACACATCGCTTCATCGTCCTGCAGGTAAAGAAGAGAAAGACTTTCCTGAACGCCTCCCAGCACCCCTCGCTGGTGTTTTAGAGTACCTCCCGAGTCCCTTTTTTCTTTCCAAGTGGATTTTAAGTTGTCCAGCGTGAGATTCCCATAGAGTGGTCTGTGTCCTAAGTGCTAAATTGCTGGTAGAACGTCATCCATTTTATTAAACAGGTCATAACTAAGGGAAAGACCCGGCTGGTCTGAGGAAAGTGCTGCAGCTTTGATGTAGCGTCCACATTAATTTCAGATCCAAAAGGAGGGCGATGGTGAGGGTGGGGGAGGATGCTCCCTGCACAGCGTTCAGAAGGATTTGGTCTATTTACAAGCTTCTCCTCTGCAGATTGCTTCCCCTAATGATGTGCTAGGTGGTGTCCAAAAGTGCTTTCAGCACAACAGATAGCTAAACTGGAAGGAATGATGAGTGCGTTAGGCAGAGCTGCTAGAAATATCAATGCCTGTAAACATCTTAAAATACAAGCCAAAGAACTGGGCTACAAGAACATGGCTACAAGGGCTCCACTACAAGAGGGAAATGCTTTGAAATACCTGTAATCTAACAGAAGACGACAACACACACGATTAAAAAAACCACTGCAAAAGAGCAATGGGCTAAGAAGATCAGATGTGAACTAAGTTTTTTATCTTGATTACTGCACTTCCGAAAATGGTGTATTACTGTTGGCATGTGAGGCCAAACACGCCATTGCTTTCCACAAGTCTACTCCTTACTTTCCAAAAGGTATCTTACACTATTTATTCAGCGGGGAGGGAGGGGAAGGGAGAAGATGGCAGACCAATAGCTTCAGTCAAGCTCCTCTCAGACTCTCTTGAAAGAAGAGAGGGGAGTCTCCAAGTTTGAAAAAAAATATCAACTCAGTTGCAAGTGCATGGATAAATATAAATTCAGAAATGACCATTCAAGAAGACGTTTTTACATCTGTGGAGAGGTCAAACTCCAGGCTCAGCCTCATTGCTCTCTGTGCTCCAGATTCATCACCAGCTTCCTTTATTCGCCTATTCAGAGGCACTTAATTAGCTGAAGGGCTTGTTGCTTTGCCTTCAAAAGCTCTCCACTCCCTCAAAGGCTTTGCTTCGGTATTGTGCTACCATTGCCCTTTGAAATCAAATCTGTTTTTCTTTTCCACAGCATTAGTTTAAAAAAAAAAAAAAAAGTAATATTTAAAAAACTTTTTCCAGAAAAGAAAAAAAGAAAAAAAAGAAAAAGAAAAAAGAAAAGAAAAAAGAAAAAAGAGAAGGTAAAAGAAGGAAAGAAAAGAAAAAAGAAAAAAGAGAAGAAAAGAAAAGAAAGAAAAAGAGAAAACGGAAAAAAGAAAAGAAAAAAGAAACAAAGAAAAAAGGAAAAAGAAAAAGATGGCGGGGAAATACCAGCGGAACTTCATTCAAAGTGGCTTTAAAGATAAGTTTGACGCTTAAAGAAAAAGGGGAGGGGGTTGAAACCGCAGATGAAATTTGGCCAGTACTTTTGGTCTTATTAATAATGCATGAAACTGTGGTTGTTTTATGTATTAGGAAGACTCTTTGTGACACCTCGGAAATCCCAAATAAAACATGATTTTTCCCTGTACTTACAAGGAGACTGTAGGTACTCAGATGCTGTGGGCTGCGTTCTCTGCTTTTCCAAACTCTTAATCAATCTGCATCAGAACTTATAAAGTGCTGCTGAATCCGAACAGACTCATCTAACAGTCACGGTGCACTGACTTTTCATGGGCAGAAATAACTTCACATAACATAGGACACCCAGGAACCAGTCCGTGGTATTAACATTTCTGTTTATATTAATAAAAGCTGTATTTTGTATTCCATTATATTTATTTAACCTTTGACATCTAAGCTCTGGGTCAGTTTGCTCTTTATAACAGTGCATTTCTTCTTCAGTTTTGTTTCTACATTTAGAGAACTCATGCTCAGAAACAAGATTTTTTGTTTAATTTTTTTTCCCCTAGTATATTTAATCTAGCTTAGGGGTTTTGGTGTTTCTCTGCAACCTATAATTTACTCTGCCAACTCAGATACTTATTGCTGCTTTTACCACAGTTAAAGAAACACTGTCAAGTCCTTTTCAAAGGTTTTTTTAGTCTTCAGCATGCTCTTCACTACCTCATATGCAGTCCACACCTAGTAAAATATAGCCATTTTTACTGCAAATAATATTCTTTTTCTCTCTGTCTCTTCTCCTATCGTTCTTCCTCTACCATCATTTTTGGCAATGAAGCTGAAACAAATAAACCCTGCACTGACAATCCAGTATACAACTATCTGGATGTCAGCAGGAATGCGGAGAGCTCTAAGAATAGCACATTTGGTTCCTACAGCGCAAGCGGAGCTCAGAAATGCACAGTGTGTCCACCCAAACAATGGCTATTTGTTAGCTACATCCCCCCCCAACAAAACAACCTTTTAAGTTGTGTTTTGGTTTTCAACATTTTACACACAGAGCAGTGGGCAGTACTGCCCTCCTCCCCGAGACTCTCAAATTTTAACTCGGACAGACTTGGGCTTGGAAAAGTAATGGCCACCCCAAAGGGTTTCTTTTATTCCAGCCTGACTTAAGCTGCAAAGATCACCGGCTCATTTTCCTGCCTTCAGGGGAACCCTCCTTTCCGTTCGCAAAGGCCTGTGTCTGTGACGTTGGTGGGAGTAAAAGAAGAGGTCTTCTGGAAGCGGTGATGTTGTCTCAGCATTGCTGAAGGCAGAATTGGGCCCAATATATCTGACATGCCAGAATAGGAGATCTGCAAGTACAAGCTGTATTTAGACACGAAAATCAGGGAGATGCCCAACTATTCAACCTGCCTGGGCAAATGCAGATTTTCATGCACCCAGAAACAGCCAGTAAAGTCAAGTGGTTAAGCTTAAGCCCAGAAAACAGTGTGTGATAGTTTTGGAGACTATCTTTGGCTCTCTGGCGTTTACTACTATCCTTATATTGCGGATTTATGAGCCCAGACCTTTGAGTGTAATTTCACTCAGCAAGTATCAGTCCTACATGAGTAAAGTGAAAACCTGCACATATCCACGAGAACGACATTAGCACCACCGGGCTTTGCAATATCGCACAATGCAAACTGTCAGTGCCTCAGTCAATATCCGTCAATGCTCGACAATAAAGACATAGCGCCTCAGATGGGAAAAATTAGCCCTTATCAGATTTACCAGTTGTCCAGGCAATACGGGATCTGGGATGGAGACTGATTACCCTTAAGACATATATTGTTAAGTACCAAAATGGTAGAGCTGCGAGGCGCCACTAGTAACCCAGCTTTTAGAATGTGGAGTCTTTGCTTTAATATGCATTAAAACAAGAGCAAAAAGCTCACTCTGGGTCTATGTCCCAGCCGCTGCTCTCTTCCCCATGTTGCTCTGCCTGCTACAAGGATCAAATTTCATGGTTTATTGTTCTCCCTCCAACTGGCCACCATCCACATTCTTCTTCGGTACAAAGCTGCACCTCTTGCTCAAAAGAAGAGTGTACTATGCCTTCTTTTTATAAATTTTAGTCACATTTACAAACACACACACAGAGTAAGGGGATGACTTTTAAACACTAAACAACATTCCAGGGAATGCTGTTATTTTTCTTTGAGCAAATTTCTGTGAATGAGGCTAAAAAGGGCAATTGTCCACCAGAAGGTTACTAATTTTTGAAGATGCAGAAGTTGGCTCCCCTGTCTTCTGAATCTTTAACATTTTGCCTTTTAATGAAACAACTGCTCTATGCTTGAAAAGTCCTATTCATCACCTGCCTCAGGAGAGAGTTGGCACCGAGATTCTGCAAAGCTCAAATTCAGCTCCGGGTACACTGCTGGAAATCAAACCCACAGTCGCTGGAGCTACTTCGCTATAATGGAGTAAATCTGGTACACAGCAGGTCGGGTCCAAAATTTCGGTATCAATGTCTCAATGTAAATAAGAAATCTCTTGCAGACAAATAACAGATCTACATTCTAGATTCAAAGAAGCATAGCAAGTATCCCAGAATTTTAAGGTTCCCTACCTAGAATATTTTTTCCATGTCATTTTTCTTTTAATTCAGCTCTCGGGATCTGTTTTCTTCTATGAGATTTGCAGCAAAGTTTTCAAAACCTAACAAAATATTCCACTCCTTAACATCCACCATCTTTCTTCGGCAGCTCAACAGACTGTAAAACCGAAGCACTGTCATCTGGTGTATAATTATAGTAATAAGTCTTACTTGTAAAATGAGGGAGGCACCATAAGCTTACCTAACTAGTCTGAAAATGTAAAATGCTCATCACCTGTAATCGTTGTCTTAACTGTCCTTGATCTTTACTGATAGCCGCCAAATTATAATAACTGTCTCTCTGGCGGTGAGAATCAGCTAAAAATGCAGCACAGGCAGAGCACTAGGGAAGTTGCTGGAAGAGGGGCTATTTTGGCCAAATAAAGAGACTCACTGCAGGAATTCCCCCCCCCCCCCCCCCTTTTTTTTTTTTTTTTTTTTGGCTAATCATTGATGTAGGGGGTTCAGAGGTGTAAGACAAAAATGCAAAGCAGGGAAAACTAGGGCACAGGAAACCTCAGGAATCCAACAGGGACGTGGCAATTCCACACACCCAGCGGGGGAGCCAGAAAAAAAATATATGCTCAAAGGTTATGGACATATGATCAAAAGCAATCATGTTACTGCAGTTACCAACTTACCAGCCATCATCCGAGATGCAGTAAAACACCGTGAATGTATTCTTCACCCACACTGCCTCCAGAGTAAAACATCTGATGGGCAGTAATTCATGAAGCTGCAGCAACTTACTCACTTTCAATCATATGTCCATCCATACTCCTAGATCCCAAGCCGGCAAGACCCTCTACTTTGTGTTTAATTTGGGTCCCACTGAACGCAAACAGGGTCCTCACGTGCTTAAAGCAACATAATCGCCTCAGGCCTTTGTTGAATTAGGGGCCTTATATTTATAACCCTTTAAAGTGAACTATAGATGCCATATCATTACATGTTATGTATTTAGATAAGCAAATTCAGCAAGACACCAGTCCTTCCCAGCTGTCTGTTTTAAGCTGCTGTATTGAAGCAAGGGAGTACTGAGCATGCACAGCTTGGAAAAGAGTGAGTCGATCCTAAAGTGGCACAGTGGAAATGCACCTCGTATTGATTTACCACTAAGAAGTTGACATTTAGTAACTATCCCCTTATTTCTCATGGCTATCATAGGACAAGGTTACACCAAGTCCTCCATTGAAGAAATCCACCTCTATAAGAGCCAGTCACTTAGCAGGGAAGAAGAGCAAAGAAAGCCAGGCTCTGGAGTGTGTTCCCCAGCTAAGCACCACTCTCTCGAGCGGATCCTGGCACAGCTTCAGAGATCAACCTCTGGTTTGCTGGGTGAGAAGTGTTTCAATCCTTCATGAGGAGCTGATCGCGTGCGTGCACAACTGTGTGCACAGCTAAGCAGCTTGAAGGATTCTACCTCCAAAGTGTTGGTTCAGCCTAACAAGGTACATGGCTTTGGTGGTGAGGTTCAATCTGTTTCCCACTATTATTCCTAACAAAAGATGCCTATTTATTCGTCACACCCAGGCTGCTCTCAGACTGAGTCCCCAAGCGAGCCCTTCCTTGCTCTGAAGTCCCCGTTCACAGTAAATCTCTCTTATCTGGGGTAGTAGCGGATAGCGCTTCACACCGCTCCTTGAGTTTCAGGAAGAAGGTTGCTGGAGAGAAATCAGGGCTGTGTCTCACTCCTGCCAGCTGCATTTTTGCATTTACCAGCTCAGTTGGTATCGCAGATCAACAAAGGGTGGGGAATGGCCCTCACCCAAAGCAGGGCATTGCTTCTGGCAAATGCTGGTAACAGGTATTTCAAGTCTGCCTCTTTGTACTGTTTGACCTGCTGTCCATGAAGGAGTCATATTTTAACTTCGCTTCTCACCCCACCAGATCTTTTCCAGCCTCAGAAGCATAACACAGACATGAAGTTGTTGAAGGGCACTAAGAAAAAAAAAAATATTCCCACTAAAAAGATGATGGGAAACATGTTATGGGAACATCTCTACAGCTTACAATAGAAGCGAAATAAGAATACCACCTATACACATAAAAATAATTTATTTTAGTGGTATGAAATGTGTTTTGCCTAATAGCATAAAGTTCCCCACTGGGCTAGAAGAGACAACACGTGGTGGAATTACAGTACATTTCAACTGAAGAAATAAATAAAGTTACTTCTGGTAACACCAGGATGTTGTTACTGCCTTATCCTTGTATACACTGTGCACACCCCAGAAGTTTAGCGACGTCGCATTTGAAACGCAAAGGAAAGTAAAAATAAGAAAATAAATGACTCAATATTTTCACGTAAGCCCGATAAGACAGAAGAGATGTTCTCACCTGTCTGCTTTGAGATGGCAACGTGGCAGGCTGCATGTGTCTCTGCATCCGATGTGGCGGTATCAGCTGTCGAAACTGCTGCTGGAGAAACTGGCTGCTGTTAGCCTGCTGGGACTGCTGCGTGGCTGGAGACTGCTGCTGCTGCTGCTGCTGCTGCTGCTGCTGCTGGAGATAGTGAATGAGAGACTGCTGCCCTTGTCCTGCTGTCAGAGGTGACATCTTTTGAGTAGCTGACTCTGAGGCAAAGTGAGACAGTGGTTTGGTGTTATTGAAAGAAAACTGGTCTTGGCTAACAGGGCTCTCACTCACCAGACCTGGCTGTAAGCTACTGGATGGCTGTTGCATAATTATGTTCATATTTTTGGACTGGTTTGTAGTCATTGATTTAAAAAGCGAGCTCTGCATACTTGTGGGGTTGCTGGTGGGAGTGATGTTAGAGATTAATGTACCTTGAGGACTGAAGGGCTGCTGATGCAGAGCTGGGCTTGACAGCTTTTCTGGCCTGTACGGTGGAGAAGGTCCAGTATTTGTGGAGGCCATGCTGGCAACCAAGTTGTTCTGTGGACTTTTAATGTTGTTGGCTGGTAAGCTGGCTGCCGTCAGGGTGGGCAGCATGGAGCTCTGCGGGCTGAAGGGCTGCTGGTTCAGAGCCGGACTGGAGAGCTTCTCAGACCCATAAGGAGGAGAGGGGCCATTGGATGGTGTGCTGCTGGAAGTCATGCTTGAAAGCAGAGTGTTCTGAGGACTCTGAATGTTGTTTCCTGGTAAATTATTAGCAGGCATGCCAGACACCATAACATTTTGAGGACTGAAAGATTGATGGTGTGGGGATGATCCTGCCCTGTAAGGTGGAGAGAGACCAGGAGGAGACATAGTTGGCCAGCTGGGAGCTTGTACTTGTTGCTTAGTAGTAGACACCTGCTTGCTAGCTGCCAGCTGCTTTAGCTGCTGAGCGTGCCAGTTGGAGCCAGGTATGTTGGGTAAGGGTACTGGAAGCATAGGTGGTGGCTGGTTCTTGCTCTGAGCTGCTGTAGAGATGGGTGATGCAGCAGGTTTGCTTGAGGGAGGGACCTGGAAGTTAGCTCCAGCAGATGATGGTCTCATCTGAGGAGATCCTCCACTGGTTGGATTGCAGCCCGGAGAAAAATCCTTGTTAGCAACATGGTTCTCCAAGTGGGAATTCTGTGGGGAGGACTTTGGAGTGGTACTTATGCTTGGCTGAGAATGACTCAGCCCAAGTGGCTCTTCAGCCTTGCTGCACAAAATCTTCTCCAGATCCAGGTCATTGGGAGAAGGATCAGGCATTTTCGTCAGCTCTTCCAATAGATCTTGCAGCTCTTGGTCCACAGACTGTAAGCTGTTTCCTTTCTCATCATAGTGGACAATGTTATTGTTTTGCCCTCCTATTGACCCCTTCTGATTTATTTCCGTGTTGGGTGGCACTGAAAACGGGGAACCAATGCCACTGCCATTCATGTGGTTGTTTTCGAGGAGCACTGAATGACCTGCGACTCCCAGGGAAGAAGCGCCGTGACTGGTGGAGAACGGAGAACTTTGCATTTCTGGACACGCCACACTGGGATTGGCACCTTGGCCCATGGCAAGGTTTACGTCATCGAGACAAAGTCTTTTACTGTCATTTGGGAAAATGACATCAGGCACGCCACTGGAGGCAGGAGAGCTATCATCTTCTAGTTTTCTTTTAATGGATCCCTGTAACTGGGAAAATAAAAAAGGAAGAAGAAAGGATCCGTTATTGACCTTATTCTTACGTGCTCTGAAGCTCCATAATGTAACATTGGGGTGGAGATAAAGAAAATTAAATCATACAATTAAAAAACCAATCATGTGAGACAAATTCAATCAGGATTTAAGTGGGTGCAACTTCACTGGAATCAAAAGAGTTATAGTCAGACAAAGGCTAAATCTCACATGTTGGCCTTAAAACAGATGTTAAAGCTATAAAATACTGTCTGTCATGTGAACTGTAATAGAAGTTTTTTAAATAGTTTCTGGTACCATTTCAATTAAGACATTATACTCCCTGAATAACAGACATGCCAACATTTTTATGGTAACATTTTTTAGGTCTAAACAATGGCAGATCTGAATGAAACCCTGGACTGAATTTAGTGACCTTCTGCCAGTGACTCGGATTAAATTCAGACCTGAGACAACTAAATTGTTTTACATTCTTTATAGGCAGAACATCTGAAATAACTGGCATACTTTCTAAACAAACCAAAACAAAACAAATTCTCAACTGTCTCTCTAAACAAACTTTCAAGCTTCCTAATCACAGATGTTTTAGATTTCAGAAACCAGTAAATAAGTGTAAGGCAGTATGGGCTTTGGTCTTTTGAAGGATTGCAACTCATTCATAAAAATGGAAGCGTTTTCAAAATACAATTATATAAATATCTTGATCTACAAGAAATGGTAGAGTTGTAAATCCACAAATCTTAGGGAAAAAACCTGCCTTATACATATAAAGAAAGTGAAACTGAAAACAATGCTTCTAAAACTAATTCAGCATGATATGGCAATCTCCTCCAAATGTAATCATCTGTGGCTTTCAATTTTAACAAGCATGACCTGTATGTCGTAGGATTAATCAGACATTAACATTGCTGCTTCAAGTTAAGGGAAATAATCATTATGTCCTTGTTTATCAATAGAGGGAGGTAGCATTTAGAGAAGTATCTAATCAGCAGTGGGAAAACCATAGAAAGACACTGTTCCTCTAAGCTGGCTCACAGTAAAGCCTCTCCCAGCCCTGGCTTACAGTTGCAAGTGCTGCCAGTCATCTGGTACCATGAAAAAATTCACATCTAATAACAGCTCATATCACCAGAAAAGCCCCACCAGCTAACCCCGGTGTAACCAGATCCACTCTAGGGCTGTGGTGAGTATGACTAACTTCTAAATTTTACACTGATTAAGCACATCACAGTTTTGCCTAAGAGTCACTACGCAAGGGCCAGCAACTTTGGTGCTCTCAGACGACAGTGTCACAGGACGATCACTGTAGGGCGTGCAGAGGCTGCAGGGCACAAGGTGGGCACACCTCGTGTGGCTCCTTCTGCAATGTGCACGTGAAGGTCACTGTGCAAACGGCCAATGTCCGCCCCTAAATTCAACCTCTGTTCAGGCAATCCACACCACAAACGTGCATCATTCTGACCTGGGAACATGGGAGAGCTGCCTGGTGGCTCACTCAGCTGGACTCACACGAGTGCTCTCTCATCACTTATTTCTAAATTGGTGGGCAGAGAGAAGACTGCAGATTTGTGCCTGCAGTTGCTTAGGCTATAGATGCAGTTTAGGATTAGGATCAGACATTGCCATGCTAGTATCCAGCTTACACAGACGTTTGGAGGAGAGTGAGAGGATACAAGCTAATTGTACATGATCACCATGGCAGACGGAAAAGCAGGTCTGCATACTACGGAGAGCTGCTGATCAGGTTTTAGGAGGAGTTCACCTACCCTACATCAACAGACACAGCAGTTCTGAACGGCATTGTGGCAAAGAGACCTTTTTACATGGATATTTTCCCCCTACCCTCTAAGAGTTATCCCTTACTAGAGCAATCAGTGCTTCTCTCCTGTGACCTCCAGTTGCATTGCTTTAACACGGGTTGCACTCAAAAACCACTGGCAAGTGAGAACCAATGCTGAACGGGGAGAGTTGCTTTCAGTGCACCATTCACTGGTTGCCTGACAGCCCTCTTCGGTCAGCAGTGCTACGCGTGGTTTGAATCGTTGCTCTGCGAGAGACCGCCTTTACATCACAGCCAGAGACAGCTGAAGCATCAGCGATTTGATTATTTCTCTGGGCTGATGAGGCCAAAATTTGCTTAGCTTTAGGAAATGGAACAAGGCCTAAATCTTCTCCCAAGTGTTGGTCTAATGATGGATGAAATTGTTTTCCTTCATTTTCTTTGCTAAAACTAAGCCAGAGTTGCATGTTTCAACAGATGTTGCCCTGTGTAGGCTGAAACACGTTGGTAGAGCATAACTTCATGTATTTAAACCCAGACATGTACAGAGAATCTTTACAGGGGCTTCACAGATCCAAAATAAACACAGTGCGTTCCCAAGTTGCACCCTGGGAACCTTCAGGCAGGAAGTGGTGGGGGATCTCCCATACTTGGCCAGCTGACATGCTGGCATGCATGTCCTTGCCAGTGCTTCTTTTGCCATAGGACATTCCTATGCTCTGAGTTACTGGGGAAAAATTCGGGCTTTCTAAACACTTTGAAAAATAGTTTTTTAACTGTTGCACTGGGGAGTAAATGTGATGGGAAAACAAAACTCCATTTCCCCAAGACTATTACTAGATACAAACAGACAAAATAAGGCCATAGGTTTCAGATGGCACGGGCATTCCAAAACGGGGACAGGATTTTTAAATAGGATGCTGTGGCTTAACCCTCGTGAGAAGCCTGGCTGTAACAGAGGCAGCGAAATTAGCTGGGTGTTAATGTTGTCTTGAAAAGCGAGACTCCTATTTCCCAGGTGAATATATGCACAAGGACCATAAAATCCAGAAGACCAATTCCCCCAGCGCAGGCAGATGTAATTCCACGCAATTTAGCAGCATTGCTTTTGCTTAAGATAGATTTGACTACAGCCCCAAATTTGAGACAGAAAGATACCATCCTTAAAGCAACTAAACGAGTCATAGAATAATTTTGGTTAGAAGGGAGGTCTGGGTATCATCAGCCCTCTGCTTCAAGTACATCACAAATGAAAAAAATAGATGACAGTATTTCACCAGGCACTTAAGTATGAAGTATCAACTACATATATAAATCCCGTCTTGGGCTGGACGGGCTAACTGAGAGGTTTGCTTCAGTATTCCCCACTGAAACACACGTGGTTGTTATTCCCATGCAGCACGCTCTGTGCTGGTGCTGTCTGCGAGGAGCCAGCATTCTTCTCCCCAGCTCCCAGCGACTGCTCTCCAGGAACGTGCCACTGTGGCAGCCCTGACCAGTGCAGGGGACAGTAATGCAGTTTCATGTTACGGGGATGCTGGGTGGCTCGGACATGCTAAGAACAACAGTGGCAGGAGATCATCACTGAGGCACTATGACTTTTAGGACCAGGAGCTCCTGACCTAACTCATTCAAGAAGATGCTTGTTGGAGATCATTCATCCAGTACTCTCAGACGTCTCAAGACCATCTCTTTAAAATCTATCTATCCTTTGCTAGACTCTTCCTTACTAAAAACATTTTTACTGTCCATTTCCTTCATCTGGCCCTGGATTTCCCAGGACGGAGCTGATTTATTTCAACTCTTTCTCCCCTTCTTCAAGAGGGCTTACGCTATTTGACAAAATCAACAGAAATAAGAGGAGCACCAAAATATGTTCTTCCCCTTTCTCTGCTGATCAGTATATTGGGCAGCTCTGTTTCAAATTGAATACCTGACAAGTGAATAGAAATATTTTAAAATATAAGCACACACACACTTAAGCTGACTGGAGGCTGTGTATGGCTAAGTATGGGAAAGCTTCATTCACACGTGCAAGCAAGGGCAAAGCAGACAAGCAACAAATAGGCTCTTGTGACCTTGTCAAAATTCATTAAACTGCATCAGCATGCACAGGCTAACTTCTGTTTGGAAGTACCTGGGAAAAAAAGGCAGGCCTTTTGATTTGGGGAATATCCAATTACGAGGTCTCCACTATCTCAGATTTGCTTTTGGAAGTGAGAGTGCCGTGATCCCAGCACTACTATCCTCTCAAAACCAACAGGTTGTCTTTCCGGGAAAGACCCACGTTACAAACGAGTAGTGCTGCTAGCTCACAATGGCGGTATAACAAGAATAAATAATAACTGTTTACCATGCTCCGTCCAAGGAAGCTATACAGCTGTGGTTACAAACATCTAATTTGTCACACGCTACCTCGTTGCACAGAACCGATTCCCTACGTGTGGGCAGAGTGCTGCGCAGGCTTCTCTTGTGCAAAGAAGAAAAGGCAGACTTGGCACGCAAAACTAGTCCTCGGCTGCACCCTCTCCTAGGCTGAGCTCTCTGAAGTTGCCCGCTCGGGTGACTTTTGGCGTCAGGCACTTTTCAAACTCAGGAGGTGGTGCTGGCCTTGCGTAACTTACTATTTCTCAACGAAGGGAGGAAGGAGGGCTGGAAGTAGCAAAAACTGAAGCAGAGAGATCAAATTGTTAATAAATATACACTGTGGTGGTTCCATTGGGTTTTAATAACCAACCGACCGGGCATCTCTGGACTGGCTCCCTGCCTCGCTGTCACTCAGCCTTCCTCCTTTCTTTAATACATCAGCTGTCCTCGGTTGCCACTCCAGCTCTCCACGTGAGCCAGGCTGCCCCATGGCCCTGCTGCCAGCTCCTGTTAATGCTCCACCCGTCACTTGCTCCTTCGCCTGCACAGTATCTGGGAGGAAAGAGCCGCCGCGGCCCGCTCGGGAGAGCCTTGTTTCTCCAGCCTTGCAACGACCCCCCTTCCGCCAGAAAGAAGCCAAATCTAACCAGAGATTCCTACGTAGGTCAACGTAATGCAGAAATGAGAGTTAAAACGTTAGGCAAGGTATTTCTGTGCCTTTTCCTGGCCTCTGCAGCCTGTCAGAGATTCAAGACTTGATTTACAGCAACCGCAGGGTGCTGATTATTGATCTGCAATCACCCCGCCCCACTCACTGCCACTGAGAGATCCAACCTACAGCAGCGATTCCCACACCTACGCAGCTTCTTCAAGTGAGAACCGAGCCCCATGGGACGCTGCCATTTTGAACCGATGTCTGTAGAGTCTGCGCCGCGTTCTTTGGCGGCTGGTCCACCTCCCCCCGTCTCCAGCATGCACCATCATTGCTGGAGACTCTTGATTTAGTAGCATGAAATCTATGGATCCATGACTTGGATATCCAGAATGGGAGTCAGATAACCTTCTTTCACTGGGAATCTCAAGACCCTTGTAACTCTTGGGAAATCCCAGGTGTTGGCTTTTCTCTTTGTTTGATTGAAGAAAAGAAAGAAATGATGGTAAAAGGAGACGGGGCAGGTGGGGAAAATTTCAGTCTCACCACAGATACTGGGATTTGCTAGTGTTGTGGCAGGTTTGGCCTTTCAGAGCAAGACACTGGTGCCTCAGAAACCTGGGGAATCCAGGGGATCCTGGGGAATCACCAACAGGCCGCTAAGATCTGGCATATCTGAATTACTTCGACAGAAAGAGCACGTTTAATTTTTGGCGGAAGGGCTGAGCAACGCAGCAGCCCGAGATGAGTAAAAGTCTTTTTTCCAGTATTTTTTCAAGGTATATTGCAAACTTTTTTTTCCCTCTGCAAAGTATAAAACCTGAGCCTAAGGTTTGCTCAACTGAGCTGACCAGAGAATCTATCACTCTCTGTCTCTTTCAAACACTACACACTGCCAAAACTGGAAGTATGTATTTGCCAGAGGCAAACTGTTTGCAGCATTCAGCGATCGAGACTTCAGTCTCTGTGGCTTCAACAAGCTTCAGCGAGAGCTATCTGCCCATCAGCCCAAAATGTTTCTATCTGTTCTGACAAAAACAGTCATGTAATGAGAAAATGAAACTGGCAATTTTCCACATAAAACAAGAAAACGTCATAAATTTTTCGCCTGTGCCTTAAATACACAATTTGGAAAGGCTTGTGCTCTCTATCACTCACCCATCCACACTCTAGATAGGTTTCAATGTCCTACTAATCTTTGAGGACAGTTCTTGAAAAAGAGGTGGGAATTTGACTGCGTGTTTGAAGTCCGGAAAGTGGATCTGATATAATATTACCTTTTAAATGGCAGCAGTTACTTGCAGCCCTGCTTGAACTATCAGACATGCTGCTTTCGGTAGCAGGCTGGCTTGCACATGAGCAACAAAACCCAAATGCTCATGGGCAAAGATCCCGTTTAACTACAGCAGAACCTGGCACTGCATTAAGTGCATTTAGCACATCTGCAAGTTTCCATTCGTGCATGCTGGCTGCGGTTTGGTAACAGAAATTCACGTTATATATCTGAATCCAAGAAAAAATGCTTCCTGCTGACAAGTGAGTTGCCAAAGCAGTCCATGACTACGAGGAACATAAACTATGCTTTATCAAAGTCACATCTCAGGCGACAAGGAGAACTCAAGGAGGCTCGAGCAATTAAAACTACCATTCACTTTCTCCATACTGAGATTAAACATAAGCTAAAATCACATTCTTCCTACTGCTTTAGGCTGTTTGACCGTTCTGATTTCAAGCGATTTCAGCACGGCTGGACGTAAAGTTGTCATTGCACATTGTCAGGAAAGAGATCACATTGCGATTCTGAGCTACCAGAGGTGTGTTTCACTATGCTTAAAAATAGCAATACCCCAACTCCTCAGCTAAGGAGCACCAGCGTAAAGTCTGCATTGGAGTCTGCTGGGTATTTGTAGGCTGGAAAGGTGGCAGGTCCATTTGTAATGAGGTGTGGTGGTGGAGAAAGGATTATGAATAGGGAAAATTCACGGGGTGGATTTCCTTCTATTCATCACACTCATGGAAATAGGCAAGTGGAAGGGAGGATGTAGGAAGAGGAACCGGGGATGTAAGCAGTCATTTTAACCATGAAAGGGCATTGGTTATTAGCTAGCTTGTATGCATTATGCGGATTATTTTTACCTGGAACTACAGCTTCTCCCAATTTATAATTTACAGTGGCAATATGAAATCTGCCATCTTTAAAACAAGCATATTAACATAGATTGGAAGTTGCTACTTAGGCTATGCACATGTAAAGCGCCTCCTAAACACCGCTGCTACATTTGTAGAATTTGATCTCCCATCAGTGCAGCAAACATCAAGTGACTTGACGGGAGCGTGCTGTGATCCTTTGCCCCATTACTGTCACCACTCATTGCGATCTTCTCCAGTTATTCCTTCAGTGAATCAGGAACCTCAAGCTGTGTTAAAAGAGAAAGAAGAAAACAAGGTGTGTGCGTTCCCTTGATAAAGGTGGCAACGCTCCCTGTTGTGAGTGCAAAAATATAGGAAATTCCCTGTTACATTGCTGCAGTACAACAGGTCTCTTGTTTGACTGTTGCATGCACGTGGACTTTTAAATGGTGACTGCCGACCTGGCACTTTCTTTCACCTATGTGGCCTTCTTCCCCAAGTCACCATGCAGCATAGGAAGTAATCCTGGCTGCAAATACTCAGAACTGCATCGTTTTGCTGGTAAGCACAAAAATCCAAAACATCATGACTATACAAAACCAGAAAGATGTGATCTTACCATAAGCTTAAACCACAGAAACTAACAGGAAATTCAGCCCGGACTACCAAGAGCCTAAGGTATTAGCTTTTTTCCCTAAATCTTAACCAAAAATTAACGGGAAGGAAATACTACAATTATGATTTTCTCATACCGATTTGTGTGAACGCAGTTATGCTCATAATGACAGAAATCTGTCTGGTGTACATCCTGCTTTAAACTGGAACACCTTACAGGCTACACAGCAGTAAGTTTGTGAGCAAGGTTTTTCTGATTACCGTTGTGTAAAATTACAGGCAACATCACTAATGCCCATGTGAAGATATCAACGTAGGATCAGTTCCAAGGAGAAGAAAAACATAGCCAAGATGATACCTATTTTGCCATCCCACACAAGCCAGCCACATGCAAGAGACCAAGTAACATTCACTGTAAAGAAAAGAAAAAAAAGAAAAAAACCCCAAACCAGTAGCTTTGCTGCTTTTCAGGTCAGACAGAATTACCAATCTCATCCAAAAGGCACCAACAGAGATCTGCCCTATCAAAACAAATGTTCAGAGCCTTCCCGTCTTGTCTTTCCTTAGCAATTCATCTGCTTTCGGTATTAACGGCACTGTTAAAATGGAAATTTTTCCAGGAGAAAAATTGCTGTTGACAAATGGATCTGGAGGAACAGGACTGCTGCTTGCTCCTGTGTTGTACTGCTAGCAGGACATCTCTGTACAGATGCCTCTTAATTAGTCATCTGAAGACTTAACAGCAATCACGTCACACATATTGTTTGGCTGTAACTTCCACATTCCATTTAATGACAAGTATTATTAACTAGACAGCTGAAGACAGAACAAGTTCTCTGCCTTTTGGTTTTTAAGCTGTAGTACAAGAGCATTTCTTTCATAGCTGGCTGTAAATCAAGATCAATCTTAGACTCAACGCCTTTCCATCAGTATTACCTCATCTTACCTCAATTTTAATACCAGCAGTATTGTTTTATCTCCTTTTTTATAGTCCATTAATTTCAAAGTCCTATGGAACACTTTGCAGTAATTTTGTAGACTACATTAATTTCTCATGGCAATAGCTAGGCTGGAGAATTGCAGATCCTCTCCACTGAGCAAAAAGTGATGTTTTTGCTACTTGGGTCTACCGGGATTTGAAAGATACTTTTCCCTCTTCTTTTTCAGCCCCTAACACTGGCACAGTTATGCAATGACCACAAGTTAACAGGAGCTAAGTGTAAGAAACGGGCCGTACGTGTTCCTAAATTACGAGGTAGGTTTACCATTTACTAGATAACCAGATAAAATCCAGTCTGACACTTCTTTTCTGCTACATGTTGCATTATTTTTTAAAATCCCAGAAGACTTACTCCTGCAGTTTTATCACACTACAGGTTCCATTCTGTCGAAAGGTATGGTTGGGGAATTAAGAGCCTGGAGACAAAGCCTTCAATTAGGTCAAACCTGGGGCCAAAAAGCTCTCACGTTCTCAGAACAATAAGAAACAATGGGATTTCAGTCTGAAAAAAGGCATTTTTGTTTCAACAGCTGAAGTACCCACACTTACTCCCCCAAAGAATAATAGCTCCAACCTCACCTGTGTGGCTGCACCTGAACGCTAACACCGAGCGGCCTCACGTCTGACCGCCGAGTGGCCTTCGGCTTGCTTTCTGTATCGGAAAGCAAAGCATTACTGCATGCAGAGCTCTCCTCTAGGCTTGGCGGGGGACAAAACATTTAAAAGAGCAGTTTGAAGTTTCTCCGAAGAAGTATCAGAAACCGGAGCACAACTCTAAGAAGGATGGAACAAACGGGCAAGGAAAGGCAACGTCCTGAACGGCTCCTCTCCTACCCATTCATCCAGGGCCTTTGTTAGCCTCCTGGACGTTCCTCTGCCTTTCAAAACGTGAAACAATAAACAGGATATTGATTAATACAGAACCATAAAACCAAGCCTCACTTAGAGTAAAAAGATCACTAATCTAGTGAGTCTCTCACTGAACCGGGTGTAGAGGGAAGTCTTTTGTACAGCCAGAAGCAGAAATGTTTTGTAAAGCAGAAGAGTCTGGTAGTGAATATTTCATTTGTTTCTGACTACTTCATTTTATCCTGCCACTTTCATCTCTACCTACACAGCAACTCCACTATTCTCAGCATGCATTAACCGGAATAGGAACATGGTTCATTGGCAACATGTTATTTGCAGGCTTCTTTCCTCCTGGACCGGTGAGATGACCAGATCAGCACGCAGCTCTGGCTCCTACAACACACGCTCTTTGAACAGTATCTCTTACTTACCCGGGGACCTTTAAAGGGATTCTGCAAAATAGTGGTACTAAAACCCCCAAACCAAACACAGACCATCGCCCCACCCCTGAAGCCCTCCTCCCCTATAAAGCCATTCAAATCCTGGCCTCAGTGAGCTAAATATTTTGGGACGCTGACTTCAGCAGGGATGGGATTTCACTCTTTGCTCTTTCATTATTATTAACTAAAGGAGTGAATTAAAAATACACAGGATTTGGAGAAATTCTCTCCAGCAGAAAACGCAATGCTTAAGTTACTCGGTTTTTAACCAGAGAACCTCTCGACTTGCTATAGATACCAGTTCCCCTCTGTCCTAGAAGCAACGTTAATCCCACATTCATCACTGCAAATTGACAACATAAATGCTGACTTGTGCAAACAATGTTAGAGAAAATGGTGTTCTTGCTGCAGAAGTAAATTACACAGCCTTTCAAGCTTTCTACACTTCTCAGTTTTATGTAAACTCTAATTTCTAAGCCTTTGTTCTGCCTTTAAAGGTCACACAGTTGAAAGCTATGAAGCATAGCATGTGTTCCCACTGATATTAAAATACTGTTTACTAAATCATGCATATAAATGTAAAGAAGAAACTGTTTGCAACCTACTGCGTTAATAAGAGATGATTTATCAGACAACACGGTTCCAAGTATCAACACGTGGAATGTAAACATCTGATCTTAATCACGCAACGTAATTTTTTTTGTTTTTTGAAGTAAAGTCTCCACATTGCCATGCAATCACACTAACTTCTGATGACACCATATTTGACTGATTAAACTCTTAATCTTGGCAATGCTTAACTTCAGGAATACAAGCAGTCTTTTTAGATTCGAGCATATGATTGCACATTTGCAAGATCAGGATTTCATTTGCATATTCAAATTGCAAAACTGCATCTTCCCTTTGTGTAAGGCCAACTATAGCGCTTCAAATGCTAAACAACCACCGTAGAGTTGGACAGTATTTTTAGCATCTCTATGGTGCTCTTCTATCTTTAGCTGCTGTGTTCACAAACAGTCCCGCAGGACACTGCATAGCTAACATAGCTCGGGCTCTTCACCACATTCAGTTTTTCTCCCAAAACACGATGAAAGCAGACTCTACAACAGGCCAGTTCAGGACCTGCCAAAGTTTCCTTAGCTGCAGTGTCTTGAGCAGAGGAGAACTATATCAAAGTACTAAAACATTAAAACATGAGAGCATTCTGCTCTGGAGTGGGGATGGAGGTTGCCGTGACTTCCTCCAGGGAAAACGCAGCTCTACATTCCGAGTTTGCACTGTGTAGATAAATCAAGGAGGACAGTGAAGGATTTCTGCATGTTGTTTCCTAGCAGGATGTGCCCATGGGTTCATGGCAAATTTCTGGTCAAAGCTTAACCCTGCAAGAGAAGTTAATAATTGAACTTGCCAAATCATCACAATTTCTAAATCCAACTGCGTCTTGTTTTTACAAAGAGGCATATTAAACCAGTGAGCCATTTTATTAGACTCATGCTCATGTAACAAAAACATGTGTTAGCTCTTGAGTGCCAAGTATCATCCTGGAGGGTTACCAATCCCTGTTACAGATTTTGTAGCCAGACTGCAGTTATCTGTCATAACAGAGGAGGTAGTTTTGAATACACAGAATGAAGCACGCTGCTCGGTTCGGGAATACTTTACGTGGTCCTGGTCTCTTTGTAAGACTCTAGGATGGAGATGCACTGCAGGGTGAAAAAAAGAGCTTGACGCTTACTGCTGATAGCAGTGGGACTATCTCGCGGAAGCCTCCTGGATGGCTGGGGCATGGCCCCAAGCTTGCTCCTTCATTCCCTAGAGGAACTTTTGAAAATGGCTGCAGCATCACCAGTTCCAACATGCAACCATAGCAGCTGGGTCAAGTCTGAGTGCATAGGAAACATTTTGAGAGTCATCTGTATGAGGCGTTTCAAAACTACAGGTTTACCACAAAGAGAGAAAAAACTCATCATGGGAATAGCAGTATTAACCAGATGATTGACCTTTGCAGCTTCAAATCTGAAATGCTTTCCACACCAAGCTGGAGCTGCATATGGAGACAATAGCCTCCGATATCTTGATTTACAGAGGAAGTACTGATGGAATCCCATATATCCTGTTAATGGTGAAGGGAAGGGAATTATGTAAAGGAACTATTTTTTTCATTAAGTGCCTCAGCTGAGGTTTGCAGATGAGCCTAAACACTTGGCTCCTATTTAATTTCAAGGGGACAAGATAACCTGAAAACCCTTAGAAAACCTTAGACCTTGTGAGTGCTTCACAAATGGGCTCCTCATTTCACCATTTACACTTATCTTCTCTCCCATTCCTACATGCTATCAAACACTGTTATTAAAATTCTTTAAATGACAATGGGACTTTCCAAACAAACTGTGTTCATTAGCTTCCTCTACCCTACCACAGGTATGGCTGTACGTCTGCAAGGTGTGAGAACTGGGGAAACAGCACCAGGGCCAGGAGGCTGTGCCTTGGCTCTCTGGCAGCACCAGAGCAAGGCTGAGATGCACAGGAGGCAGCAGCCAGGCAGCAGCACGTACTGTGCACTAGGTCTACAATACACATCTGTGGTTTTTTTTTTTTTTTTTTTTTTTTTTGGTCAGTTATTTTTTCCTTTTAAGCACAGCACGTGTTCAATCAAGAATATCACAGTTATTCATTCGAAGTGTTTGCATTATGTAACATGAGCATCAGGTTAAGGAGAAAAGAAAAAAAAAACACAAGTACTTTGTTTTTTCTGAGCCCTTTCTTACAGGACTTAATTTTTAAATGAGTAGAGGCTTCCCCTCCACCCAGGATGTGAGGTTGACATCCTGGGGTATGGTCCACATCCTACTAAGGGCTCCTCAACTGAAAACCGTGGGTTGCAAGACTTGGCCTTTACTAAGAAACAATGATATTACAGGAAAACTCACTGCATACTTTTGAACATCAACAGTAAATTACCCTTCCATTTTCTAATACAAACATGATGTCTGGAGTTGAGCAAACACATTCTTGAAAGGTCAGAACACTTAAACAGTATGTACCTAGTTTAGGATGAAAAAAACTGTTGTTGCCTTTTAGTTATGACATTTCAGTTTACCCACAAGAATTACACTACTTCCCCTAAAAGTTTTCAAGCCCAAGAACATGCTTTTCTCCCAGTGTTGGAAAGTGAAGGTAAAACTCTCTTTCTGTATTAACTTATCACAGCCATCACTGAATCCAGCGATTTGTCAAGAATACAGCCATTCCTCCCCAAAGGGCTTCAGCCGCCAGCAGACGCGTGTGTGGGGAAGCCCTGTCCGCCTTCGAGGAGAAGGGGCTGGAGGAGCCCGACTTGCCCAGATAGCAGCCGATGGCGAGTCGCTGCCCAGGCGAGCCACATGCGACCATTTGCACCAAACTTTGCAAAGCTGAGAGAACTATGAAATCTCCTAAAATACAGAGCTGGAGGGTGGGCAGCTCTTCATTTTTTCTGAAAGACTGGGAGGAACTTCCTCTTTCAGTTACAGTTACACGGTCTAGTGAGGATATAACTGCTGTAACGATCAGGAAACGACTGTCATGTCGGATGGCACTACGGAGTGTTACTGGGGAGCTGCAAGGGCCTTGCAAACTGGGGACAAAAGTTTGGGTTTGCTGGAAGTGCTCTGATCTGAACACTAAACACAGTGTTGCGTCCACCTTCAAGTTGCAGGACGTTAAGGTAATTGAAGGAGCACCAGTTTAACCCTAGCCCAAAGAGGTGAGGTTCACTTCACCTCAACAGAGCTGCTCGAGGTCACTTCATCGCTTTAGACCATATTCCTTCCCTGGGGCTCAGACATCCCGAAGCCAAGGCTGCACGGAGCTAGCTCTGGGACTAATTAGCACAGGTGAGCACTGCATTAACGTGACCCACCGCACTGGGCCACGCTGGGACCTCAGCAGGACATTGCGTGCGCTGTGCCCAGGTAGCCTCAGCAATCTCAAGCTGAATTGCACTGAGAGAAACTCCCCTTATCTTATTCAGTGCTGATGAACAGGGACATCTTAGGCACGGTAAGATGACTGTCCTCTATATTATGAAATGACAGCCCCCCAGGTGGAAGTTGCTGAACTCCAGCTGAGAAGCACTGACTGACTGCAAATGCAATGGAGATTGAAGCAGGTTAGCCACTAAAAAGTGGTTGAGGGTAACCATTTTATTTCATATTGGCACAGAGACTGTCAGGTACTGCTTTGTAGAAGGGAGCGCAACTTCTTCAACTGGACTTAACTTGAGCATTTCCAAGTGCTTACCATGGCTGCAACCCCTCATCTCCACCCTTACCGCTCTGCAAAGCTCCTGCCAGCTTAGCTTTGGTCCTTGACAGTATTTCCAGCATGCACCGTGAGCATCGATATGCATTTCACAAGTCTCCCATTCCCAAGTTCCTAACGGAGAGCCAACTTGGCTTCTGAATGAAATTTTCAGTAGAGTCCCTCCTCGTGCCCACCAGCGCCATTGGTACCACACCGTGGCGCGGTGCGTACCCAGCCCAGTACACCTCATCCCACTGCTGTGGTTGCTTTGGAGGAAGAGAGCTCCAGTTCTTCAAAACACCTATTTCCTATTGAAGTTGCTTGTGGGGACTGCAAAGAAACTGTACCTGGTTTCCCGTGCTTCAGTCACTAGATTCACCAGACATGATATAGGAAATGGGCAGGAAACATCAACCTTACCTATCACAGCAATTCTTCCCCTTCCCTCCATGTCACGTCTGAGCAGCACACCAAGACCTGACCTTGCACTTTTTAGCGCAGCCTTTCTTACACAAACATTTGAGTCAGATCTAGAGACAAAAACAAATACAAAGCCAAATACGTTGCCTAATTTTTTTTTAATGAAAAAGGCTGACACCCTGTTTCATACCTATTTGTACTCAAATCTAAAACAAACTGCGCATTTTTAACTGCATGAATTTTGTAAGATCAACAAAAATTTAAAAACTCAACCTATTTTTTACTCCTGGTAAAGACTGTTAAAGAACTGATATTCCTGGAGCTCTGTACAGACGTGAGAGGTGCTGATGCACAAAAAAGGTGTACTATGATTAAGCACGTGAGTTAGGAGGTTTCAGCTGTTATATTTCTCCCTCTCCCTTTTACAGTTATCTTAATTTTGCTCCCATTAAAAAATCCGAGGCAGAAAACCAACGAAGACCTAGTCCTTCACCTTGCTTCTTTGTACAATCATTTGGACGATGGATGTAAAAGAGCATTTTTCTAACCTGGCAGCATTTTATAGTCACTTTATCCAGATGTAAATGACAGCATAAGGAGTAAGGAAGTGGAATCAGATACAGCATGTATTTCTCTAATAAAACTACCCCTCTTTTCCTCTTAAACACCTTAAATTGAAATACAATTTTCCTCTTTTGTTTCCCCATTAATCATATAAGAACAGGGAAAGATAAATATCAAGTGTATCTTTAAAGGGAAAATGCAGCACAATTTATCAGTTCTCCAATTAAAAAAATCTCCGTCTTCCTGGATTAGTCCCTTCTTTTTACCATAGTTGTCTTACCTTTTCGTAGTTTCTATTTACTGCCAAGAAAACACGCCTTATTATATCACTGGAGAATCTACAGGTCCTAACTGATCATCCAGACTCTTCCACATCATGCCATTTGTACGGCTGATCATTTGTGAAAAATCAAGCCTGTATCATATTTGGTCATGACCAATTAAGAATTAACTCACAATACTGAACCCAATTTGAGGTACTTCGTGTTAGTACACAACAAGACACCAAAAATAACGCACCGGAGAAATGGGGTGAGATTGGGGTAGACTTTTGATTTAAGGAAGTTTCTTCTCCAGCAGCACGCTGCGTGTTCCCTTACACGGCGTTTCCTGATTTTTGCAAGACAAATCTGCTCTGTAACAAGACAGACACTGTCAGAAGTGTCAATATGAGTAACTCCTTGAAAATAAACTTTGCTCATTTACGATACAGCGTTTCTAATGTGGGACATGAAACCGAACTGCGGGGAAGGAGCTTATCGGGTTGCCTGCAAGCGAGCTGCACCGACGGCAAAGCGCGAGGCCCGATTCCTCAACCCAGCGAAGAAATTGTGATTCCCTGCAAGAACTGCAGTGCGAGCCGATCAGACGCCGTGTCACCACGTTTGTTCACCAAGCGGTTGCGCAAGACGAGATTTTGCTCATCAGTAAGTACCTCCCGCTTCCAGGACAGGGCTCTGCCGGGAGGGCGCCTTTGGCAGCTCTTGCACAAAGACTCTGAAAACCACCAGCTCATCGGGGCTGCCTGTTTAGTTATGCCAAAATGAAGCTGCAATGGGATTCCTAGACAGCTCTTGCGTTGCCACGGTCTGGATCTCTCATTGCCACATATTAGTTTTGGGCTTCTAAAAGAGGTTGAACTTTTTTTGCCCCTAAAATATGTAGAAGTTCATAGATTGAATGGGAGGGAAGGACAATTAACTTCAAGTGCATTTCCTTTACTTGCTAATGGTTTGTGCTTAACTCTAAGGGTAATCCAAGAACAAGAAGGAATTTTTGTTACCCCTTAAAGATCTGTTTACATTTATCTCCATATGAGAAAGCAGCAGCAGCCTTCACCAACATGTAATACATTCCTGGCTTCTGAAGCACACAGCTGTCAAACAACTAAATACTTTTAATAGAAACCTGGTCCATTAACGAGCTGAACCATCAAATAGTCACGTGAGAGCAGCAAACCACCCCAGGAAGAGCTGCTGTCTTTCCATGCTGAACAAAAAAGCTATTTACAGTAAAAGAAATAATGCAACCTCTAATGCTTCTTTGCCTCCCTCTCCAACACATTTGAACACAACTTTCCCTTGGCTCCTGCTACAAACTTAAAGAAGCAAAACTTGCCTTTTTCCAAGCTCACTTGTTCCTGTGTGCTCCTTTGTGCAGATGTCCTCCCAGGACCCATTCTGCCACATTCCAGTGCCAACTGCAGATCTCATCGGGTCCAGGCTCTCCACTGCCTCATGCATCAAACACATTTCTGTTTGGGTATCTCACTGCTTGTCAGTAATATTTTTTAAAATAAAAGCAAACTTGGTCTTTTCCTCACTGAAATCTGTCTTTACAATATTCTATATGCAGAATAATCTCTACTCTGTTTTATAACCGGACTTGGGCTGCTGAAACAACTGGAAACTTTTCAGCTGATTTCAGCGGGCATTTCTCTGCATATCTACTCACCGCTAGCTCTTTTGAGAACAAAATGATCGCCACAGCTTTTATAACGATACCAGTGCTTATTCTCACCTTCCACATACCTGTGCGTATAAAGAGATTTGATTGTTTCTGCACTCACCACATTTGACTTTTTTCAAACCCCATGTGCAATACAAAGAACTGCACTGCACGGAAGAGAAAGTGTGTGTCTAACACAAACATTTATAATTCCAAAGCTTTAGACAACAATCGAGATAAACCTAGCATCAACTGCAGTGCAAGCTGTGCTGTGCGATTCAAAGGGGGCCCTGAAGGTGCAATTTGCATTTAATGTTTTTGCTGTTAGCTCAAGCTTTAGGTGAAACAAAAAAACCCCTCATTAGACAGGTGGAATGAACTGAAGGTAAAGTCTGCGGCACTCCTACTCGGTGCGGGAAGAACCACGCTCACTTGACAGGCAAGGTGGTGCTACATCTTGTGATAAAGATTTAATTTCTGTAATTTTTATTTCTGAAAAAAGATCAATCCCCCACATTTCAAGTGTGTTCATCAAGGAATTCCTAACAGCAGTAAATCCGCGTGCAATGCTTTCCTCAAATCTTTTGCCTTCCATGTATAGGACAGCTGCTTTCCAGCCAAAGCACTGGGCTACAGAAATGGGCTGCTCTGATTTATAACTGAGGTGTTTAAAATCAGGCAATCTAATTATTGACTTGATAGTCCACAACATCTGCAGTCAGCAAAATTTAAAAAATGCAAAATATTGACCAGATCAGACAAATACATAATGAGGAGTTATTAAAATGCAAATTGCCTGCCTTCTGGTATTGCTGTGGTGTACGGCACAGGACCCCTGAGCCTGCATCTAGCCCCAGCCTCCCTCTAACTCCGTGCTGATTATGAGGGGGGAGAGAAACGGAGCTGGGGAAAATGAACGGGCAGAGCTATCACAGGCCAGCCAGATGGACCCCCACATCACGGGGGGCCCCAAAGGGAGACAGTGACTGTATGGGAATGGGAGGCATTGCGATGTGTAAGGAACAGGCAGCCATGCACACACTGGACCCCAGACCTTCACGGGCTTTCCGAAGGGCCCTGCCCACAGAGGGAAGCCCAACAACAGCAGTTCAGGGCCAGGTCTTTCCTGGGAGAACAGCCAGAAGTGGAAACTTTTGGAAGTTGGCGAAACTTGACCTCAAAATTCATGAAAGCCACTGCTTTAAGACTTAGTAAAAAAAAAAAAAAAAAGTCCAAAGGAAGGATTTGGTGGAAATCCTCTCTATCCAACCTGCTCCAGGATACTTGGACCCGGCTTTAAGAAGAGAACGCCCAGTGCCCTGATCCGGTTTGAGAAGTCCTAGCTGAAAGGTGAAGGATGGCGTCATTACAAGCCATATAATTCCCTCCTTTCTCATCTCTGCCCCCAACTTTCTCTTCTCATTTAAATAGCCTTATAATCCTGTGGACTGTCTAGTATATGCTTATTATTTCACCTTGCAGACACATTCTTGTAAGTCTGAGGGCTGCATATGTGTCTGGATGTCTATAATAGACCAAGTTAAATAATACCATTCCCAGCTGTGGCCTGGATGATCTAAGCCCCCACCAGGAGAAAACTTTGATGGATGTTATAATTTTAGGCAATGCATTTCAATCATGTTAATATTGCTGTAACAATCTCTAAAAACTATGCCAATATAGACAGTGACACCCAATTACCAGGCAAATACTATGGGGGAGGTTAAATGCTAATTTTATGTTGGCATTTAGCCTAAGAACTTCATTATGCCATCTTCTATTTTAAACTGTAGCCATCCCACCTTGTGCTGTGCTGCTGTCCGTTCTTAGTCAGTATTACGTGAATCACAGTAATTCCTTGCATGACAGATGGGCCACAACCGTACTGTACTAGATACCTGCCCAAAACCAGAAGAAAAGATGGTCCGTGCCCCCAAGAGCTTGCAGTAACTCTGAAGCTAAGCTTTATCGACACTTGGAAGGGAGATCTGGTGCAGGGTGTTAAAGTGATGGTTCAGACAGACGGATGTAGCTACTCGGTGCTCCTGAAAATGCATCAAGAGGAAAAGGACACTGCGGCGATACAGTCTCCACTGAATATTGGCCCTTTTCAGTATCTGGTTAGGAGTGTCCACAGGCAGTGTGGAGTCAGGCAGTGAAAAGGTTGCTGAGCCTCCCTGGCCGTTAGTGAGCAGCACTGATACAAAGCCAGTTCTTTATCTCATCTTTCAGATCAATAAAATCCAAAATAGATGGAGCTTAACACATACAGATAACAGCAAAGGTACAGAAACAAACTGAAAAATACTACAGCATACTTGCAGCTACAGCCAGGACTGTGGTAAAGCTGTATTGAATTTGCAGAGAAATTAGATGCCTCGTTAACTGTGGATAGATGCACAACTGCCCAAATTTAAACTTCCTCCTTTCCCCAGCTCACAACAGTCATTACAAATCATGCAGCTGAATGCAAGCTGAAAAAGCACTTGGAACTCGGCAATTTTGCTGCGGTGAGTCCCGTAATAAATGAGGGAAGAGGGGTGGCAGCACTGATAATCTTTATATCAAAACCACATTTTCTGCAAAGCAACCTACTATTGTTCATATGTAAAATACATCATGCTGCTAGCAGGGGACGAACTGTCCTGCATTTTACAGAAAGTCATTTTATTACAGATTCCCCCTGATTGTGACTCAGAAAACAAACGCTTCATGCATCCTTTCTTTTTAATAAATGCACAAGATACACAACATGGCTGGATTACGTTACGCTGCTCTAGACGGTGGTTTAAAATGCAGTGTTGGAGGGATATTTCTACTGTGCAGTATCACACATAAATTATTAACAAAAGTTAAGGAATGAAAGCAGAGCAAAGCTTCATCTGTCCAACTAAAGTCAGCTCCTGAAACATGCTGAGTATCATCCCCCTGTTCCCGAGTCAAATGGGCTGGAGGCAGCACGCTACCCAGGAGCCCCGCTCCCTATGGTGTCTCTTCCTGCTCTTCCCATCTTTCTCCCTGAAGCAATTAGAAAATCCTGAAGGCTTCTTGGCAAGCCAATTTTTTATCTCCTCTCACTCCCTCTGAAGTGAAAATGGCTAGGTGGGGTTTAGTTTTGTAAGTGCTAGGTGTTTTTCCTAAAGCTAAAAATGTTTGGATAGATGTGAGCAGCCTTGACCACGTGCAGGAAAATCTAGTCCATTGCTTATCAGTCGATTTGGCTTCACACCAAGAGTAACACACTGCTATAAAGGGCCAACACAGTGTGAAAAAGGAGCTGTTCTACTAGAATACACTCCGTTAATTCTGGTTGAACTGACGTTCTCCTAGGACAACGGCTCAAAACATGTTTAGACTATTGTACTAAGCGTGGCAGGGAAGAGCAGGCTGGTTTCTCTCTGATGTCACTAAACAAGAGGCAGACCAGGAAAAAAAAAAAACAACAAAAAACCCAACCCCAAACCTCTTGAAAATCAAATGTGGGACAAACTCTCACAGCATCATCTTTCATCAAAATAATATGTCAGGTTTTAAACAAAAATCCCCACCACCGTAGCAAGAAAAAAAACACTGAAAAGTCAAAAATTCCAGACTCGCTACACTTACTGTAATTGTCCTTTATAAGAAGAGCCCTCTAGTTATGTGAAATGACATTACCTCACAGCCCCAGGCTCCCCGTGCTGTGCACAGGAAGGAAGCAGACACACATCTCTTTAAGAGCCGTTTCCTCTCTGCTCTATTAATTTCGGAGATTAAGCAAGCCACTCCTTTGTGGCATAATAGAGCAAGATAGAGCCATTGTGTTTGCGGAGAGTCCTGCTCACTGTTTTTCTACCTTTGAGCGGGGGGGATGCCTTAGCACTTTATTCTCAGATGAAAAGCCAGAAAACTTCTAGCAGCCCCAAAGGCCTCCTTCTTTTTAAATTATGATTTTGGCACATAAGAAGCCAGCAGCTCCCTTCCTCTCTCCCACTGCTGATTTCAGTGTCTCACTGACACAGTTCAGGATGGGAGAAAAACCCAGTCGCATCAGATGAGGAATTCTCTTTTCAAGGGCCCTGAATCAACAGGACTTATTTAATCAGGATTTCTTCGCCTGGACACATGCATCCCACCCTCCTGTCCCTCCTCGCGGTCTTGAAGCTGAGGCACTAAATTTACCATCATTTTTTTCTTTTCTTTTAAAAAAAAAATTATACATCCTTTTTCCTCTTTTGCCTTCACAGCACAAAATCCCTTCAGCTCGTACTAGATGCCCGATGACCTTTAATAATACAGAGGCCACCGCCTCTCTGTGTCAAAGACTATCAACACATCTTATGTTGGAGCCTGGGATTACAGAGGCTACCGAAGTGACCAGCAGCCGACCAGAGCCTCAGCTCTTCCTAAAGTTTTTTTGAAGGA
This sequence comes from Fregata magnificens, assembly GCA_013389945.1. NCBI lineage: Eukaryota > Metazoa > Chordata > Aves > Suliformes > Fregatidae > Fregata > Fregata magnificens. The sequence continues at coordinate 121,521 of WAAD01033067.1, read as the reverse complement.
AGAAGAGAGAAGCAGGAGAAGATTCAGCCAATGCCAGAGCAAGCTGGGATCCCCACTCCGAGCCCGGGCTTCCAAATTTCCTTCTAAAGCTCCCGCAGATGATTTATCCTCAACTTTGCAGCTTTCTTTCCAGACTGTTAAGCAAACGAGGTTGGAGACACAGAACCTTTTCGGAGTCAACTGCCATAGGAAATACCACTTTGCGGGGGCGCACAAAGCTGCAGAATCCTTGAGACTAGTTCGCATTTTTTACAGTGTGTAAACACGGCCGTTACTAAATAGAAATGCCATCAGCAGCGAATGGAGATCTTTGGGGGGGGGGAGGAAAAAGATAACACAGGCTCAGAGCTTTTGAGCATCAGAAGCAGCAGGAGAAAGAGCGATCTCCTGGCTGGAGCAGGAGCGCGTGAGCCAGAACACTGTTTCTACTGTACCTTCCCTTGCAATGCAGTCAGGAACACAAAACCCATCCAGATAAAACAATTTGCCTATTCAGCAGCTTTCTTTTCATGAGCTGCTTCATCTTTGCAGGCTGTGCCCCCACCCCCCCGCCTTCCTAGTCGCCAACTGAAAACTTCAGAAAGAAAAGGAGAAAGGAGTTGTTCAGACAAAGGCCTGATTCTCTGCAAGAGGAGGGCACACGCACCAGAAAACACGGTCACGGTGTTTTGGGCATGGTGCTGGCAAGTTACTCTGCCGGTAGTTGTAAAAGTTTGCTCCCCAGGCTCCGCTTCAGGTTTTGGGACCCTGCAATAACAAAAAAGGAGGGAGCTGTAGCTCCTGCACCTTCAGCGCCAGCAGCCTGAAAGTGTTTCTGGCCAACGCTGCCAGCTGGGTATTTGCGATCTCCGCACCTTCTCCCAGCAGCTACATGGGGCAAGTTCCTCACAAAGTTTTCCCTGCCTGTTGCCAATGGAAATCCTAACCCCTTCCAGAGATTTTTCTTCTGGGGCAGCCCCTTGCAAAAGTGGTTTTTTAATGATTTTTTTTTTTTTTTTTACTATTAAACGGAGATACTTTTCTGATATATGAATGTAAATCACCAGTTCATATTGCAGAGGTGACTCACCAGCATTTAGATGCCAACATGTAGTTACTTCTGGACGGAGCAGGATGTGATTCAGCAACTACAGGCAAGTAGCAATATATCCCTTGCATCTTCTAGACTTCTTTTTTCTTAATAAATTAAACTCAAATTCGGTTTAGTCATTTTTACTTTGGTCTTTTTTTTATTACAGTCACTATTGACCTAACATACACACCTCTTACCCCTCTCCTCCAGTATTCAGAAGATCTATGAGGAATCATAGTATTGCCACACATCAATAACACTAAATAAATCCTGGGCTCGGCATCACATCGGTCTTAGCCTCTGAAAAGCTTTCTTCCCCATATTATCAACATTTCACCCAAAACGCAGCCCCCACCACAGCTGTCTTACACCAACAGCTGGAAGCAGCTTCTCTGTCGCTCTGTCCTGTTACGACCATGCCAGAGCAGGTTGCACCAGCCGCCTCCGGCCCGTGGACCCTGCTCCATGGGCAGAACTTGGAAGAATACTATCATCTCCCACCCACATACATGGGCTGCTGGGGAAGAGCAGAGATAAGGCGATTGCAAAACCCAGGTGAAACATTTATTTTTTTACTGTGTTCCCTGTGAGGTACAGAAAGTAACTGACTGCATTTGAAAATATCAACCTATAAAGCTGAGCAAGCAGAAGGCCCAGTTGGCAGTGCTGATGTACAGGGTGCACAAGGATGCTGGTGGGGACATGCCCGGCGCCTGGACGTGCTCCTTAGCGTCTTCTCTAGAGCAGTTTTGAGTGTCTTCATGGAACTGCGTGAAAGCAGAAATGTTTTTATCCTCACACAGCGCTTTGCATTGAGGCTGGTGGAGGGGGGGGAAAGCAAACTACCTGAGCAGTCTTGGAAGATTAACAGGCAGAATTTATTAGTTTTAATATTAAAATATTAAAAAATCTACCCTGATCATAAACTCAGGGGCTTTGAGTCACTGGAAAAAGAGACATGGATTTTTTTTAAACGCAATTTTGGAGTTTAGAAGCCCAGAATAAGTGGCAATATTAAAATCATCAGTCAAAGCAACCCTGTTTCCAACATACAAATCTTTTCTCACATCTTCTGTAAAGGCAAATCTTATTCTCATATTGCCTTTACGCCAAACCCAGCAAAGGAAACAAGCGTGTTCTTTGCCACCCACTTTGCCAAGGGATTGCCAGAGGTGTCTCTCCACAAGGTTATCCTTGTGTCTGGGTGTAGTTCCCTGTGCTGAAGAGACTGTGCACTACTTCCAGGGATTAAGTGGAATTTGGTGACAGGGAAGGTCTGGACCAGGACTTTGCATTAGAGAAAACATCATGCTTATTGGAAGGTGTTTTGGCTCCTAGCTCTGGAAAACAGCTAGCCATCTACTTACACCTTAGCTGCACAACAAATGTGCATCGGATTAGTTAAAAGTGTGAACTTAAGTTGCTTGCATTAAGAACACTTTTTCTAAAGTATAAGAACGGCCTATCAGCTTTCATTTAAATTGGTTCCTCATGGAGGCAAATAAAGTGAAAAGGCGTGGTTTTACCCAGCCTGTCTAAACCACAGCATACGCCAGCTGATCATCAGTGTAACTCCCTTGTTCAGAGAAGACCTGAGTCCTCCTGATTTAAATTCTGTCCTGAACATAAACAGTTTACCTTTCAGATGTGTTAAATCTCAGCTCTGCCACGCAATAGTTACCTTCAAATAGCGTAAAAGCAAAACACAATAAACTGCATAAAGAGTGCTCAGCGTTCTATAGGCACTTTGAGAAAAAAAGGAAAAAAATATTTAAATTAATTAGAGCATAATTGCTTCAAAATTTGGTAGTTCAGAAAAAATTACCAGCCTTTCTTTGCATAAAGAAATATCCTCCTAATGCTTTGCAAGAAACAAAAACAGGCGCAAGGAATTACAGTGATAAGCTAAAAATTGTTCGACTAAAAACAGATCGTAAAGCAAAGGGGAAAACTCCTAGGGAAAGCTGAGAATAAGGTTTCTTAATCTTGCACTGAAGGGTTGTAAATGTGCAAGCTCAATACCTCACAACCCTTTTTGAGTAAATAAAGGTTTAAAATGTTCTTTCTTTAGCGTGACTGAATTCCTTTCCAATGTGACCTCAACACGCCATTCCTCTATCTTTATCTGCCGACACAGCAGAGCTGTTGACCTTTCACCAATGACCTGCGCAATCAATAAACAGCCGACAAACTATCTCAACAGAAATGCTCCACGGAGAAGTTTCTCCCTCGTTCTCGACGCCGTCAAGCTCTGCCGTTCCTGAACTTTTCCTCGGGCCCTCGGTTGTGCGTCAGTGTGACTTACCAAACAATATGGGGCTCAGAAGTACATTTTCTTGGGCATTCCCTATCCAAACATATTAAACCTGTAAGTGGTTTTGCTGTTGTTTGCAGTCCCACAAACTGCTTTCATGTCACGCGTAGGATCTACAAGATCTCTGCCTCATGCTAAGCACTTCGTGTTGACTTCCAAGGACAGAATCCAAACTCACATAACTCAAAAATGTACAAACTGTTGGAGAGTAAGATAATAATTTTAGAAAATAATAAATCATATTAAAGGCCTGCCCAAACACCAATTGGCAAAGTCTCATCTTAAAGAACTTCATTAAACAAAAAAAATAACACGGCCAATTACAGATGCCTGGAATAAGAAAAGAAATTAAGGCAGGTCAGAAAATACTAGCGTTATTATGGATATCTTTCAGATGACTTCCAATGCTATAAGTTCTGTTGTACTGGTACACTACATGAAAAAGGATCTAATGCAACGTTTCTATCAATACTTTTTAAGAAAGCACTGTATGCATTTTGACTCAATCAGATCCACATTTTAAAGGTGTTACAAAACGGGGAACCAGTAAAGTGCTGCGATGTGTTTTACTGGAGTACAGAAAAGAGAACAATCATTCCCTGCAGTGCTTACTGCAAACATACCAAAGCATTGATCAAGATCTGAGAAGTCAAAAGAATGGAAACTATTAGAGACCAGCCATAAGCAGAAATGAAACTAATTAGTCCATAGAGTCTTTATCAAACTGAGTGAACACAAAGGTAAAGCAGGGGTGCAAGTACTGAAAAGGAACTTCAGATTATTAAAACTGAAAGAATAACAGTTTAAAGAGCTTATTCCCATGACATCTAAAATGCTTAACAGAGATGGAATTTCTCTATATATATACATACACACATATATATTAACTTTTCTTAGTGTATATATATTTTTTTATATATATATAAAATCTAAGGAACACTTGCAATGGCCCTTAAAATGTTAATAATATTTGCTGATGTAAGATAGCTGCCATTTCAAAACCCAATAAGCCTGCTAAAATTTGTTCAAAATACTACTTTCTCATATGCTGCACATACTCTAGGAGATTGATTTACTGTTTCTCTCCCCACCATTTAAAAAAAAATTGGTAGCATGATTACAACTGTGTTTTGAATTGTTCTGTTAAATTAATAATGTAAACCAGTACTAAGTGGAGCATAACACGACATTTTTTTATACAGACTCTTTTTCAGTCTCTCTAACTTGAAAGTATCTTCACCGTCCATTTTTAGGACCCACTAATGACAAAGATTAGCTCTTTAAAGGGCAGTGTCAGCAAAATTTTAGCAAAAGTAATCAAGTGATTAACCTCCTCATTACAGAAGTGAGAGTGTTTGCATTACTACCTGCACAGCAGAGAGCTGAAATGCCTGTAGCAGCTCTGATTTATTTATTTGTTCTTAATGTAAGCAAGTAAGCATGGTTCAAATCACAGTATTTAGCAGATCACATTGATGGATCAATACAATATTCCACTGAACTTAAACTTCAAGCAGACGAGAGCTATCAAAGCCTTTGACTAAAAACCCCTTGGTCTTTGTCATCTGAATCCAGATCTCACAGCCTGATCCTCCAAGCAGGATTTCATAGGCAGGAGCCCCTGCATTTCACCGGCACTCGGGCTGCTTTCATCCATGGTCAGGGAGCCTGCAAGAGCCGCCAAGGCTCTCTGCAAGCACGAGTCACCTGCACCAAGCCCCAGGTATTTCTGAGGCATCTGCTAGTCACTTGGTGAAGTGAAAGAAGACACACTTCACATTTCTATGTGTTACAGATATTTCTCAGTGTGAGAGTAGGAGTCAAACCTCCTGTTTGGGATTGCTTAAGTAAACTGGCACAGATTTCCAGCCATGGGTGTCTGCAGCCCAGGACCAGCAAACACAGCTTCCAGAAAAGCCGGGCATCCCTCTTGTCTGGTTTGTGAGCGCAGGACACAGGCGTCAAGGCAGGATGCTGGGTCAGGAAAGGAAGTGGTGTGACTCGGCCGGACGAGGCAGAGATGCAACCAGGAGCCCTTGGCTACCAGCCACGGTCCTCACCTGACTCACACTGTGACCAAAGCCACATCACTCCCACCATGCTGCGTGGTCACAGTGCTCTGATGAGGGGTACGAGCTCTGGCTAATACAAGTGGAAGAAAATGCAAGTTCACCTTCCCTTTGTTTTCCTCCCAGAACTTGCAGAAAGCCCTTGAAATCCCAGCACTGTCCAGGTCAAAGCTATGTGGGAATATTTGAGCTGTGCTGGGTTTTGGTTTTTTTTTTTTTTCCCTTTTTTTTTTTCTTTTTTTTTTTTTTTTTCCAATCTAGATGGAATGAATTGAAAGTGCTACTTAAGAAAATAAGAATGCAAAACTGGAGAAGCACCGTAAGTAGGTATATTAATAAACAGGCTCCTAATTTCTTACCTTTGATGGTATTCAGTACTATTTTAAATATTCTCAAAAGAATCACAAACACACAGAAGGTCATATATAAAATCCCCGATGAAGCAATTTAATGCTAAATTAAAGCTGAAACTAGGTAAACCCAACTCTTGGGATCTTGGGTATTTTCAAAGACTAGAATAGAATCAACACTACCCAAGAACACCGTGTGTTTTTCAGAATTTTAAATATTTATTTCCTAAATTAAATAGAGTAGGTTTAGCTGGTTCTTACAGCTTAGCAGGAAACAATTTAATTTCCAAGCCAATTGTATATTGACAGTTGGCAACAATGGTTTTACTTTATAAAAAGAGAATGGAAATATAGTTGTGCATTTCTGAAACGCTTCCAGAAAATTTCCTTTGAGAACACGTTCAGTGAAAAGTATACAAACAGGCATTAAACATGAATGTAATTTAATAAACAACCACTCAGCTATATGGTGTGATAAATAGGTAATAAGAATGTAATACAGGCATTTAGCTTTCAGCTTCCAAAGGAGCTGGAAGCTAAAACAATAATACTTTCATTAGACTCTCCTGCCTGGCATCAAGAGCCAATTTCCACCTATTAATATGGATTTCTATTACCTGCCTTGTGAATACTGTTAACCCATTTATCAAGCAAGAAGCCGTACTTTTGTCACTTATTACAAGCAGAAGGGGAGCAGAAGGATTGCTTAACCATGTAACATTAGAGCATCAGATTAAATCATTTGACCTAGAAGATAAAAACATTCCACTTACATTTAAAATGGAAAAAAAAAAACCCCAGCCCTGCTCGTATTACAGCTAATAAGACCTCTTGCAGGATCAAATCTTTCCTTGCTGCGTCAGAACGAAGAAAAAAAAAAAAAAATCACTGTCTGCAGACTAATTGTAAACTTGGTGCATGTGTAATTAAACATGCCTCATTGGTTCTCTTGATATGTCAATAGTGGGTAGGAGGAGGTTGATTTAAGTTAAACGACTCAAGTCTTACCGAACATTTGCCCCTTTCTGTGTCCTCTAAGCAAAGCATCATTTAACAGAACAACCTCAGCCAAATATGAGGAGCTCGGAATTAAGTGTTTATTATTCAGATTAGAGCGGTGCCCAAAACATGCCAGGCACTTTTCTAAGTGCAGAGGGAGGCGCCGGGACAGATCCCTTTCTCAGCTCCTGATTTACATCAAGAGCAAACGTGCCCTCGGAGCATGGAGCTGCTTTCCCGCTCCCCTCCCCCAGCAGCCCGGGAGATGAATGGAGGGACTACGGTGCTATCGCAGAGATGACAGGCACGCATCTATTAATCACGTTTGTTGCTAAACACACTAAATTCCCACTTTCCCACAGCGCCGAAGTCTCCTTGTCCTCACACCCGGTTCTCAGCTGCAGCGAGCTGCACTCAGCAGCTAATGGGTCCAAATGAGCATTTGGCTTTAGCCCCCTTGTTATGTCACTCCTCCACCACTCATCTTCCTGCTAGGGTATTAAGACCATAACATTTTTCTTGCTATTCACACTGGATCAGATTATAAAACGTGTCTGCTTCCATGTCTATGATAAAAGCTCCACGATATCCACCTCACCCACTTTCTCTGGAGCGATGACCCAGGAGAAGTACTTGTATTCCTCCCGCTCTACACATCACAGCTATAGATGCCAAAAATACTTAAGACCTCAATCCACAAGGGAGAGACAGGATCCGGTAAAGCAGCATAATGCGAGCAAAGTTTCTGAAGGTATAATACTTCAAATTTTCTGGTCTCCATTCAGTGGAGTCATTGACGATATGTGAATTCTTCAACTGGGATCTCTCAGCGTCCCTTGCCTCATTCCCCACTGCCGTAACTCAGCAAACCTAGTTCACTTGACTTCAACAACTTAGTGCTGGTTTACTCCACTCACCTGGCTGTTCTTGTTTTGATTCAATTTTGTCAAACCATTGAAGTCTCCCAATGTGTTTCTTTTGGTAAGACTTCCATACGACTTCCACCCCTGGCACGGCAGAAAGCTTCCTGCCCTACGCGCTCCCGTGGAGCCAAGGGACCTCTGAAACTCCTACTGAGGAAAGAACGTTTCTCTTTTCCTTTTCTGAAATCTCGCAGTGATCAGTGAGTGAGTGAGTTACTCAGAAGTCATTGAGCAATCAGGCTGCTCATGATACTCCTCAATGAAATTATTACCACGAGTAATGCTCAGTGCAGTACTACAGGTTGGCCAATCTTACATCCTTTTCAAAGGATTGGAAGAAGTACTGCAGCTTTGTGAAACAGATTTTGAATTCCTCTCTTACTCTCCGGCAGTCATTTTATCCTGTATTTTACCTTTTTGCACACTGCAAGTTCATCCATATCCATTTCCTTCTCAGTGGTCCTTTAATCCTTTTCTGTTCATGCTGCAGCTCAGCGCAAGGACGGGTACATTTCTATAAGCCACGTACTCAGGCGGCTCTATCAATATGCATGTGTGGTGCAAGGAAGAAACATATTTCTGCTGAAGAAGAATCAGAAGTTGGGGTCAGACATTTTATATTTTAGCCAGATTTCGATAAGACATATTAGGAATTCATAGGGGTTTTATCATTTTCAACAGCAAGAGGATTAGACCCTATGCTGACAAGAGCAAGAACATCAATTGTTAAAAGAAATATGTGCCACGTTGAAATACAGTAAAGCACCTGAAAGACATAACATACTGTCTACAAGCACTTTCAAATTCAACCCAGTGATGACTTGCCGAGTCAGTGCTTCATTCGTCTGGCAGAGCCAAAATTACAATGACTTCTGTTCTAATGCTCAAAAATGCAACAGAAGTACAAAGGGAAGCCATTATTTAAACCATGGCATCACACAACAGCAGGTATTCAAACTATGGATAATATACTGACGGTCAGCCACAGGACAGAAAGAAACAGTAAGAATCTTTATTTGGATTCAAAAATTTCATCCAGCAAGCTTGCAATATTGATAAAAAGACTAAAATCTGAATTTAAAAAAAACAGTGTTTTTTTTTCAAATTCAAGGAAAGGTGAAGATATTGACTCAATAATAACAATCTCCCTCCTGTCTGCAGAAAGACCCCAAAACCAAAACGCACCTCAAATTCATCCTTCTTCCCCCTAAAATATTCAGAGCGCTGCAAATGTGTTACAAACTAAATGACTTTTTGTACCAAACTTCTAAAACCCTTGACTTTTAATAAGGTCGTGCATCATTTGATTTTAATTACAGATTTTTTTATCCCTTAAATTTGACTAAAAATGATGTGATTTACAAAGCAAACAAGCCAGTTAAACAAAGCTAATTAAATTCACTAGAGACAGCCTTGCTTTTCCCCTCAGTGAGTGTTTATTTCAGCTCCCAGTGCTCTGATAGCTCCTGACAGCTTGCTGGGACACAAGAAAGAAGTAGGTCAGGGTAAGCCGGAATCAGCAACAGAGGATCCCATTAGACAGGCTTGTAGGGTAATACGGAGATCGAGGAAGTGTGTGATGTAGTGACAGTGTTCGAGACACATAACAAACAGCCTGAGGACAGCCTCCAGCAGAACCGGTACATTTATCTTCTCCGTGTTATAATGACCCCTCATACAGCTTATCCAGTTTGTGATTTCTCGTACGAGAGGTGCTGTATAAACCTAATGACAAAAATGCGCTCACGGTTTGCAAGGTGATGCCGAGCCAGAGGCAGCACTAGCAGAGGCTCTCCTCCCACTGAGCCCTTGCCCTTCGGGTTACGGAGCCTGCCAGCTTCCAGGGGCAGGCAGCTATTCACATAAGCAGAATACGTCCCCCCTCGCTCTAGCTGGGAATGCAGCGAGGAATCTCACTGCGCACAGAGATCAAAAGAGAATAGGACTGGTTTCTCCTAACCAGCTTCTAAAACATTATGCTGATGATTATGGTTGAGGTGCCTACACTGGATCTGAAAATATCAAGTACCCCGTAGCAAGAAAAGCCACCGTGGCAGCTAGGGAGCACAGCAAAACCGCGTTACAGGGCACCAAAGACGCCTGCTTCTTACTGAGCTGTTGGCTGGGGGCTCCTGGTGAAGCGCCACCCAAGTTCCTACGTGCTATTTGAACTGGCAGGAGGGCTTGGGTATGTCTTCTCGTACCACAGCACCACTGCCTTTGGGAGCAGCTACGAGTAGACAAGAGAGGCTGAGAAACCTGTGGTTTCTGCTGGCTTTCACAGCTGGGATCACTGTGTAACGAAGAAACTTCAGCAGAACCAGGGAGGAGAACAAAACCAAAAAGACCAAAGTGATCAATGGAAAATACAAAATGCCTTATGTTTCTACCACTATATTAGATTACTTAATGTAAAGTGTATTTTTACTGGATACGTGAATATACCTGGACACTTGCTAATGCAACTCTTCCCTCCCGAAGAAAAGGGTAAGAGTATTTTTTTTTTTTTTTCAGCGCCTTGGCGATAAGAGCAGAAAACTCTGTGCCATAGACTCTGCAGTGTAATAGTAAGTCAGAGGCAAGTGGAAAAGCAGAGCTCTAAATCTCCTTGTTCTCACGACTACTGCTCACACCATTAGAAGTTCAAAGTCTCTCCCACCATCTCCGGCAGCGCTGTACATAGCCCAAACATTTCAATTATGAGAGTCAATTTCTCAGGCTTACACACACAGCCAGAGAGATTCACCTCAACTCCAAACTGTGCAGCTTACATTAAAAAGAGAGCGCGAGCGTGCGCTATCTCAGAAAATAGGTACGTTTGACAGGAACAATTTAAACCGCCATGGGCATAAACAAACACAAATGGAGAATGTTGTTTTATTTTGTTCAGAGCTCAATACATTCACTTTGCTTAGAGATGTCTCCAGCATCCACTTTACTTGAAGTGCCTGAGTGACTCGGTTTTCAGAAAAATGATGAAGGCCATACTGATAAAACAGCTCGCGTTATTTCAGGAGTTTAATTTTTGTCGCCCTGACTTCATTTTCATGTTTATTCAGGAAGAGTGCATCATGTTCAGCATTTATCCCCTTCTTTGTTTCTAGTTACAATCTTTCCGCAACACAATTCACCTCCTGCGCTAGCAGTGCTTCCTGCTCTTCGGGGGGTCACACTCTACGGTCGCTTGCATCCACCCATTTTACGACACAACACATCCCTTTCCTGCAATTTTTACTTAAGCAGACAGTTCCACTGAGTTCACAGAGGTTTTGGCCGAGTGACGCCTATTTGCTCCAGCCCTGAGCATCTAGGTAAAACCCCTACCTGGTTAGACGTCCTAAAGAAGAACATGTGTGTCCTAACGAAAATATGCATTAAGATAAAAGCATTAAAATAAAGGAAGACAGTGAGAATGATCAGAGCAGCGCTGCCTGCGAGGAAGGAAGGAAGCTTTTAACAGCACTAAAATATAAAATTGATTTGTACACATATTTGATAAAAATCAATACAATTAGCAAGTAACTGAATACTAGAAAGGGAAATTGATTGCTCGAGGGCCCAGAGGACTCAGGGCAATCAGTCCATTCTTCTAGCTCCTCCACTCTTAATAAAAATTTACTTTTTCATAATCCTGCCTGAACTCTTTGCCCATTAATAATGCCGCTAAATAGCTCTTCTTTTAGCACTGTTATTGCAGACCTGCTCGAATTACATTTAGAGGCAGTTTCGAGTGGCATGTCCTGGCCATTTTGCGATCTGCAGCACAAACCTCCAAGCAGCAGCATAAAAGAATACTGGCTAATGAGCGGGAGCACAGGAACACTTGAGAAGAGCTTATAAAATTAAGTACCAAAGTTTAAATAAACGGATTACCATAGAATTGATTTGCTACATCAATTTGGTCAGCTTTTGCTGATACATCATTCCTTCCTCAAAGGAGAAGAGCCACCGTTTCGAAACAACTAATTAAACATTTTGAACCATGGCCTTACAGGGAGAGCAGGGCTGCACTGCTGTGCTCTCCTGTTTCCCTTCTCTCGCCGAGTGATTCCTCATGCAGCGTAAAAATCGTTGCTCCACGTGAAACAGGAGACTGAATTTACAGTCAAATCTAGACTAAATGAAGTGGCTTCTACAGCCGCCATCTCTGAGCAGCTTCCAGTTTCAGGCAAGGGCATCTTCTCTTCCTTCATTAAGGTGGGATTGGAGGAACTAGAATGCAATTGCTCTTCCCCACACAGGGGGAGGGAGGCTCCCGGCTCGGCCGGCGCTGCCTCCCCAGGTGAGGATTTCCACTGCAGTCAACCGGCTGTACAATCTGGTAGAGGGTGCGCACAACTTGTACGCATCTACAAAGGAGGTTTCTCTTTCAAAAGGTCAGATGCCTTCTCAGATAAGAACTTTCTCAGATGTTAAGCTTTGTCCACTGACTCATCTTGATAGGAAGCTCTTTAAACCAAAAACTACCTTTGGGCCCTCAACAACTTCACTGCCAGTCTGCAGCTCAGGGTGACACAGCCTTTGCTGTTAACTAGGGCCCTGATTCAGCAATGCACTTGAGCATATACTTAAATCGAGCTCCATGAGTAGCCCTATCCAAGCCAAAGGTAAACAATTAATGAGACCACTCGCATGCTTAAAATTCAACAATATAATGTAAGCACCTTCTAGTGCATCTCCAAAGGAACGTCTCAAGAAGTCATCGAGTTGAATAAAATCATGTACGCACCTCATCATGTTCACCCCAGCAGAAACTCTTTTACTCCAGAAATCTCAACACATGCTTACGTCTCCAATGGTCCAGCCGGACCAGTGACTAAACTGAGCCATTATATCAGCCTAAGAAAAGGTCCACGGATGCTTTGCAACTCAAGCAGCAATCTGTGGTGATGCCTCCGTAAGGGCGGATGAGAGACTGCAGTGCCAAGGGAGGAGAACAGTGCATCACTCAGCAGGGCACCAGCATAAGTGCCACAGGTGCAGCTGCAACATCTGCTGAGTTGCCTCACTAAATTCTTATGATGTTCTTACTCAAAAGTTTGTCCTGCTGCTTCTTCTTACAAAGAAGAGACGTTAGTCTGGATGCAGAAATAGAAACCAGAATTACACAGTTCCAGCACTGGCCTTCTTTGTAACCATGAACAAACTACTTCAATCGCTTTGCTTCAGTTTCCCTGCCTTTACTAATAAAGCAGAGACAGTAAAACTTATTTCACCTAACTCATACATCTTTTGTGAAGATGAAATGCTTGTTCTGTGTAAAGTACTTGGAAGATGAAAGGCATCAAGTAAATATTAATTATAGTCACCACACCTACCAACAGGATCTCCAGTAGGCTGATTTGGATCCGTGTTTGAAGAGTCTTTCTTTGTGCAATTCAGGAACTATGCTTTCCTGGAGTAGTAGAGCTGAATTAAAGCTAATCAAGAATTCCCATGTTAATCGGCCTTCTGGCCTTCAGAAGATCATAAGAAGGATGATACTTCCATTTCACAAGACAGCACAGTGCCACAGAATGAATTACATCAAACTGGCTGAAGCCCATTTACAGCATGGTCATGGAGGAAAGTATAGGAGTTCATCCACCGACATTCATCTTAGAGCATACACACTTGTAAATCAGCTCCCATTCAATAATGAAATGTCGAGTGACTCATTCTTTCTACGTGTGAAAAAGCTCTCAGAGAGAACCAAAGAATCTTTTACTTTCCCATCTGCCTTTATAGACACTGAATTGTGTCTCCTTACTTCGGAGAAGCTACAACGCTTCAGAGCCAGCTGTAAAAGAGAACATTCCCATCTTAGGTTGACAGAATCCAAGGCCACCTTAAGATCCCAAATTTCTGTTGAAGGAGATTTGGGAAGATGGTTCGTTAGCAGCTCAGCTGATCTTCTGAACCAGCTTCCCGGGCATAGCGAGGCGCACTGATCTCGCACAGACGTGCCCGTGAGGCTGGCTCGGGGGAGGCCAGCGACGCTGCTCCGGGCACTTTTGCTGTTCCATGCGGGTCAAGTGCCAGATCATTTACTTAATGTCTTAAGCAACTTCTGCAGCTCAAACTTAGCTCATGCAACCATAGCTGTCCTGCTGGCAGTAACCAGCAGGTTAGCCAGGTGAAAGCGGTCTTCACACTGTTTCTGCCTGAACCAGTGAATTTACGCAAGGACAGCAGCGCAGACATACCTTGACTTTTGTCCCAGTGTTAGCACCGGCTCAAAGCCAACCGGCACGCACTGCAGCTGCATGCTGAATAGCAGTTGTGTGCTTCGGTCAGCTGTTCGGTAGCTGGGCTGCCCAAGCACTGCGCTCGCCCAAAGAAAAATCCTTCTAACAAAATAAACCAAACTGATACATGCCTGTGATCACAGGGCAATCAAAGGCATGCAGCCCCAGCACCGTGCCTGCTCCCTGCCGCAGCTCTGCCTGCCTCCGAAGGGGCGACACAGGGTTAGCTCCCTGGAGCATCTCTTCACTGCTGCTAAGAGAGTCCGATTTCTCCAGCAGAGCAATCGCAACAAAGGTATGAAAGCAAGAGTACAAGGAAAAAAACCAAGAGTCGCAAACTTAAAAAAGGCAACGGAGATAAAGAAAAGCACTGTCTGTAAGTCAGTGTTGAAGGAGAACAGAACGAGCTTGCACACAGCAAACACTCACTTCTTGAGTGGAAGCAATAGGAGATGCTGGACCTGGCGGACCAAGCACATGAGGGATCCCAGCCCTCCCGAGGTGGGCCTGGACCTGCTGTGCCTCCATCCTCGCCCCGGATACCTGCCCAGCTTCCTCAGCTCTCCCTCTGTCTCCTTGGCTTTTCCCTCCCTTCGGTCCCAGCCCGTTCCAGCCCATCCCTGCTCTCTCTCCCCTACCATTGTCTCCTCGGACTTTGGATCTCTTCACCTCTACGCCCCGAGGTCTCTGGCTCCCCATCGGCGGCTCGGGCAGCACCAGCCCGTGCAGCTGGGCCAGCCAGCGCCACAGAGCAGCTCAGCTTGCGCCTGCAGTGCTGGTCCACCTCCTCGCCGGGATCCAGCAGTATGCATAAACAACCAAATTACGCTACAGACACAGAGCTATGTTCCAAAAGGAAATGACCACTGGATGTTATTGCTTAACCTTTCTTAATAATGAACATGTATTTCTTGAAAGTATATGCCACCTAATCCCCTCGGCATCGCAAACATGTACAACAGGAGGGTAATTTAAATTAATCAAGCCCTAAGTTCCATGTGAAGTTTAACAGTTTGCTTCGCTACATTTTGGGTAGCAGATGACAAAGCACTCAATGGTACATTCTCTGCAGTCCTTGTACAAAGGCCTATACCTGTTCCCGTTCCGGGTGTGAACGCCAATGAAGGGACATTCGCTGGATTAGCTGAAGGCTGCAAAGTGGGTGATCATTCTAAATCCTGAAATAAATGACATGTAGTTACCAATATAGATGCTCCAAAGGGACGACTCGTGGGCAGCCAGAATCGGTCATTTACCCGCTAGTTTGCCATTACTGCCATTCTTAGGTATGATAAAATTAAAGCTACAGGCTGGCATAAGGCTTCTGGCAATTAATCCGTGCCTTATCTGCACAAGTACCAACATTCAAAATCAGTTCCATGCCAGCGGGTAGTAGGAGTTTTCTTACACAACAGCACTTGACACTGTTGCTGTAGCTCACAATATTTCCATGCACGCTGTCCTTACAAAGGACTCCAGACTGTACGTAGCCTGGCACGTGGGCATCAGAAACCAGTCCAAGTGGATAATTTGGATTTCAAACTGCCTCTGTGGACAGTCACTCAAATGCTCTATTTCTGGCTAGATTTTGGGGGGCTGGGGTAGGGGGAGAGAAGAGCTGTCAAGGGGAAAAAAAGAATTTGTAGATGATGTGTAGAGCTAGAACGATTTTAAAGAAAGGGCAACTAAGACTGCCCAAGTCAAGCTTTTTCCAGGTACGTTAGAGTGACTGGGAAGGAAGGGGGTGAGCAATGAACAGTTCAGCCTGCGACATTCAAGATTTTCATAATTTCTAACCAACAGAAGACACACACTTCTCCTTCAAAACACAGAGCGCACCCCCAGCATCCAATTAATGGTGGTGTGTACAGTGAACATACTTACACTAATTGACTGGTCCAATAGTCATGGCTGCCCCCAAGCATTTCTGGAAGTAGCATTTCTGCAGCAGCACCGTGCAGAAATGCTTCACATTTATTAACTTGTTTGGTTTTGATTGTTGGATTGGTTCCCCATTCCCAAGGCACTTAGATTTATTCTTTTAGCTTAACACTACAAAGTAATCAAATCACTCCGTTACAGCTGACAGACTGTAGGAGCCCTGAAGGGGAGGGGAGAGTGGCATCAGAAGAAACATCTACATTTTCTCTTACATCCTTCACCCTTGCCCTAAACTTTAGATTTGACTCATCCATATCTCTGGAATTCAAGAATATTGAACTTTAACTGACATGGGAAGTTATCTGAAGATGCAGGACTTTCACTTGAAATTAAGGCTGATTTACCTCCTGGGATCACGGACCAAGATTCACTTCTCACGAAGACTGAAAAGCCCGAACACACTCTCCTTATGCTCCAAGTCAAACACAAGTGTTGCTGCAACCAAGAAAACATCCTTCCAACGCTATGTAAAGTTCAAACCGACCAATCCATAAATACGAGGAGGAGATGAGATGGAGGGTTCAAACGTGCCTTTGTGCCCTTCCATCAAATGTGTAGAATAGGTAAGAACAAAAGACAAAGGAGAAGGCTCAGAGAGTCAAGATTAATATGGAAATTGAGAAAAAGGGCGCGCCTTTGGTTGGATTTTGACTGTGTCTCTTCAGTACAATTTATTTTCAGCTTTATGCAATGCAGTATTAGAAAATGCTTAGCACGCAACCCTTGATGTGGAAGACAAAGAGAATTTTTTTGATTTAGACAAATTCCAATGTCCTTGTCTAATGTTACCCAATGCAAAATTAGAAAGAAATTAGTGCTTGCATTGTCCTGTGTATTTAAAAATAATTTGAATGACCTACTGCTTAAAGTATGGAAAGGGTCCTCTGTTATTAAAATCCAAACATATTTCATTTTAGACCGTACTCAGACTGACAGGGTAAAGCTTGAAGAAGATCCCCCAACAGGTTTTTTTAATTGAGAAAAACAATAAAACAAAACTTCATGGAGCCTGTGATCAAATAATCTTGCAGAGTTTGGACTTAATACACCAACAATGTCAGGCATTTCAGTGCAGTAGCATCAAAACTAGATATTTACTGCTCGGTAGTGAGTAACCCTTTGAAAAGGGAGGAACAAAAATTCCTTTTTAATGAGTCACCATTTGGCAGTCAGAGATCAAAACCTTTTGCCTGTATTTCTGACTGCAAGACTGTATATACTTGGGGTTTTTCAGCCTGTGTGACTTTATTGAAATCAACACAGTTAATTGAGAAAATAAGTACATTAAAGGAACAGGAAAAGTGAAGGCCTTAAAAGTACCTGACCATCAGCATGATCTACTGGGTTACTGCAATACCGGAGGAATTCAGAAATTATTTCTGTATAGAAATTTGGAATTGTGAAAATCCTAGTAAGATTAAAGTAACTAGTCAAAGCAAAATGAAATTACACTCAGTACCTATTTTGATAACCACATGAAATGAGGGTTGCATAATTATTCTTAAACTAATGAAAATGTTTACAAACTAAATGTTACATACTAATGTTTGGGGAAAAAGCTTCTCGTGTGAGTGGAACTGTGTATGGCAAATGTCTTTGTAAATTATTCATTTGTTTACCTTTGCCCAAAACTTAACCTAAGAAGATCTGTGATGGAGAGTGAAACATTAAAATACATGCCTGAGAGTAGATGCCATTTTGTCTTTAAATATTTTTTCCCCCTATATCAAATTCTCAAGTTTCAGCAAAAAAAAGATACTATGAGGTGATGTCAGGGGGAGGAAAAAAGAAAAATCCACCTGCGTTGGCATTATAGCCAAAGCAAACAAATAAAACTATCATTCATGCTGAGAGGGTCTTAGAGTCAGATGTACCTGCCTTTATTTTGAATATCATTTCCAACTGTGTGGAAAGTCCCTAAAGATCTCAGCCAGTAACAAGCACTTACGATTTACAAAATATTTAAGTTAAGGATGCTTAGTGAGAAGGTTAAGGTGAAGCACCATTATTCCCATTTTACAATGGACAAGTAAGAACCTGGGAACTATTTACTCCAAAAATTGCCTCCACCTCTGGAGGCCTGTGGGGCTACAGATATTCAGACCCTTTGAAAAAAAATCTTGACGGTTTTGAAATTAGAGCAGGCATTATTTGGGCTTGACTTCTACCTTAGGATATCTCCCAACTGTTATATGAAAACTCCTACGCACAAAAATTAGAGCAGGGACTTACCACTCACTCCACACAGCTATCAAACAGCTGTCCCATGTAACTACTGATCAGCAAAAGCGTCTCCATACCTTACTGTCAGCTCACTCAACCATCCCGTCCCTTACATCAGTTGATCGTAATTTATGTTCAATTTACTTGTAGATTGGAAGTTATTAGAGTAAACAATTACAGTAACTGGTTCCTGTTTGGGAATTGAGAGGACTGACGAAAGAATTCAGAGAAATAACCTGATCTACTACTGTAAAGAGAATCAATCATCCATCTCCTTCCATTAGTCTTTTTGGCAATCCTGTGTCACTGTTGTCACAAGCCTGGATAACGATGCCACATTAATTCTCCTTTTGAGAAAGGGACTACAAGATTTGACTCAGTAACTGTGTCCTATCTGACCTTGGGGAACCTTTGGGGGAAGTTTCCCATCAAATGCAGTTACAGTTTTTACCGAAGGAGAATTACCGAGTTGGGCCCATGCTTTATAACTTGAATGCGTGTCAGAAAAATATACAACCAATCTTCTGTTTCCACTAGAAAGAAATCGTCAGTACGTAACCAACGATTTTGCAGATCCGACCCTATGTGAGAAATTACATTTTCAAAGTCATTTCAACAAGCTGCTCAGAGGTGGTGGACACGGGGCAGGACGAAGAGACAGCTACTGCAAATTTCTTACGTAACAACAACAGTTCTTTTAACTACCTTTACCTAAACCGGAGGTAGGCTGCATTTCCCAATCCAAACCATCCCAAAGGAAAAAAAAAAAAAACAACCAAACCTGTGTTGTAAATATTACAGAACACAGAACTGGAAAAGAAGAAAGTCATCCTATGTTTCATAACAGAAACAGACTCACTCCCTTCCTTCAAGACTACACACTGCTCAGTGCAATGTGAACTGCGGCATCGCTGATGTCAGTGGGAGCAGGCAGAAGAGGACATATGGCCTTTTGTACTGTTCCCAAGATGCTGCATGTTAAAAAAAAAATAAAAAATAAAAAAAAAAATCAAAAATCATTATCCAGGCTGGAAGAAAGCCAAGCCATTGTAAATGTTTGTTTATTGCAATTTGGAAGACCTTCTTAGAAAAAAAACCAAACTACTCTTAGACGTGTAATCCTAACCCCAAATGGTGGATGGGAATCGAGCAGAAACTGTGCGTTATTTTGGGGAAACCATGAATTATTTGGGGGAAACTTTTGCTACCATGCTTATTTGAATATTTCTCTGTAACTAGATATCATTTCTATTACTGTGGCTATGACTAACGAGTTAACGACGCTATTTACACTAGTGCTGTTGTATCATTAGAAACAACAAGATTATGTACTTTAATTCTAATGCCAGCACAATTATTTTAACACCAAGTGTGTCAGATCTGACTCTATACCCCCTAAATTAATTTCAGAGTAGTGGCTAAATAAAATGACATACTTCTTTGTGCTTTTGTTATAACACGCTCATGTGCAGCAAACTGTGAAGAAAATGTAGTAATTAGAGGTTAAATTAATCCCTGACAGACAGGCAGCTTAGTAAAGCTGGGCCCTCTTCAGAAAACATAGCATAAAGCTTGCCAGTCTTTCAGAATTAGGCACAAAGAACAGGCAAGATTGGCAAGTCCCTCACCACCGCAATCCAACCGAAGGGTAACGCTGAAAAGTCGGAGTAAGTCTTCGAGCAGCCAATGCTACCAGGCAGATCTTGTGACAAATGTGATTTAGAGCTCCGAGCAATCGTTGCTGCAGCCGCTCTAACTGCCTGATCAGGATCAACCACTTGAAATTAAAGACAGCCTTTTTGCACAGCAGAACAGGCTTCTAACCGCCGTATAATCAACCTTGAGACGTTAATAAAAGCGAACAATGGCATTGTATTTCACAACATAACTAGAAAGTTACCTTGCTGCTTCTGATTTTAATGCGGGTAATGGATTTCCTCGCCCACAACAGAGCGAATGCGCTGTGTTATTCTGAAAACAATAAATAGATATGTCTCGAGTAGGTGTAACTCCCGAACCTGCTCGGAGTTCTGAGGTACTTAATTCTAGAGAAAAAGAAACTCCCGCAGAAATGCGAAAGAAAAACAACGCAAGACAAAAGAGGCAGCCAGATCATGCTGCTGATATCCAGTAAGTATTCCTTGTGCGTGTCAACAGAAGTAAATGTTTTTTCTGATCTCTCTAGCTGTGGCACGACAAAAGTAGCTGGTTTTTAAAGCCATGAAAATACAGCCTGTTATCAGAAGGGGGGAAACTGAAGGGTGCTTGCTCTGTGCTGTGCAAAAAGCGCCCTGGCTTCCCCGTGCTGCCAAACCCTGGCGCGGGAATTGCAGACGCACCACCGCGTCCGTCCCACTTGACTTACACCTTACCTCCAAAGGTGGAAGGTGCAAAAAACTGGCTTCCCCCTGGGCTAACACTGATGCCACTCAATAGATTGCCTGACACCGGGTGAAACAGTAACGTAGTTAACACCCTCCCCTGCAGAGGTAATCCATATCATGTCTGCGACAGGCTGAGCCCCCAGCTGTCCCTGCCTGAACGGGAAAGCACAACAGGCAGCTGCGGTTGGATCACCAGGTAAATTCAAAAGAAAAAGAAAAAAAGGAAAAAGCCGGTACTATAATTACAGTAAAAGCGAAACGGGGGGCTTGCGGAGATTGCAGATCAGTGTGGGAGTGCATTAACACCACCGGTATTTCTGTACTACCCAGATCATCAATTATTAACAAATTAGGACATGCCTGGTGGGGTACTTATGTAACACTTCTTTATCAATAAAACTGCCAAGTCCCTCGCAGGGAAAAGCAGAGCGGATTTCAACAAGTCATAATACGACGCCTCCCTTTGGACAGCGCACAACGATGAGTTCTGGCTCCCCCCTCCTCAGCCCGGCCAACCATTCCCAAAAAGCAATTTTGGTCAGCCCGGCAGCCCCCGCTCGAAGCCCGGGGCGCACCCCAGCCTCCCGTGAGCAGCAGCCCTTTAATCAGGTCAGCGCTCACCAATGGCTCATTGTAGCGATGCGGCAGCGCTCAGGGTAAAGGGCCATGCGAAATCCCGCATCCCCCTGCATCTCCCGCGCCTGGGCCCCACTGACACTTCACCGGCCCCACGGAAACAGCCACCGGCCGCGCGCTCCCTGAGCACAGCCTATGTCCCCCAGCCAGTCCAGCTGGCTGGGCTGCGTGGCAGGGAGGGGAGGAAGGAAACCCACAGCTCTTTCCCCTGCTCTACCCTTTGGGGACAACTGTTCCTCCACGGGAGCAAAGAGCCAGCTAAAATTCAGCCTGCAGAGACAATATCCTTTGCCCTGCTTCGTTTCCATTTCACTTCCTCCAACAGGCGAGAGTGAGCAGGGTGGGGGGCACATAACAATCCCCCTTCCCTACTCAAGGGCCTGATCCTTGAGCCCTTAACTCTAGGATCAAACCTGAGTCTCATCTACTACAAAATGAAAAAGGACTGCTAGGCGGGGCCCTGATAGGAGAAAGACTGGTGTACTCTCCTACCGCCCAGCCTAACAAACACCTTTCAGTTCACCCGAGATGCACGCCAAAGTAAACAGCTCTAAAAAGAGCTACTGCAACTTTGCAAGTAAATGCTGCACAAAGTAAGTATTTTCCTCTTGAAGGAAAGTAATGACTTAGTAATACATTTTCTTCCATTTAAAAAATGAAAATTACTATCAGTAAGGAGGCTTCCCAAGAGGAATAAAGACTCTTCATAGCTCATTTGCATTTGCCAGTTATCCCTCTCTCAGTCCATCGCTCTCTGGTAGCGCAACTGGTGACTTCGAAAACGATGGAGTCATATCCCAAGAGCCATGAGCCCTGCTTACGCTGTCACCCTGAGATATACTTTTGTTTTGAACAGAGCTAAGAGGCCGGTCCATAGCAACTGCAATGAAAAATACCTACCCGAAGACAAGGACATAAAGCGAAACCTTTAACTGACAAAGACTTCAATTTTCTGTGCAAAGCGCTAGCAGTAATAATAAAGAACACGGGAAGGAGACCGTGATGCAAGCACAGACTGATTTGCAAAGTTTCCCTTCAGCTGCTGGCAGCCCTGAAATGGGTTACAGAAAGTTAAAACTGTGTTATTGATCGCTGCCTATTCTGCAGCATTGTTTGTTTGTTTTTTAAATAAACCAGCATTGTTCTTTTGACATTTTAGCTTAAAACAATACTCCAGTATCTTCCAACATCCGGTCCAATCTGAAACACCGCTAATGAAGACAGTACTAAACGCCTAAACAGTTTCTTCACATATTTGTCAAGCGATTGCCTTTTTGAGCGCTCCCCTTTTACGGGCGCGCAAACCAAAACTGACTGTGAGTACACAACGGTGTCGTGCACATTTGGCATTTTACAGCAAGGCTCTGAAGTTCCCCTTCAAAATTACTGGCAAGGAAGGAAGTTCTGCATAATTTTAGCACTCAACATCTGAAAAAATTAGAACAGTCCCAACTGTTCTTTGAGATGTATAAAAGAACAGTTGAAAAACTTACAGTTGACTGGTGCTACCTAGGTTACCCGTCAATGGCATTGAAACTGGTATATTATTAAGAGAGGTGTATGATGGGAATTGGTTTATTGTGCTGATCCATAGTAACCAGCTCCTGTTCGTCCATCATTTATCTCTCTCACCAGCGACATATGGGTTTGTCTATTCACACTCTCAGCATTCTCTCTGCTCCAACAAACAGTCAGCCTTTTCTGCTGGGATAAGGAGGTTTTTTAGTTACATCCATTATGTGCGTATCAACATTTATGGCAGGAAGATAATTGCCAAAGAGCTCAGGGGGATAAAAGCTCCCTCTTTATACCACAAACCCCCTTAAAAAATCAATATTGATATAAAACAGTTCAACGCAAAGCCTTGGTGTGTCTTCTGCTTCCGTCAGTTCACAATCCTTTTTTTTTTTTCTTTCTTTTTTTTTAACATAGCAAGTCGAACTGGAACATCAGGTAGAAAGCCTTCGTAATGAGTTACGCTACTGCTCTTCCCATAGAGGAAAAAATAGCAGTGTACAATATTAATTGTTCCTTAAAGAAGTGAGTGGCAAATGTGTCAGATATAAAGAGGGTTCCTTGGAGAGGCGCCAGCATCATTTAAACTGATTTAGCTATCTTTATTTGGAGACCATACCAATTACTAATGAATCGTAACTTATAGTCACCTTCGCCTAAATGTTGAAAAACGCTGACACTCAGAAACAGCCAGCACGAGGGAACAATGAAAACCTGGGGATCCTGCCTTTTTCCCTGTTTAAGGAGCTCAGACAACCTTCTACTACTCCATCCCCCAGTTTGGAGAAACCCATTTGTCACAGCTTCTGCAAGATTTACTTCACTTTCCCATGGCTACGTACTCATAAAAGTTATTTTAAGGCGACTTTCATCAGAGTAGCAAGTAACATAGAACGTTTATTGATTAAATGACTGGGAACCAGTGAGTTGCGCTGTACTTAACCTACAGGACGACTCAGGGATTTTACTTACTGTTATCCTTGCCCTTGTGTTACCTTCTGCCTTCCTAACTTTTGTCTCTCTCAGGGACCCAGTTCCTAGGTCGATCCTTGCCCTACAGCTGCATCCAGGCAGGTTAGCGACCATTTAACTCAGGGCAAGAGTGTCAGCCTGACACCTTGGATCGTGAACTCCTGCCGTAAATCTTCCTGTATGTTCAGAAAGCATCTAGCACAATAGCTCCCTAATCCTGTTTTAAATCTCTGAATGCTACCACACTGCAACATTTGTAACAAGGTCAGTAAAAAACCAAACCCAAACACGCTGTATTTATAAAACACTTCTACCTGTGTAGCAGGAAGCCATACAAAAGAATTTAAAAAAATATAACCGCCTCCTGTAATTACTAATCCTCGCCCCCCCCCCCCCACCCTTTAACAACTACCTTAGCTTTAAAAAAAATCCAAGAGACTTTGCAGGTTCAAACTACTTAGTTACAAGGGACTAAAAGTGAAGCCCTGTCAATATTTGCTTTTCTGGTTCTGAAGTATTAGCTAAAAGGATTAAAAATAGAGATGAAAACCCTCAAGTTAAAAAAAAAAACCTCTGAAAATAAAAAGCTAAATGAAATTTGAGCTGCTCAATTCTAAACATTAAACAGCTTTTCACTCACTCGAGAGGAGCTGTTAACTGCATGTTACCTGCCTTACAATATATATACTATTTGTTTTTTATCCCTGAGCAACAGACTATTTCCTGGTTGAGTTTAAAAACTCAGTGACGTTCCAATTTCAACCCACACATCTGTGTCACTGTCAACGTCAGTGGCAGGAAAACATTAGAAGTCACCCCTTGCTAATGCTTTCCTAACATGGAATTTCCTTGTATCTCGCTCCCTCAGCCCACCTCCTCCCTTCAGCTGAGAGCATCTTTCCCAAATTGCTCCCCCCCCCCAACATATGGCAGGGAGAGAGAACTGAAAATGGTCAGTGCCAGAACTAGATCGCTGCTTTTTTAGGTGCTAGCGCATAACTTGCTCAAACTGCTCTTGCCTGCCTTTAACTTGGAGAGCGCGGCCGTGGGCAAGCAGCCGGCCGTGGGCAAGCAGCCCCCCGCGGGCAAGCAGCCCCCCGCGCGAGGGAGCGTCTCCCACCGCTGCCCGCGTTCGCCTCCCGAGCATCTGGCACCCCCCCGCGCTATTAGTGCCTCCCACCCCCGCTGTGATTCTACTTGCAGTCAGCTTCTCGCACGGTAACACACAAAAATACG